>VZDJ01000079.1:2093723-2124663 GCA_008694505.1 Cyanoderma ruficeps | reverse complement strand
AGGATGGATGTCAAGTCTGATGCTTTTCAGCACTACTAATAGCAACCTTTAATCACTAGAGCATCGCTCCAAACATCCGAGATAAAATCCAGACTCTGCCTGGCTCTGCAGTAGGGGATCCCTGTCCATGATGTGCCATAAGAAGGGGAAACATTTATCCATGACACAACTAGTTTCTGCAGTCATTCCTATCTGTCCTCATAACCTCCAGAGTCTTGACTGACTGGTACTCTCTGCCATTCTGGTAAGGACCCAACACAGGATAGGATGGGGAATCTGTAGGGAAGGATTTTCACTATTGGGCAGAGCTGGGTAGTATCACATTTCAGGAGGGTTCTGAGCTATGCATATGGGCAAGATAACACGAGGATGTTTTTTGTAGACAGAAGCAGCATTCAGAGCATCCAGAATATATTTGCTTGAAACCTGCATACATAAAAACCAAAGCAAACTAGTGATATTTAAAATCAATAAATATTTTTTGGCATTTTAAAACAAATTCAAATTAAATTGATACCTACAAAATCCAATATGTTGCAAATTAAAACCTCCATAAGCAAAAGCTATGCCAGTGTTTTGTTGGGTTTTTTTTGGAATTAGTATGTATTAAATACAGCCAGCATTTGTTCATGAATGTTCTGTGCTGATATTGGAACAGACATCAATATAATCAAATCCAGGGTTTTTTTTCCTCCTCTTCATTTCCATCCTGACCAACACATTTTCATTCAGTCCATATGAATGAAGTTCAGCCATTAATTTTATATAACCTGATCTCTGCCACAGAATAAATAATACAGTATTTGTTGCCAAATTAGAATACTTTAACTGAAATAGATATGTGCATTTAGTGAAGCCAAGCCATAATTTGCTTGAACCAATATTAGTAAGGCAGTCAACATATGGGATTTTAAACCCAAAGTACATTTGTAGATGAGCTTTTATAATGCAAATGGATATACATTTTTCCAAAGCAGTGTATATTCAATAAAACCCACCAGCTTCCTGAGTGTCAGCTGACACAGCAGTGGATAATATGCTATCTTTCCTCTTTTCAATTTCATCTTTATTGAATATCTTTCTATATTTATTTAGTTTGATTTATTTTGTTTCTGATAGAAACACTTTCAAAAGCAGAATTCTTGCCTGTGATTTCAGGTTCATTCTGCAATTTCTCAGTAGCAGTCCAATATTATAAATTAATCTGGAAGGGAAGGCAACTTTCCAATATATACTTGCAATTATTTTGCAGTACTCTCCATCCTTGGCATGTACTCTGAAATAGTCATGAAATGAAACCACCCGAAGGCAAAGCATTTAGAAAAGAGGTGCTGAGACATTTCTACATGGTTGGTCTGAATGTAGTAACTTATTTTGAGCACTGATCTGCACAAGAAAACTGTTATTATATTGGTTGAATATACTAATCCAGAAAAGTGTTTCTGTCACTCACATTTCAATTGCTGAAAAGACAGTTGTATTCATGCATCCCTTGAAGGTTCTACTACTAGATGAAAAAATTTGAACTGTTTTGGTGTGGTTCATCAACACCAGAAATCTGTAGCTGATGGTAATTTTGGAGGTGAGAATTAAAGTCAGTTATAATAAACTGTGTAATTGTGTGTCTGCATAGTGAAATTGCTTCCTAGCTGCAGGTTTGTTTCACTTACATGCCTGGTGAGAATAAATAGCCAGCCCTCCCTGCATACATGTTACTGAATCTGTAAAACCAGACCAGACACATTGTGCCTGAACAGACCTTTTGAGTTTCAGGTTTCTGGATGTATGATATCAGACTAAAATAAACACAGAGGGTTGATCACTAAAACTTTGGGTGTCTTTTGCTTCAGGACATTCCCCAAAAGTTTAGTGAAGGAAAATATGAAGCCTCTAATGACTCCAACCAGCCCTGGCTCTTCTCCCAGATTTTGATGTCTGTCATGTGTTACAGCAGAGGTGGCTTATGGATAGAAGAGACACAACTAAGCTGAGCAGCCAGAGGTATATTCCAGCTAAGCTACATTACAGTTTTCCCTCACTTTTGAATGATGTGAAGATTTAATTTCATTTTTAGGGTGTAAAGCCTGCTGTTATCTCTCATTCTTGATTATCTCTCAATTTTGCTGTGCAGGAATATCGAAGAGGTTAACTTTAATTTTGGCATAATAAAACTAAAAGTTTGTTTTGGGTGATGCTGGTGCAGTTGCAAGGTCATTGCCTCACTTCACAGAGCTTGTTTGGAGGTTACTGCTGCTTTGACAGTAAATAAATCAGCGCAATTATACAAACAGAAAGGTGGGGACAGACTCTGTTGCAATAGGACAAGGGGTAATGATTTCAACTAAAGGAGAATAAATTTAGGTTAGATTTTTACAATGAGGGTGGTGAAATGCTGGGAAGAGGTTGCCCATAGAGGTAGTGGATGTCTCATTCCCAGAAACACAGAAGGCCATTTTGGACAGGGCTCTGAACCCCTGATCTAGTTGAAGAATTCTCTGCTCATTGCAGAGGGCTTGGACTAAATGGTCTTTAATGTCCCTTTCAATCCCACATTCCATTATTCTACGAAACTCCATCATGAATCTTTTCACCCACGTTCTCAAAGGATATTTGTATGCTGTTCTACCACATGAATTTTCTCATCATAATAATTGTTTTTACCCAAAACAACTATGTACTCAGAGTACTGAGAGTTTTAATTATAACCATCAGAAGCTTAAACTGAGCACTGAACTGGAAAAAAACACAGAAAATCATTCCTTTATCTTTCATCTGTCCTTCATGGGAATCATTCTAGTTACCAAACCATATGTGTTTGAATTGATGATCATCTGACCTATTTTCACGTTTCTGCTCTGCCAATATCTATATCTAGATTTAAATGTCTTAATTCTCGCTGTAATCAGTGGAGGCAGTCAATATAGATAATACGGCTTAGAAATGCAGAATCACAGGACCACCCTCAATGCAGGTGATCTTATTTTAGGATGAGAGGAGTGACATTTTCTTGACCATTAAGTTTCTGTTTCAGTATTACTAAGAAATGAGATGAGTGAGGCAGGATAACTGGTATACTTGCTTGGAAAGATTAGGGTGAAATCCAGACCTCATGGAAGATTCAGGTGAAATTCATGCTGATTTTAGTTCCTAGATATTCTTTATTTCTCAGGAAGCATCAGCTTTCTGACTGTTCTTCCTCAACAATACTACACTGACACTGCTGGGACTATGCCAGCATCCTCACATGAGGTTTTGGCCCTGAATTACCCATTTATGGCACGAGGACAAGCAGTAATAGTGCAGACCCACATTAAAGAAGGACATTTGTTTCTATGAAATCAGTTAACAGACACAAAACCCACTTGAAATTAATAGAAGCTAATTGAAAGTAATGGAGAATTACCTGAAAATATAGCACAAGATGAAATTAATTGAAGATAATTGATAGTGACTGGAATTAATAAAAAAATTGAAACAAATTGGGCTTAATTGAAATTTATTGAAAATGAATTAAACTCAATAATTCAAAACCTATTAAATTTAATAGAATCTAATTCATTTTACATTTATACAATGTTTAATAGTACCATAACATTCTTAAAAGGGATTTTTATTGGATGTTTTATTTGTATAATACTTTTCTAATATAAGAGTAAGAATAAATTTTAATGGAAAAAAAATGACGCAGAGCAAAGAAAATTCAGACTCTTTTTGGAATAGTATGGTAATAGGGTGTGATACTGATAACAAAAGTTCCTGACAGGATTTAGTAGGATTAAAATAAAGTCTTATGGGTTTTATCTCATGGTTGAGACTTTTATTAGAGTTTAATGAGAACATTCTACCCATTAAGATGTTGGCTTTGATTTGATAAATAACTTTCTGACCAGATATGGAATCCAGCATCTGTCTTCTTTGCAAGTGTACTGAGAGAACCTTTATTTGTTTTCTTTAATGATGAAGTATTTTAAGTCTTATGAGGTTGCTTACAGATTTCCTTCTGTTATCACAAGTGTTTTTATCAACTATTTCCATGTCCCTCCATGTTTGTCAGCTGAAAGAATGAAATACTTTCTCACATAAGCCCATTAATAGATATATTCATCTTAGTGTTTGAATTATACTTTTTGTGGATATGCGTTTTTTCCTGTAACTTTCAGGAAGCTGAAGGAAAATGTGAAATAGATTTTTTTATTTCAAGAATGCAAAAGACAAAGAAACCAGAACCACCCCCCCACCAAAAAAACAACAAAACCAGAACATAATGTATGTTGAGTACATCTCAAACTAATAAAAATACTTAAGGAAATTCTAAAGGTTCTATCTCTAGTTAAGACATAATATCTAAGTGTACATGGAAGACCAAAAGCAGATGCTGCTTTTGAAAAATAAACATATGCCCATGTTATAATAAATAAAAAAAGAAAAACTACTGCTAGGAATTTAATAAACATTTATAAATGCTTAACAGAGGCCTGGAAATATTGGTGGTGGGAAACAAATCTAGATTTCCTGTTTACACCTGTGAAAATCCCTACTGTTTGTACATATCCGCCAATTTACTGAAAAGTTAGACAAAAGTAGCAGAAGTCGTTTGCTTCATTCATCTTTCTTTATGGCATGTACACAACTCATGAATTTTAATCCTATTTTTGGGAGGCAAACCAGCTGGGATTCAGCTGGCAAACTAGGATACAGAAAGTCTGAATATAAGTTTTCACAAATATGCTTCTGGCACCACTTCCACTTTAGCCATTGGAGATCTAGTCAGTAGTCAATGGAGACATTCAGCTGACTAAATAATGATTGTCTTCTTTACATCTGGATGACTAGATCTCTGCACCCCCTGAACATCCTGGGGCCTGATTCTGTCCTGCACATAACACTGACTACATTCAAAACGTGTTCGGCTCCAAGTTACCCATGGCAGACATCGCTCAGAATCTAGAGAGTACTTTTGGTCAGCTGGAGATCATTCAGGATACCTTAGGAATCTCAAGGAGTATTTTCATGCCAAAGCTGCTGACTTGTGTCCCTGTCCACAATGACAATGCACACACTCAGGTCACATCTAGTTATCTGCATGCCAATCTCTAAATTTATGTACTCTAACCAACAGGTTGAGTCATACCACTAGTTGAACACAGTCATTAAAATCAGATTAGAGAGTACTCTGTGCACTCCGGAAAAAATTTGGTTTTGGGAAAGATGTTTGTTTATACTAAAACATCGAGATGCTTTCTGACAAGAAAAGAAAAATTTAAGAAAAGTTAAAAAAAAAAGAAAGGAAGAAGTTGGGAGAACTAAGGAAGAAAAGATGTGGCATAAAAAAACAAGGAGCAAAGAAAAAATAGAGATGGAAGAAGGATAAACAAAAGAAGATCGAAAGATGAACAGACACTCTACAATTGCCGCCCTGTCTGTACAAAACAGGTTTCATGTGTTCTCAAACAAATTCCCAATTTGCTGTGACATCTCTAGCTGGTTGCATATTGCGCTAGAGGTCTTACGCTAGCGGGAACCGGGCAAAACTGCCTCCACCTGAAAGCTCCCAAAGCGTAGTAGCAGTTGTCAGGGAAGTTCTGATGGGAAACAAAGCACATTGTGAAGCTCTGGAGAGAACCGTGAAATGCACCTCAGGAATGAAACCTGAAACTAAAATCCATCTATCCCCATTTGTCACTGTGAGTAAGTTAATGGCCTGCTCTGCCCTATGCAGTATAGGAGACAAAGCTTCTTTGATTTACTGATTATTTGGGTAATGTTTGAGCCACATGTACTGCTAGGTAACACTATGTATTCTCCCTGCCCCCAAGAGCCTATTTACTGACTTCTGGCTTCCTGCTGAGCCATTATTTTCTTTGATTAAGCACTTCAGTTTAATTGTAAAATGGAAACAGCAACATAAGACATGTAATCCTTTTGAGCCAAGAAAAGAGCACCAAGAAACTTTTGGGTGGGAAAGAGCACATAAATTTATTTCTATGTCCTGTGTTCAACTAGGAGCATGTGGGATGGTAGAGGAAAGGAAAATAAATTGAATCCTTTCAGTATTTAAATTGGTCTGTGTAACCTCTTGAAGTGCTGCACTGTCTTCCCACACCACAGTCTGTTTATCTTCTGATCTGTTCCTCCTCAAAAGAGTTTGAGAACATCATCTTGTTAATTCCCATCAACAGATGTTGGATCCTCTCTCAACATACATAAAAGTTGCCTATCTTGTTGCCCATCAGATTAGTCACTGGTTTAATTTTTTAGGCCTTCCATGAAATTAAAAATGTCTTAAAATCAGTGGATGGAAGATAATTGAATGGACCTCTGAACATGACACACTCCCACACTCCAGACATCTGGCTAAGTAGAATTTACACAGAAAACCGGCAAATAGTCTGAAAAAATAACAAACAAGATTCTGCTGACAGAAAGGTTTTGTTTCCCCTCTTGCATTCTGTGAAGAAAAATAAAACAAAACTTATAGCAGGTTTATCAGATCACAGAATCACAGGTTTGTGTTGGAAGGGACATTAAAGCTTATCTCATTCCAACTCCTTGTCATGGGCAGGGACACTTTCCATTAGACCAGGTTGCTCTAAGCCCCATGCCCCATCCAACCTGGCCAACCTGCCTCCAGGAATGGGGCAGCCACAGCTTCTCTGGGTAACCTGTGCCTCACCACCATCACAGCTAAGGATTTCTTCTGAATACCTCATGTAGACCAGCTGTCCCTCAGGCTAAGACCATTCTCCCTTGCCCTGTCCCTCCATGCATTGTCCCAAGTCTGTCTCCCTCTCTCCTGAACCCCCTTTAGGCCCTGGCAGGGGCTCTGAGGTCTCCCTGGAGCCTTCTCTTGTGCAGGTGAACATCCCCAGCTCTCTGGAGCCTGGCTCCAGAGCAGAGGGACTCCAGGCTTGGAGCATCTTTTTGATTTTTTTTACTTGCTCCAGCAGCTCCATGTCCTTCTGTTTATGGGGGACCCAGAACTGGAGGCAGCTCTGGAGATGGGAGTCTCACAAGAGTGGATCAGAGGAGCAGAATTCCTCCCTTTAACCGCTTCCCACACTCCTTTGGATGCAGCTCAGGACATGGTTGGTTTCTAGGATTCCATTAACAGACCTATAAGAACATTTGGGAGGAGGAAGAGACCTTGATGTAAGAATCATGAATGTGCTAAATCACCTAGAAACATATACTGCAACAGTTTTGTGAGTATTAAAAGCATGTTGCATATTTAATGTATTTCTCAGTCCCGAGGTCTGATTTTTTACCAAATGGCTTTGACTGGCCAAAGAGATTTCCAAGGAGATGGGTCAATTTCTGTGATTAGCTCTGCTCATTCAAAATTGCCATTTAGATATTCTGAATGGTCACATTGCATCTTAGCATGAAAATACACTTTTACCCTTTCCCATAAATCTTGAATTACATGATAAGACAGCTCAATATTATTCAGTATCAGCTTCTTCCTCCTTGTTCTTATTTTCCTTGTATTTATTTATTTATATCCTGATAATAACTTCCTTGGGGCATTGTATAGGCAAGACATGTATTTTGACCACCTCCTTTCCTCAGGAGTGCAATTGCCTTGTGGTAATTATAAGACGTCATCTGTTATTATGAAGGTGCCTTATTGCTCAAACACATCAGAGATATCTGATAATGTAATTACTTCACCTTATAAAGCTGTTATAAATCATGCATGGGGAACACTCTTTTCATATTAAATCTGTCTGAAGAATTATCACATTGCATGGAATGGGGATATCATGGTATGGCTAACACTGTGTTTTGTAAGCCCATGGTAAGCAACTGCAGTATTAAAATATTTAACATGAAAAATTAAAGAAAACACATTCAGAAACCATGACTTCTTTATTAGGTTTAAGAGAAAAGATTATCATCTAAGTGGGCATATTCTAATTTCATGACTTCTGAGGCATGAATAACTGCTGTAGACTTGTGTCTTTCTTGTTTGGTTTTTTTTTCCCTTTACTTTTCTTCTTCCTCCTCTAACTTCCCTGTTTCCCTGAGTGTAGTATAATTGGTATAAAAGCAAATCAATAAGCACTCGAAACATTGGCCGTTGTACAAAGAATTGTGCTTCTATTGGACATCACTTTAATAACATCTAATGATTACTTCTCCCTCTTTCAGCTTCTGAGGTTTCCTGGCACTTTATTGATTAGAGCCCATGACAGAGTTCAGATTATAATTAAAAATCATCAATGAGCAAACAGAGTGCAGCTCTACTTAGCAATCATCTGAACAGATAATCACTAGGTAAGGTGATGTGACCACAAAATATTTCCAATAGATCCAGGTAGAGAATAATTGAAAGTCACTTGATGGGTCACATTTCAGTAGTGCTTCACTGAATCTCAAATAAAGGCTTTTGTATCCTAAGTAAATATAAAGTCCTAAATAAGTAAGTATCCTAAATAAATAAGTAGTTCTAAATCCAACTCTCTCACAACCAGGGTTCTTGACTAGTAAAGTCATGGAATAGTTTGGGTTGGAAGGTACCTTAAAACTCATCCCATTCCATCCTCTGCCATGGTCAGGGTCATCTTCCACTATCCCAGATGACTTCAAACCCCGTCCAACCTGGCCTTGGACAATTTCAGGTATGAAGCAGTCACAACTTCTCTGGGAAATCTGTTCCAGGGCCTCACCACCCTCACAGTAAAATTTTTTTTCCTGATATTTAAGATACTGTTCTCCTTTGTCAGTCCTTAGTCCTTGTCCTCTCACTACAATTTCTGATGGAGAATCCCTGTCCAACTTCCCTGTAGGCCCCTTCTAGATACTGGAATGTGCTGTAAGGTGTCCATATTTCTTCTCTTTTGCAGGCTGAACAGCTCCAACTTCCTCATCCTGTATTCATAGAGGAGGTGCTCCCATCCTCTTATCGAATTCATGTTCTCCTCAGAAGGGCTTGCTCCGTGTCTTTCTTCTGTTGCAGGCACAGATCTGAACACAATACTCCAGGTGGAATTTCATAGGAGCAAAGTGGCAGAATCATCTCGTACCAGCTGTCCACACTCCTTTGGATACAGCCCAGGATACACTTGGCCTTCTGGGCTCCGAGTGCACACAGCTGGCTCATGAGTTTTTCATCAACCATTATCCACAAGTTTTCCTCTGCAGGCCTGTGCTCAATAAACTTTTACCATGGTGGACAAAGTTTTGAGATTTTTGGCTCGAGGGTGGCACTATACTCCTCCAGGGTTTGGTCAAAAAATGCAAGACTTGATCTATCAACGTAAGAGGAAAGGACATAAAGCACTAAAACCAGGGAGAGAATCTCCTTTGGATGCTCCTGGCAGTGTATGCTTCTGGAGGTTTGACCTTTAGGGCAGCTGAGCATTCACTTATTATCTGTACCCAGTTTGCATGTTAAAGAAGCAGGTGCCGTTTTCAGGAAGGCACAAAGTGAAATGTTTGTTATGCAACTCTCCTGTGGAGCTAAGATCAAGTAACGGGAAACCTGGAAGAAGACTTAGAACTCTGTGGTTGGATAGGGAGGGCAAGAATAAGCATCAGTTCAAGTACTTGGATTAGAAATATAAACACATCAGAAAGGTTCTGACCAAATTCAGCTACAAATTTATTTGGCAAACTGATATTTACACCACTAAGTATATGGAAGCAATATGATTGAATGAGAAGGAGTAGATAAAGTTTCTAGAGACTTGAACTCTTTCATGCCTGCTACTTTATGCTCTTTTTCTTTACCCAGTATTTTTTTCCATATTCAGTGTATATATCTCAAAGTTAAATCCTGCATACATAATGTGTACTAGATCTTTTATACCAAACAGATATTTTTCTTACCTACATTTCAAAGGCTGCGTTTTAAGAGCTGGAAGCCCTAAGTATTGTCCACCCTTTCATCCCGCGTTCTATACAAGCTGATTCAGAAGATGCACTGGGAATTGCTGAATGGCTTCAGTTTTGTCATCATACGCAAAAAATCTCATCAATAATTCCTTCTGGTTGTTAAACTTGCATCAAGCTAAATTGTTAAACAAGTAGAAGATAAGATGATGCTCTTAGTTTTATGGCCTACCTGTGGTACTCTCTGTCCTCTCCAACTCAGAGGATGCTCTAGGCAAATCTGAGGAATGGGGCTGAGGGAATCCCATCTTCCTCACAATACATTCAACCCCTCTGGGAAATCCTGTTGGGTGCCTCTACGTGAATCACTCTTCAAAACAGTCAGTTTGCTGTGGGTCTACTTTGTGCTTCATCTGAACAACTGAACAAGATGTTTTCTTAAAAGGTGGGACAGTTATCTTTTATTGTGAGGAAATAAAATATGTGACCCACTATCAGTCTTCATATACCATTTCCTGAGCTTTTGTGAATTACTTACACACTCATTTTCAGGAACATTAAAACAAGTCAGTAGCCCACTTAATTTTAACCCGCTTTTTCCTTGCTGTTTACTGTGCATTGCCTGGAATCAGTGGCTTGCTAACATTTTCAACTTCCCTTTTAATTTCTACCTTTGGTGTGTCCAACGTGGAATGCCACAGCCAGGAGCCATCCTGTGCCATCATCCCAACAGCAGAGCCTCCCTGACCTTCTAGGAGTTCTCTATATATTCAAACAGTTAAGAGAAGGTTACTCTCCATCATTATCCTGATAATCAATAAATGGATAAAAAATGTCCATGTAATGCAGACCTCCCAGTAGGATACTTTGACCTTTTAATTGCTATTTGTATATAAAAAAGTGCATTTAGTGTCCCTTTTCTCAGCTACTGTGTGATCATTTGCTCACTTTTTTTTCTGGTTTAGACTGATTAACACAGAATTAGGTATGAAGAACCATTTTTTTCTTTTCTACAGCAGCCTTCTGGAAGTGCTTCACTGAGGAATTTCTATTTCTGGTAACTGGCATGTGTGCACATCTGGGCTTGAAAACTGCCTTCAGGGGCCTCCTCTTTGTCCAGGCACATACTAAAAAAGACCAACGTGCAAGACCTTCTTCTCAAATGATTGCTGCTCTCTGCTGGCCGTCCTTGATGTGCCACAGAAAGCTTTTGTTTATTTGGAAAGTAAGAATGTAAGGATATATGTGCAAATGCAAATGTAGGAATAAACAGCACCTGTTCTTCCCTATATATATTATCATGAACCATTCAGTTTCAAGTGAGAAATTGCTGTGAGGATGTGGGGCTGAATCTGTGAGTCCACCTGATAAGGCGTATACTTCCTGTCCCATGGGGATAGAAGGGGTGCCCCAGACTGATCATGACACTTACATCTATTCAAGATGAAATCACAGTGTCAGGAGAGGAGCACTCAATGTATGACCATTTGGGGTAGCTATCACAGAATGGGCAAGGCTGGAAGGGATCTCAGTGGGTCATCTGGTCCCACCTCCCTGCTCCAGCAGGATCATCCCAGAGCACAGGGCACAGGATTGTGTCCAGAAGGGTTGGAATATCCCCAATAAGGGAGTGTGGTGGTTAATGTTTGCCAAATTTATTTGCCAACTGGAAATTAGGTTTTTGGAAGAAGAAGGCAAAACAGGCTCAATTTAAAGGTAAACATGTAATTTATTAACACACAGTAAGGAAAAGAAAGAAAAAAATAATGAAACCTTCAAAACGCTTCTCCTCCCCCCACAAGTGCTCACTTTCCTACAAACAACATAGAGACAAAACTTGTGACATTCAGTCAGTTTCACCATTTAAATACAGTCTTTCATCTATTCTTCAGGAGAGGAGTCTCTTGTTCTCTATGGAATTCTCCCACTGACAATCTGAAAAAAAAAAGTTCTCTTGTGGGTTGGAACTCTCACAGAAACTCTCACAGCCGCCCAGGGAAAGCCTGTTTCCATTTGGTCTCTTCCCATTAGCAGTTTCCTAAGCTACTTACGGGTCGTGGAGTTCAGGCATTTGGGGTGTCACCTTTTAAAGATAAGCAGCTTCAAGGCAAAGGGTTTCTCATCTCAAGGAATAAAGATGTCTTCTTACTTTTTTCACTGGTGTGGGAGCTTCTCATCTCTTTCTCTTTGTTCAGACATCTCATGGGATCATATATAGTCCATCACAAACACCTTTGCTCAAAAATCCACCAATCATCTCTCCCCAAATGCATATTTTTCCATGATTGAAAAGACAATCTACCAATAGAGTTCATTTCCATAGCTCAAACAAGAAAGTCCAGCCAACAGGCAACTCCTTCATCCTTCCTCTAATTAATCCTTTTCTCACTCTCTCCATCTGACTGTTATGCTGAGTCTTCTCTGTGCTCCATCCATTTGTCTGTTCTCACTCTGGGAAGAGCCAGTGCTTTGGAAGTCCCATCTCCTGGCAGGAAAGAGTTAAAACTTGCCCAAACTTGCTGTGTTCAGGTGGATCTCTGCCGGGTGGCAGCGAAGAAAAGCCACAGGAATGAGGGAAAAACTCAGGCAGGTCTCAGAGCAGCCTGGCTGATGAAAGGCTCCTTGCCCCCACCCCTCAGTCTCATTCAGGGTGGGCCCAGCTCGGAGCAGCATCAGGCTGCGGGCTCCCCTCTCCCTGCTGGGGAAAGGGCTCAGGCCCACGGCCAGGCCTCGGGCCAGCCTCCCCCCATAGGGCAGGGTGTTTTCCAGCTGCTAAAAACCTATCAGGGTCGGGATGGGGGCACATCATCCCCTCTCCCAGCTGGGAGTCACCTGGCCAGGCGGGCCTCCTGTGAAGGCCCGGGGCCGGGCAGGCCGGGCCTTCCCGGGCCCCTCCAAGAGACAGAGCCAAGACTGCCTTACTCCTGTGAAGGCGGAAGGAACAGAGAACGATCCCAGGCTTCCTTCTAACTTTTAAGGCTGTGTGTGTCCCAGAGGTGCATCTCTGCATGCAATTGGCTATTCTGGTTGTCAGTTCAAAAGAAATCACCAATTGCATTTCACCATCTGTCCTAAAGTAGCGCAGGGAGAATCCACAGCCTCTGTACAATCTCTCCCAGTGCTCAGTCATTGCCCAGGCACAGAAGTTCTTCCTCATGTTCATGTTCCCCATGGAACTTCCTGGACATAATTTTTCACCATTGTCTCCTCTCCCATTTCTGGGCACCAAGGAGAAGGGGAGTCAGCAGAGTGGTCTCATAGGAGAAACTTCTTCCCTGTTTACATATCAGAAAGGAAAATCCTGTAAGAGCAGAAAACACGAAACAAAACCCAGCATCCGTTCTCTCATTTCTTTTACCAGAATAAATTCTAACTTAATATCTCCCACATTACCACATTTCTTCAGGTAATATTTGGATACTTGTAAAATTCTCCTCTGAGTTGAACCCCTGCCTTCTTACATTACAGCTCAAGCTAGGAAATACCAGTTGCACACACCTCATTGTGCTTTTATTTTTTGTGGCAAAGCTACACTTTACTGATGCAGAATCTTACCAATAACTGACACAGTGCTATCAATGAACATTTACTGTGTCTATAGGCTCCTGCTGAGTTTAACATGTTGGCCGCTATATTTGCTATGGAGCCACTATTCTCCAATTAGAATGCATGTTGAGAGGAAAAAGTTTGAGTGTAATGGGTCAGCAGTTGGTTTTCCCCAACAGACTTCAAAATGCTGAGCAGATTTAAAGCTGTACCACTGAACTATCCTTTGTTGATATTGTGTAGCCTTACACCGTGATAGTAAACAACTGTGGCACACTGTCTACACTGCTGGCATTTTTCATCTATCTATTCTTCCTGTGTTCTGACAAGATCAGGTGTGATCCTCGTCCAGTCCAAAATGAGCAAAGCTGCACTAGTCCTGCAGTGATACTGAAGTGATGGGGAAAGCTAGACAGACACCAAGGAAGGCTGCTGATTGCCAATATCTTACATCATTACCTTGGGACTAGCTTTGCGGTCATATTTGCACTCCCAATATTCTGCTGCAGACATGTCAGAATAATGTTTTGTCTCTTTTCATCCAGAAACAGTGTTCTTCAGATTCCAGGCCAGAGCAGATGATGATGATATTCGTGTTGGTTTTGCTAAGATTGAGAGTAGTCTTTATGAGACACAGCACAACGTTGTAAAGTCATAGGAGACATACAAAATATTGCTCAATACAAGTGCCATGTATAACCCTTTGGGGTGCCAGACACCTCAAGAGATACTTGCAGCACATAGTTCAGTGCTTGCAGTTTTCACTTGAGGACAAATCAAAGGGATTCTTAAGTGTGGTGTAAAGTAGTTTTATTTACTTCTTTAACAACATAACGCACTTCCTTTGTATGTACGTTCTCACTGATGATTCCAGAATGCCTCTGAAGTGTGGCACTTGCTGATACATTCATAAAAGTATAGAATCACAGAGGGGTTCGTGTTGGAAGGGACATCCAACCCTCTAAAGGCTATCTATTCCATCCTCCATTGAGCAGGGACATCATCAACATTAGTTCTTATGTGTCATGGCCAAGCTCTGATCAGTTTGTTCTCTTTTGGGTTGCTCTAGTCAACAGCATGATCCTTCCCAGATTAGTCTTATCCTTCTGAAGGAGTGAAGATTTGCACTGCTACTTGCACTGTTCACTAAATGTTCAGAAGAGTGCTGATAATCTCTGTTAAGGACTCAATCAGTAGCTGCAAGTCAAGGACAAAAAGAGTACACAGAGAAAGGAGTCAGGACAGAGTCTGTAAATTTCATGCTGAAAATGTGTTGGTGCTCTGTCTATCCTGGAGTCAACTGGACTTGACAAGAATTTGAAAGAAACAAGAGTGACAAGGACATTCTGACCACAGAGCTTAGAAAATCTGCAGTGCACCTTCTCTAGAGTCTCTTTTCCTGTTCTTATTTTCTGGATGGTGCAAAGGATTGAAGATCTACAACAAAAGTGTGGTTGTCACTAAAAACATCAAGCGTTATTAGCAATGAGTCTCTGAACTCCTATATTTGAAAGCCTGAAAGTCTGAGCTGTTTTGTTTTTTGCCTTTTTTTTTTTTTTCTCTCTCACTATCCTTGACATATCTAAGTCCTTGTGCAACTTTGGTGATGAATATAAAATACATTTAAAACTCAGTATTCATCCAACTAGATACTAACAGAACTGCAACACATATGAGATTTGGGAGATCCTATTTTCCAGAAAACTGAAAAATATTGAGCAGAACAAAGCATATTTTTGCTATCAAAGCAAGGTAGTTTAGTCTATATGCCTGTGTGTGTATGTCACTTGGAATTATAGGTGAGCCAAATTAGCCATAAATTATCTGGCTGGTCAGTGAACCACAGGGGCTGGCATTTCCCAGATGCCATGAACATTTTCCTGTTCACTTCACTTTCATTTCATTTTATTTAAAATAAACTACTTGACATCTAAAATGACTGAGGCTATTGCAGATAAAAAAGTATACACTTAGAGTGTAAAGTCTTGTGCCTATTCTTGCTATTTGTGTCAGCCTGTAAAAGGAAGTGCTCTGATTGATATAAACTATTATGACACACATGAAAAAAAAGGTATTAGAGATTGAACAAGGTGCATTGTTGCTGATTATTCACCCATTACTCTAATATATTGAGCAATCACGTTGTCTTGATATAATACTTTTAAGCCTGATATAATTCTACTGATATCAGTGTGAAATTTTTTATTTCCATGGCTGTTGGATCAGACCTTAATGAAATTGTAAAAGCTCCCCATTTGTTTGATATGCTCAGAAGCAAATCAAAGCAAGAGACTTCCCTAAACCCTTTACAAAAAGCCTAATAAGCAGCATAGATGAAGTCAAAACTCTGCACAGCCACTTCCCTTTGTGGTCTCTAATAATAATATATTTGTGAATAATCCGTAATTAAATGAGAAGAGCATAACATTAATTATTTCACTAGATTGTTAATCAGCAGGGTATTCTGTGCCCCCCTCCTCCTAGTAGCTAACCTGTCAGGGTCTAATAATTGTTGCCATGAACAGGGTTGGGTTAAGGTCCCTGAGGAATGCCAATTCTCTTGTTCCATTAGTGAGAGCACATATAGATCATTTTCAGTACTAATCTAGGGCTAAAATCAATTATGTCTCTTGTATTTAAAAATTAAATTGACTCGCCATGGGAGTAGGATAAAGGGAAAAAATACATTCCTCCTATTATGTGTAATTACAATTGTAAAACATTTTCCTTCGAAATGTAATTGCTGCCTATAGAGACTAAAGCTGGAGAGCTTAAACTGTTTAGCTGACACATTCAGTTGTCTTTCAGGTTTTCCTTTGGATTATTTAACTTGCTGAAACAGTCTTATAGACTTGACTTTTAAAGGCTCTTAGAAACAGCTCAGGGTTTAAGAAAAACAAAAAGAAAACTGTAAAATGAATTAATTTTATCATCTTATTAAAAGTGTGATGAGAGTAATTTATTCTTATATATACTCTTACTCTTTTAGGAAGAAAAATGATCAACTACCCATAGCCTAAGAGTTTCCATTTTCCCAAATATTGTATAGCTTTCTGCCTATATCTGTCTTGTCTTTTCATTATTGGGTTCTTATGAGGCCTTCAAGAGTAGTTAATCAAAGCTATACAATATGTATGACCTGCCACTCAGGGACAAGGCTTTGAAGGTCACCAGAGTGTGTAACACTGGTCCTTTCCTGTGCTGGGCAGGCACACAGTGAAGATCATATGGTTTCTACAGGATGGCCATGTAAGATATTGCACAGATACTGCACTCTGGGGCCAGGCTGCAATCCTACAACACTATTTATTATCAGTTTTAGATTTTCTGCATTCTGCCTTGTTGGCCCTTAGTAGCAGGTCTGTGCATCCACCAGCTATATATGCTACAGAATAAGTTCTTTATAGCATAAGGAACTGCTGATGAGGAAACTTGTCTTCCTGTTTACAAATATATATAGATCTCTGAAAGAATCTTGAGTAGCAACAGTACAGAAATAACCTGCATCACTCGCCATGCGAATCACGTCCTGATCTTATGAAAGATTTGTACAATATCTGCACCTTCCCTGAATATGATTTTGAGGAGGACAGTACCCCTATCTTCATGGGCAATTTTCAAGCTCCCATTGTTTTTTGCCAGCTTTAGAACCCCTAGACCAGTAAGATGAATGGTTTTGAGGAGTACACTCAACAAATGTGTGCGTTTTAAATTTTGTTTCTTATGGCATTATTCATGAAGCCTAGTTATATGCATATTATGGATATGAATGGCTTTCTATACAGTTGCAAGGATGATGCTTTCTGGACAGCTTATTATTCATGTAGTTTATTTGCCATGTTTAAAAGTAACCTCTGACCTGTGGATTCTATAACGATTGATTAGTCATTTATTAAGACATCTAACAATCCATTATTCATCTTCCATAAATTATTTATAAATGTGCCTCTTATTTGATGCATGACTGCTATATTTAGAGTACATAAATAAGTTAGGAAAAGCTAACTCCTGCAGTGTCCTAACATTGATAAAGGTTGTATCAATAGCCAGATGATGCAATCTTTATTAATCCCATGGTAATTTTTGTTCAGAGTAATATTTAGTATTAAAACAATGAAGAATTCCACCTACATGCCTTGCAAGCCAACCAGACAAGTTATTTTGTTTTTTAAATTATAGAAGTCCATCTTTTTTATCGCCCTGAATGGAAATAAGCATTAACCTTTGATTTGTGTGAAATTAATTCTCTGTTTTCCAGGCACTGGCAAATTCTATTTCTTCATAAATTTTCTACACAGACATGACAAGGTATTTACATTTTTCATAGCTGTGTGAAAAGGCGGAACTGAATCACATGCATGCTGAAAATCCATGGGTGGTTTGACTTCAGCCTGGCTTAATAAACTCAATTTTTTGAGGCTCATGAAGGATTAATGACTGTGAGATGGAAATGGTTGTGCCAGTGGGAAGCCTACAAACTTCTGGGCATTCATCTAATTTCTGTTCTGTCTTGTCCTATCTTACCTTATTTTGATTCATCATGTAATGCCTGCGTCAAATGACTTTATGTATATTTCTGAGTTTTATTCACGCCATATCAGGTAAAAAAAAGTTCCTTTTTTTTTTTGTTAATTTCTATTTGACAATAATATACCCATTCCCAGGCCCTTTTCAGAGCAGAGGAAATATAAGATCCAAGAAAATGCCTTTGGACTTGAAGAAAAAGAGTGGCGAGTACTGGTTTTTCCCAGGTCATTACTTTTATTTCAACTATTTTTTTAATTGAAGAAAAAGGTTGTGGAGTAGTGGCTACCACTCTTAGATAACATGGGACGGGCCTTGAGAGATACCAAAAGTAAATATCAGAGCACTGAACTGCCTTGTTTATTGTACGACAAGCCCACACAGAGAGCTTGGTGGACCCACATTTCTGATCTAACTGGAATCACTTTAAAAACTGGACTCAGAGCAATGATTTATTTTAATTAGAATTAATTTTCAGGAGTATGAAGTGATTGGACTAGGGAAAACGTCTTCAAACTCGCAGAGTAGGTCTAGATTGGATATCAGGAAGAAATTCTTTCCTGTGTGAGTGGTGAGGCCCTGGTATAGGTTTTCCACAGAAGCAGTGACTGTCCCATCTCTGGAAGTGTTCCAAACCAGCCTGGGATGGTGGAAGGTGTCCCTGTCCATGGCAGGGTGGTGGAATTAGATGGCTTCAAAGGTCCCTCCCAACCCAAGCCTTTCTATGATTTTGAGAAGTGTTCCAAATTTTCACAGCTGGAAAGTGACAGAGGTGTTTCAAAGCCCAGGAGAAATCCAAAAGCACAATCATTGCTTGAAAAATCTACATTTTACAGCAGGTAGATACTATAAGGCACAAAAGAACTGCATTTTGTGCTACATTCTTCTGCTAGCTGTTGCCATTAATAGGATACAACCTCTTAAAAATCAGAAGGAACAGAGAAGAGCCCAAATATAAAAGGGCAGTGAAAAGAGAGATATCTCTTCCTTCACCCACAGGTGGCCAGTCTGTTTGAAGTCTGACCCAGCTGGGCTTGCGAGACAATGGGGAATATTGCACTGCCTCCACATCCTCTGCAGACAATCATCACTCTCCATTACTGCCAATATGCAGGTGCCAAAATAGATATTACGCAAATATAAGCTTTAGAAATGCAGGCAGACAGACAGCAAGGGTGTGACACTCTCAGTCAGCAGGAAGCCATTTAAGAACTTGCACAGTTTAAACAATTATTTTAAATCCCTTCTCACTATAACTGGTGTATAGAATGATAAAAGAGTGAATCTACCTGTGTGTCTTTCATGGATTATTTCCTTTTGCTCACCCTCACCACAGAAATAAGAACCAGCATGTTCCAGTGACATCTGACTCCTTCGATACCTTTAAATGCTTCCTCAGACAATACATTATTGTGTTCGTAACATCTTCCCTGTGGTTCCCACAGCAGCTTCAAAAACATTGCGGTTTGTTGACAAAACAAATGAGCCTGAGACATTGTGATGAAGGACACTTCCCCAGAGTTTTCATCCAGAAAGGATCACTGCAGTAGCCATAGACAAGCTGTTTAAAGCAGAGGCAAGATAAAAATTTTGGACAATTTGATCGGCTATACACGGGGACTCAGAATATTATTTGGCTGCAAAATATCTAATTGACCTTGAAGCTGAAACAACTTGTCAGGGGATCTGTTGCTTCAATTGCTCTCTCTCAGCTCCTCAGCTAGCTCTTCCTTTCAGATTCCAGCTAAAAATTGCCAGGCTGGTGGAAGTGTGATAGCACTGGGCCAGGGTGAGAAGGACTGCTTATTCAGACAGGAGAAAAGTGTATTCACAGTATTTGGTTTAATTTTTGCATTACCTTTTATGCAAAATCTAGTGACAGCTACTGAATCAAAAGATATGCAAAACATGGAAAGGAGGTTAAAAAAATCTCAAAAGAAATGCTGCGGTAAAAGGTGGTCAGGCCTATTGTACATGGATTTAAATGAATGAGCAATTAATACAAAGACATTTATGATTATGGAACAATACGCAAATCTATTAGTAAGTACAGTTAACTTTGAGACAGAATCTGAGGTGTTATTTACAATATACAATATACTACTGTGTGGATTAGCTTGATTTCATGAGTTTTTTTGAGATTTTGTGTATATGACTGCTGGGTACTTCAGGTGTCTCCTTTCATCCTTGCAAAAGTAGGAATATTCATATATCACTTTTGTGGTCTGAATAGATGACTGTTTTTAGCACTCTGGAACCCTTTTTTACCCTGGCCCAAGATTTTAACACAGGAAGCTCAAAAAAATTTCCAATATGTTCTTTTCCATGGCATTTTTATCTTCACTGATGTAAATTTCAATAACTCTCATTTTAACTCTTTTTCTGAAATTATGTGTTGTCCTACCTGTCAGAGATGTCAAGTATGCATCATTTCTTCTTCCTCAGTAGCAGTTTCAGGAAAACTGAGGAAGAATATGTGACCAGTATCAGCAGCACCCCCAGGATGTCTTCTCTAGACTAAATAACCTGAATCCCTTCAATCTTTCTGCTTAGGTCATTTTTCCAGACCCCTTCTGATGCCCCTTCCTGATTATGTTTTCTGAATACTCAGGCCATGCTTTTCTTGAAGTGATGTGTTCAAAACTGCTCAAGAGCCTGCAGATAGTAGAAGACATCCTATCAATATTAATAATGTTTAATTTTGATCATTACAAAGTACCCTTTTGACCTAAAGAATTGATTATTGAAAAGTTTGTTTTTCCTGCCCCAAAACCAAGGAAGCTGCACAATATCAAACATTTTAATAGCAGAAATTATTTTAACTTGAAATAAAAAATCAAGTCCATCCACTAAAGTATTCCTTCAAATTTTCTTAAAGTTTTTAAATAGCGTAACCTCACAGTAAGTTGTTGAATTGACCCTAGTGAGAGTATGAAGAATGCACTGTACTTAGATAGCCAGCTTCCAAATGTTTGAACAGAGGTCAGGTGAGATATATCTTTAGCCACTGCTTTAGCCACTGTTGTTTTTTTTGGGGGTTTTTTGGGTTTTTTTGGGGTTTTTTCCTGGTGTTGCAGAATAGTAGAAAATACTGGACACTTCCATGTACCAAAACAATTTTTCTTCCCTAGTCTCTGTTGTTTGGTTTCCTCTGATATTGTTACAAGAAACTCCAAGACATGAAACTCATGTTTAAGTTACTGTATCTTAATTATTACCACACATCCTCTGAGCCACAATCCATTGTCTGAGAAACCTGGTCCAGTGGAAGGTGTCCCTGCTCATGACAAGGAGCTTGAAATGAGATGATCTTTAATGTCCTTTCTAACCCAAGACATTCTATGATTCTGTGATCATATGATGATACTCTTAACTGCAGCACATAAGAGGTAATTTAATTTACCATATATGGGAAGGAGTTAATCCCAGTTGAAGAACTTTAAATTTACTGATATTAAAAATGGTATATAAGGTATAGACAACAAGTTTAAATTACAGAACAAGGATCCCTTAAACTGAAGAGACTTTATCAAAAGCCTTATATAAAAGAAGATTGTATTTCCTGAAGTTATTCTTCCCCAGTGTTTTTCATAGCTCCAAGGAAACAGCTAAAAGATAACAGTCAACCAATTAGCAAATTAATTTTGGTAATAAAAGTGGTTTGGTATTAGTGGTTAGTCACAATAACTCCCACTTAATGACATCATTGCTGTGACATGTCTTTGTATTAAATTCAGATACCATCAAAGGGAACATGGTCACCTACTTTTTCTCATTAGGGTAAATTGTGGAGGCAGTCAGGGCACTATAATCTCTGAAAGCTAGTACAGTTTTCCAGACTAAACAGGGTGTCTGCCACCTAATCCTTACATGATTGCTTTTCCAATAGAGGAAGAGACTGGACTTTATATAATGTTCAGAAAATTATTTTTGAGGAGAGACAGTGCTTGTAGTGAAAGAATAAGAAAACTTCTTTCTCCACCTGAAAGTAGTTCAAGAGATTTCCTTTGGGATGTCTAACCACCTATGTCCAGATATGGTGGTTCAGGTTTCCCCCTTGAAAATTTGATTGGTAAGAGATGTCCAGCAACATACAATTAATGACCTACAAATTTAAAATTATCTGATGGATTTTCAACCTTAAAAAATGCATAGAAACAAGAGGAAACTCCCACCATTTCTACCATGCCCTCTCTAGCCTGGCAGCCAAAGTCAGACCAGAAAGCAATTGCATTTGAAGAATATTCTCTCTTTTAAGGAGCTTTTATGGGGAACTTTAAAAGACTGGTAAATTGTTCATGCACTAGTACGACCACTATTTCAACACTGTGTATTTTTATAAGAAATAAGCAACATGAGGATTAGATTTCTGAAAAATCCTCTTCAGTAGTAGAGTTTTGCTATTCCAGTAGTGGAGTAGAAACCAGTGCTGGCCATCGAGTGTCACAGCTGGAGTTATGGGAGTCAGAGCTTCTACTGCAAGACTGTGATCTTTTAAAGGTGTAACTGCACTGCAGTGGGTACACTTTGCCTCTGAAAGCCACAGAGACCCTCCTGTGGCTGAACCCTGCTGAGATTTATGTGTGTGAATAGAAGCACAAAAGTTATACAAAGGGAGACTTGAGAAATATAAGCAGGAAACAGTGAAAAGAGATTCAGCCTGGAAGAGTGGAAAAAAACTACCATCTAATGCCTCTGGAGAGAGGTGTGTAAAGAGATAATCTGAAGCAGACATTTGGCAAATGGAAGATGCGATATTTAGGTTGCAACAGTGAAGGAAACCTGTGGGGTGACAATAGGTCACTTCTCTGGTAGTAAAACACAGGCAAAGGCAATAGCAGAGTGTGAATGTGCTTTTGGGTAGACCTTCAAGGCAACATGACATAATGGCTCAGAGAGGAGTCACAAGTTGTGTCACTCAGCTATGTTGGAATTATAATGATCCCAAACCATTATTATAATAAAAAGAATGGGGAATAATAGTTGTTTTAAGAAAAAAATATATTGAAAAGCAGAAAGTGTCTTGGGGAGAAGTGTCTGATCAGACAATCAGGAAGCAAGAGGGGGAATAATAACTGTCAGCACAATGTGGAAAGCTGTTGATACTGTGAAGGAAGGAGAATTATTAAGGACGGTCTAGGAGGACTAGGCAGGAGAAACAGAAGAAACTAAACACACACAAAAAAAATTAGGCTGAATGAAGCAATTAACAGTTCTTAATAGAGAAGTCTATTAGACAAGGAAATGTTCTCCTAAGAGACACAGCTGTAAGCTCTTCAGTGCAGGCACCATGACTGCTTATATGTTTGCGCTGCACCCAGCACAGTTGGGATCCTGATCTTTATTTGATCCTGTGGGTTCCGCAGCAATAGAAATAACAAACAGCAATAATTACACACGGTGGTATAGCCGTAGGGGACACACGCTGAGGCTGAGTTCTCCTCTTAGCTACACTCAGCTGAGGTCAATGGGATTGTTTGGATGCAGGCTGGTGGTGCTAACAGGATCATTTTGCCTGGTTCATCTGTAAAAATAGAATATGTGTGGTTTCTGCCCCAAAATCTACCTGATTATTCTTTGTTGTAGAGCCATGCTGGCTGGACATTGTCCAGTTACACAATGGGGAATGTTTCATGACGAAAGAACTCGTGTGGTAGGGCTCACTGGTAGATGTGCAGAGACAGGGCCTGGAATGCCAGCAAGTGTTTCTTCAGAGCAATACAATTTCCTAGAAGCTGTGAGGCAGAAATTAACTCCTTCAGGACTGAGAGGGTACAGCCTTTCTTCCCCATCACCTGCATTTCAAATAAAACATTGTTCAGTGTCTGATTCCTTCTTCAATAGACAGGAGGGAATTAAGAGAGCAGACCCTGAGATAGGTCCTTTCACTCCTGCAGGAACAAGGATCCTAGAGACCATGCAGACAGGGGACCCTGACAGTGCAGTAGCTTGGGAGCAGTGGGTTGGAGACATTTCTGTGGTAGGTTACACAGAGATGATAGCCTTCACTGACAAGAACATAGTACTTTTTCTCTCTAAAATGCTGCCTTGTTTTTCTCTGGATGCATTATGATTGTTGTTGTTATTATTANNTTATTATTATTACTCTTTTAATGGTTTGAAGCTAAAAAGAACTTGGGCTTGTCAGAAAACTGAGCAATTGATGAAATAGCAGTTGATGACAGCAGTCCAATTCTAATAATTTCCTGTCTTACTTTGTTGGTATTGTGGTGTGCTTTAGTGAAATGACTGCAATAAGTGATGCATTTTCCTTCAGCTTTATCCCTGACTCTTGTGCATCTGAGAAAGACCCAGCAGTGGGTTTGTCAGATAAAGTGTCAGGAACTACCATTATGAAATGCAGAAAGTCAATTTGAATGTCAACAGGAAAGGCATGGGATGGAAGCTTTAAAAAGCTCCACTTTGAGAAAATGAGGGCACCACATTGTGTATCCCTGACTAACTGCCCATGTTTCAAGCTGTAGAAGAATGCCACATTTTGATGGTCTTTTTATTTTACATTGATTTTTGTTATTTTAGACCACAGAACTCCCCAAGCTTCTTGCCAGTCAGAAGCAAAGGCTGCCCAAAAACCATGAATCCTGTAAACATCCAAATTTTATTGCATAAGCTTTCTCATTTGCTTGGAAATAGACTGCATTCTGTTGTTATTAGAGGGGAGAAAGTCCAGCTGGGATATAGTATAACATAATACTAAATTTTTTTTTAAGGGGAAGTTACTGGGCAGAAATGAAAGAATTGTTGTCTTACTTTTTGAGGCTGTAAACATAGTGAGTGAAGAGATGAAGTAACCTGCCTGGATTATAGGAGTCGTGAGACACCACTTCAGCTTGGCTTCGCTCTTTTTGATAAATCACCAGAAAGAAAAGAAAAAATAATGCACAACAAATGATGTTAAAATTGATCACTAAACCCAGTGAAGTTCTCTGCATCTCACTTAGTTCAAATCACGTTGTCATACTGGAGAGATGTATCGTACATAATGATCTGCCTTAGGAGGAGGAAGATGCATACAGGTCATTGATTAAACACAGTGGTTTTTATCATTAATGCTGAAACCAATACCAAAGTGAGCACCTTCATTCCTGACTCAGAGATGGTGCTCTGGCTCCTGGGTTTTCAAACCAGTCAACATGTGACTATAAAGAAGTGGTCTATGTGGGCTTTCTGTCTCTACTTGCCTGTATGTCCCACAAATACCCTTCTCTTGCAGTGCTGCCACTCATTAAGTCCCAAGCTCTGATTTCCTTCCTGACATCAGCCCTGTGTTTTCATCATTTCCTCTCACTGCCTCCACAAAACAGACACTGTTGAGGCATGATTCATCCACATTTGAAATGTCTGTTTTAGGATGGGGTGAATCATGCTTGTTTCTCTCCATTGACTATAAAGGGAGACAAGGGTGACTAATCGAGATGTAGATGTCTGTAGTACAGACATCTAACATTGAATGAGATGAATGCCACTCTCAGAGCCAGCTCATGTCTGACAGAAATGGTGACAGCCAGCTGGGTCCGCCAGAGCTTTGGCTCTGGCACAGCAGTATGTGAAAGAAAACTGCTTCCAATGCTATTTCAAGACCAGATAACCCTCTTATGGTGTTCAGAGCCCAAGTTAATTAGCACAGAGGACACAAGCCAGCCCCATGTAGAACCAGGGTATCTCTTCATGTTTGTCTTGAATTAAGTAGTTGTGGAGAGTTTGGTACAGGGACAAAGCATAGTGACTTGGGTTTAACATCATTTTCGTGCTCAACCATAGCACTGACCTTGCTGTGCTTGAGCTGTCTCTATGCAGAGATTCTTGTGGATGTCTTTCTGTGTTTTAAAGCAGCAATGATGCTCAATGCATTTCCACAGCAAATCATCTGTAAAGTTACACTTGCTTCTTGAATCTGTAGAAAAATTATAGAAACAGATTTTGTGACAATATGTTGAAGCCTGGAGGCATTAATTCTTTTAATGCCCATTTCTCTGTTATTTATTTATATTGTGACAGGCCTTATTATATAAAACCCCTGTCTGAATAGGCTTAATGGTCCAATTTTAAAATCATTTCACTTCAGAGAAATGATTTTCTTTCTTTTCTTTCCTTTTCAGAGAAAGAAATACCATGGGCAGTTCAGCTAGTCACAACTAGAATATTACTTTCTACAGGAAACCCAAGAAAACTTATAGTAGATTGTTTGGGTATGGAATAAAATCACTGAGATTGTGTAATGACTGAGAAATTATCACATCTAATCTCTTAGGGTCCACAGACTCATTAGCTGGACTAAAGGACTGCAAAACATGATGGAAATGACCACAGCCTAGTTTTCTAATTGTGTAGTTACTGGGATAATGACTTTTCCATCTTACTTGTACATCATTTAGTGCTGAAAGTATGCAAGCTGAATTTCAGGGATGCCAGAACATCACTGAATTGTCTAAAAAAAAAATTACCTTCATTTCCAGAGAACATTATTTGGTTCCTGAAACTCTCTTTGTCATGACACCTCCTCTTAATCAAACTTTTGAGGGAACTGAAAAATCCACAGATAAAATTTACAAGGAAAAAAACCCAACACACTCACCCACCCACCCCCCCAAAAAAAAAGGTTCAATAGCAAATACGTACCCCTACTCTCAGCAACAGTAAATGCCATTTTTTTAAGATTGACCTTTGAAGGCTGTTTGCCTCCATAATTTTGAACAATGTTACTGCTCAAACATATAACTTGTCCAGGAGTGAACACTGAACTTTGAATAAGTGATAGACCTAAAATCTACTTTGTGCATTTTGTTCTGAAAAATGTTATATGTACCATAAATGTGTCAGGAAATTAAAAATAAAAACAAAACATGAGCAAATGTTTCACATTTGCTGACATTTTTGTATGAGTTCATCATTGAAAACCCCAAACTTACAAAGTTTAATTTTCTTGGGTATTTAACTGTTAAGCAAACTTGAAGGGGATTGATCTGCCAAGCTGCATCTTCTGTTCTTCACCTCTTATTTGTTTAGCTTGTGAACAAAACAGGAATCAATTTATGTTTTCAATAAAAATATGAGAATAAATATTTTATTTCTACAGACAACTCTGTCTTAGGTTAAACATATTTTTCACCAAAGGCAACATTTCAAGTGAAAATGTACACAGAATAAATATATTGTTACACAAAGTTGGAGTAGAGGGTAAGATGAGTGTTTGCTTGTGTAGGGTGATGGGAAGAACCAACAAGGAGAACAGAACAGTAATCGATGGGAATGATGACTAAACCAGTATTATTTCTAACAATAAAGGTAGAGGGAAAAACAAAGACAGATTTAGGAGGTATTAAACACACATAAATGACAGGATTTGGACTCTGAATGTGGAGTTCTCCTGTAAGAACACACTGGCTTTTGAATTAAGCTCTCTATCTGTGTGGGGTCTTCATAAGGAAATGAAGCAAAAGCTACTTCATATGCATCTTCCCTCTAACAAAATTATAGATCATTGCAACCCAGAAAACAGACCGTCGGCTGACAGATCAGTTACGAGGAGAGTTTCCTACAGCACTGACTACGGTCAAGGAAAGAATTAAAACATGTGCTAAAGTTCATCCATCCATCAGAGAAACAGAACTAAATAACCTCAATGTGAGAGTAATTTAGTAGCTCCAAAGTTTTAATATATTTATCCTCTCCATCATGCAGTTGATAGTGCCATCTACTATCCCTGATTTACAGGAGGGAACTTAAACACATTTACATCAGCTTTCTAGTTCTTTTTTGTTTTTGAGGGTCTGGGGCTGTAGATCTGGGCAGTGCAGTGAAACACAACACAGAGACCTGAACCACTCATGTTCAGCCAGCTCAACCTGCTTATGAGCAAGGCTTGTTGGCATGGGCACAGCATCATCCTAACACTGTAGGGATGCTGCCCTGAAACAGAGCAACCTGAAGAACTGTGGGATCATTCTTCTCATGGACACCCCACAAGATAATTTGATCTAGGAGAGCAATGGCATCAACAGTGTAGATTTAGTTATTTTTACACTGGTCACCCATCAGTTCTCCAGAACTCAGCAAGACTGAATCCAGCTTTATTGTTGCCTAATATCAAAAGAAAAAAAACTCTTGTGACAGTGTTAAAATAGTAAGATAAAAACACGGTCTTTATTTGGAACTTCCAGGTGGCTCCGTGGGGGTTATGGGCACTCCTGGCATTGGATTCCTACAGTTTTTATAAGTTTAACAACCTAGCACTAATAACAAATATTGTCCAATTAGAAGAGCAGTTAGTTTGGTAATTTCCCCCCAGCTACTGCCCCACTGGAGTTGGCCCAGGGGTTCTTTGTCCCATTTATTTTTGTGTCCTCTCAGATTTTGTTTGGAAAACAAAATGTCCTTTGTGGAGGTCCTCTTGAAAATAAGACTAAACAGTATTTCAGGAATGTGTTAGAAGGTTAGCTTTCTATTCTAAAATTTTAAAAAAAGGGTAGAGAAAATATCAGGAGTTACACAACCATGTATTAACAGTTTGCAAAGCTACAAATACATGAAAAATTTATAGAAAGCAAAAATCTTTAGTCATCATTGTGATTTCAACACCGTTATCCTAATGGATGGATTGCTTGTGTCCAAAGAGCTGGATAGAGAGTACCCTTGGCTTTAACAAGCTTATCCATGTCCATGATCAGAGATGCATGTTCCCAGCTTCTTGTCGTAACTGGGACTGAGACATGGAATGCATGAGTTGGAAGGGATTCATGGGTCACCAAGTTGTTACTATAGGTAGGGATTCCTGGGAAACCGAAGACAAACTGAAGCAAAACAGAAGAAAAAAAAAGCTGAACTTCTAGAAACACGGAAAATCCAATGACACAAAACAAACTACAAAAGCCAACCAAACAAAAAACAACAAACCACAACAACTGCCACATTTTCTTTTCTCCTTTTTTTAAAACTTGTGATTAACTCTAGACACGAACTCTAGGAAACCATTTCAGCTAACAACAGCACATTAGACAGGAGTCAAACACCACATTGCAGCCCTTAGTGATCAACAACTGACTTGAACATTAATGAACTAACTTTTCCATTAGGTAACAGCCAATAGATTGCTGCACTCTTATATTGTCTCTGTGTTCCAATGTCCTAGTTTTCTCCAACGGCTAATTTAAAATGCTTTTCACTCTTGCAAAGAGTGTAGTTAACCGCTATAGAACGATTTTATTGCCCTAAAACAGTCATATATTTGCATTCATTACTATGAGTCTTAAAACCTATTACTGATATAAAAGACAGGAAAACAACATGAAGGGTTTGAAGGGCAGTAGATAATAGTCTGGAAAGGGCTCTGAAATGCCTGAAGTATCAGACATAAAAAAGCAATGATAAACAAGCTCATTATTTGTTAGTGATGGTTATGCTGGGAGGAACATTTTTTATATAATTTTTCTCCTTTTTAAAGTTTTATGGAGAATATATTTCAGTCTTAAGCTGAGTATAAATTAAACATGTTTTACCCAGCTGTTCCGTTAAGAAATAGCAAGAACTAATGAGCTGTATAGTGGCAAAGCTGTTAAGGCAATCTGAAAGGACTGTATAGGGCAGTCTCTGAAGTATAAAAGAGACAAAAGTCCTCTCTCCATAGTCATTTACTCCTTCTCAGACATTTGGGTTGAACTCAGCTCCACACCACCTTGAGCTGTGTGCGATCAGCAGAGACAGTCCTGTCTTGTCTGTTTTGCCAACCATAAGCGAAAAACACAACTGTTATGTGAAGGGATATTCCCTAAATAAAAAGTAAACTTCTAAATCTTTTGGGATGAAATTTTTTAGGTCGGTTTAAAACAAACTGTTTTAAACGTAAGAACCAACACAAAGAGCAGGTTGCAGGTGGACATTTTCATTGCAGAATAGGCATTTTCATTGCTTCATTTATTGATCCCAGTGTGGAAGGTAGAATTCTGCTCATTTTATTCTCTCTAATGGTTAAGATTGCGAAGTTATCTAATCTATTTCGTTTAACTGTTGCACAACATTACTTCTCAAATGGTTGCAGGTTCTAAATCAATAACAGAACTAATCCTTACATATCCCCAGGTTCTGAAACTATAAATACTGAAACAACTCCAGCCTCTCAGGTCCCTCTGGGAAGAAGCTGAAAAAACAAGTTTACCAGAGCACCTCCTCTTGAAGGATGCTCTGTAAATATGGGCAGAGGACTTATGAATTACTCACCTTGAGATTACATATCAAGAGTTTTGCCATTAAAAACCTAAATGGGACCAGGGGATTTATCAAATGATTGCAAATATGTACTCCACTTCTCTTCCCTTTCTGAAACATGAAGAAAAAAACTCACATTTTGTGTATATATGTGTGGCTGGTTTTTCAAAATCTGATTTAGCTTAGCATGCTTGATTAATCCCCAGAGTTTCTATGATATTTAACACAATTGGATCTAGACTGCATAAAATTATTAAATAGGTAACACTGCATTTTCTCTTCATCATTATCATTATTGTTGTCATTATCGTCATTCATATTAATATTGTTGCAGTTGTCATTGTGATTAAAGCATCCTCATTCCAAAACAAAGTTCTACCAGCATAAAAACCTTATTAGGAAAGGATAAATATGTGCTTAGTTGGTGCTTGACCTAAATTTAGTCTCTCTTTATAGCTGATGAACCTGGCCTGGTATATAAATCCACTTTAGAATATGGTGAATTTGTCCCCAACAAGTTTGGAGACAGCAGTCTCCACTGTAGATGTTTCTGTTAGATGACATTCACCAGTTTTAGAGAATGGTCTGTTTCCAAAGCAATCAGGAATGGTTTTTTTTAAACCCCACATAAAACACACCCAAGAAATTTTTTGTAATGTTAGCAGAATGCAAAAACCTGTTTCAGAGTGATTTTGATTTAATAAACTGTATCTACCACACAACAGCCCTGTGAATCTGTAGTTCTACAGTCAGCAATGAGAAAAATAAGTTATGAACGGCCTTCCTCTCCCATTAAACAAAAAGAACCATGCAG
>VZDJ01000079.1:2070241-2093646 GCA_008694505.1 Cyanoderma ruficeps | reverse complement strand
AAGAAAAAAAAAGAAAAAAAAAGAAAAAAAGGAAAAAAGAAAAAAAGAGAAAGAAGGAGAAAGAGAGAGAAAGATAGAAAAATAAAGAGGGAAAAGGGAAAGGAAAATAATAAAAGTAAGAGAAGGAAAAGAAAAAGCAATTGCTGTGTTGAATTTCAGCGGACGTTTTTATCCAGTTGTCCTGAAGCATCTGAACACACCAATCTGCACTATATTTTGGACACCTGGGGGTTTGCTTTGCCTTTATGCACGACAAGCCTGTTTTTTAAAAATCATTGACAGGACAAAAGAATACTAATTAAATACAGGTAGAGTAGAAAAAAAAAATACAGCCCAAACCTTCCATAAATATTATTCAACATTTACATTACTGTAATGTTACAGTTGCTAGGGTATTTCTGTTTTCTTCAGACCTAGAACTGTTTTATTTTAATTTTTTTAAAACTGAAAATAAGTTTAGTAATTGTAAAATGGTAAAGAGAAAGCAGCTGTGAATGGTGTATATGAAACACCATGATTTTAATAGAAGCTGACATGACCTCAGGTGAGTTGCCCACTGATCATTTTGTGTTAATCAATCTCACTGTAGTAATGATCAGGTTCAAATCATTACCTAACTCCTTTAAAAGGACAAAGTGTTTCAGAGAGATCCAAAGATTGCTAAGGAATCAGGCAGACTCTCCAAATGGGGCACCAGGGGTTAAAGCATGTGGGATGCAGTCACGATGTGTAACGTGGTGGGACTGAGGCTAACATAGTCATAGATGGATCACCCAGTCTGCAAATGGTGATTCCTCATAAATCATTATGAAAAATAGACTGACTCTGCCAGTTCATAAATTCAAGGCAAGTGTCTATTTCCATAAGGCCCAAGCAGACAGGCAGTGTTAGGGATGCAAACATGCCACCACCACATGCAGTAGTTAATGTGTTAGCATTTTAACAAATCGAGCCACTTCACTGGCCTATTTATCAGTTCAAGCTATTTAGAAATGTTGTTACCATATGTTGTCCATTGAAATGAATGCTAAACACTGCATTTATAAATGGTAATTTATGACTCATAAATGTCTCAGCTATTAGAGTCATTCTGCCACTGTGACTGGAATTGATAGCAGTTTCTGCACTTCATGTTTTGTTTTTTTTTCACTACCTTCATTTCAGGAATATCGTTGATATTAAAGCTTTAGTGCCTCATAGAGGATGTTATTTAAAAGACTATGTGTATCATTTGTGTGCTATTGACCCCATAAATTGGTTTCAACTTTTGACTAAACTTCTAGGACTAGATATTTTAAAATGGTTCTCTGGAGTATGAGAAGTGATCAGTTTTCAGTTACAATACACCTGGTTTAAAAGTAATTAAAAAAAAAATTAAAGCCCTTTTTACCTTCCCTGCAAAGCCTTTTCCCAATCTATGTTTACCTTGGTACAGAGGAGATGAGCATGAAGTTACAACTGTTTAAATCCCTCCCATGACAAAGTGCAAGTGCTCAAGCAGGTTTGATGTTACTTAGCCTTGAAATTAACTTTTGGTGAAAATTCTTGACTGGATATTTTTAATATACATTATGAAAATATTATCTATGTGTTTTCCTGTGAATGTTGTTTCCTACTGATAAAGAGCCATAGACAGTCTTGTTGAAAACCGAACTTATCAGAAAGGGTCATTTTTACCAAGCAGGTTGATTACAAATTTCTAGGCGCTTTAAAGACTAAATTTCCAGAGAGCCTTTGGAGTGCCACTCCAAAGTGGAAATAATCTGTAAGTTTCACATTCAGAAGTTTGGTGAGCATAATTTTTTATCACAAATAACATCTTGACAGGTCAGTTTATTCTGTTCAATTCAGAGAGATCTTCACATGGCATGAATGTCTCTTAAGAGGGGACTAAGGAAGAAGCCTTTTAAGTTCATTTAGACCAAATACTTGATTTTTAAGTAGGTCTAATTACACAGATGGAATTTCATTTATGGAAAACACACTTATATGTTTCTTATGCTTCTATACAAATATCGAAAGGCATCCATAGAAACTAAGAAGGTCTAGGACTGTCTCAAAACTCATCAACAATCTGCAAATATAAATCTCATGCATGTGAACACAGATATACAGCTAACTACTCTTTCTGAAAATTTCCCCAGAATATAGAGATGATTTCTGTAGAGCTGGCTGTGTTAGCTATAGTGATGAAATATGTATCATTGTATGTCACCAGTCAGATTTGAGACATCCCTGATGAAGGCATGCCGCACTAATACAAACAGTTCTGTTTTAGTGCTCAGAGATGAATTTTGTACAGAATGTAGTCCCTAGTCAACATGGGTCAAGTAATAACAATGCAAATCATCCAACCAGCATCTTGGTGCAGGAACATGACTTACACCTTGGTTTTAAATGTGTTTTGGGGACATTATCTATTTAAAAACTTCCAAAGAACTATTCATGGAAATCTTCCTTTCTTTTCCTGGCTGCTAGGCAGGCTGGGTTAAAATGAATAAGAATAGATTTTACCTTTTTTCTCCTTCTTTAGTAGGTATGGCCCATGTGACTACAGACAAGGCTTTTGGCTGACCATATTTTATTCTTCTCTGGAGGAGAGACAATTTATTCTTCTCAGATGGTTTGTAAAGGAAATAAGCTATACTTGAGTACGGGATACCCAAATGGTATGAATGTGATGCTCAAGGCAAAGGATAGAGAGAAAATCATTCAACATAGAATAATTGGAATTCTAGGTCAGATATTAACCTTAGAGAGAACCTAGTTCTCAGTTTAAGGAGTTTGATAGTGTTGTCTGAAAAAACACCTACCTCAGGATCTTGAAATCTCTTCATATCTAGAATAATACTTTCAAATAGCCCCTATTATTACAATGAAATTAAAAAAATATATATCTGCTCTTTGGGGTTGCAAGTACAGAGGATGTTGAAAAACAGCCTTCATTAAAAACAGGACGTATGGAACTGGTAACATGAAAAGCAGCTATTAAATGGATTTGTTATCAGTGACAATAATACTAAGAAGTTTTATTACAATAGTTACAAGGAAACATCTTTGAAATATCTTCAAACATTAATTCAATCTAAGAATTAAAACTCTGCAAACCAAAAAAAAAATTTTTCAGTAAAATGCAAGGAAACAAAATTACTTGCTTGACACGCTGATATTCAGAATACAAAACCCAGAGGAGAAGGCAAGGCTGGAGCTCCCTCTTGCCCAATTTTAACAAGCATTTTAGGAAATTATATGTTAAACTTCTGGCTTTTGCTGTGAGTGTTATGGCTTTTACGGCTGACAGGGAGTCCTGTGTGGTCAGCAGATGAGTGAGAGTGTTGAAGGAAATAGATATGGTATCATGCAGTTTTATTTCCTCTTTTTAAATGTTATTAATTGTGCTGTAAAAATGCCAGTCTTGGGTTGTCTCTTCAGTTTTTTTGAGAAACCTTTCATTTTCCGCCCTGATATGGAAGTAAATAGAATTTTTGAGTTCCAACAAAAAAAGTAGAATGTTGTGATTCCCATCGTAATGGTTCCACTAGAGCCTATATTTTATTTTTTTTAATTCAAAACAGCATAAGTTTGTTTGTTTGTTTTAATGCTTGTGAAATGCCAAAACAATTCATCTATTTATTTTGCAAAGGCCAAATTAAATTCAGACTTGAGAGATTGACTTTCAGAAGTGCAGGTCACTTGCTGCTCTGGCTAAAGTTGAAATCACATTCATGAACTCAACACCTCTGACTCATGAAAATGTTGCTTAGAAATGTTTGACTTTGTTTTAATAAGTCCATTAAAATATTTGCATCCAGGGACTGAAAAAGAAAAAACCAAAAAACCTCACCACTTTCTGGAGAACAAGTTAGAATTCTGGTCTGTTATATATTCTGAAATTTTAATATCAATCCTTTACAGCAAGTGCCATTTTCATTCAAAATCAATAAAAATTAAAACCAACAGATGGCAGATGTTAAAGAATATTTTCTGGCAAAGAAATTGCTTTTTGGCTGAATAGAAAATTTGGAGATCTTATTTATTTTACTTTTAATTTGGACCTGCTCTTAGCTTCTACTGCAAGTACCTTTTTTGTGGTCCTACTATTTATGTGTATGAGGACAAAAGGTCACTGCTGTATTATTGAAATGAGGTGAAACACCAAATTAATTCCAATACAAATTGGGCTTTTTTTTTCTACTTAATATTTTATGCTTATTCTTCAAGTGGTAATACCACATAAAAAATACAGAGAATAAATTAAATATTAAGTTTTCAAAGTGAAGTTGTTTCATTCTGAGCTAGGTGTCAAGGGATTAAACACATGTTTAAGTTTGAGTATACTACATTGACTTGTGATGTCTAATAACGGCAATGGGGAGAAGTGGACATTTGAAAAGAATGATTAATTTGAACCATCTTCAGTGTCCTGAGACCATGAGGTGAACTGTGCTCTAATCTGACTCTTTCCCAAACTGACAGCAAAGAGAGCCTAAGGTGTCTAACACAGCCATATGATCTGGAGTTTAATATTTTTCCTTTTTATATATTAAATCCCAGAAAGAAAGATGTTTCATGTCTTCGATGATTCTCCAATAGCCATAAGTAATAGGAGCGTCCAGGGCATGAAAAAACCAGACTTCCTTTAGAATGATAAAAATCCATGAAATTTCAATCACAGGATCACAGGTAGTTTTGGGTTGGAAGGGATTATAAAGATCATTTTGTTCCAAACCCCTGCCGTGGGCAGGGACATCTTCCCAGTTTCTCCAGTCCGGGGTCTGAACGCTTCCAGGGATGGAACATACAGCTTCTCTGGACAACCTGTTCCAGTGCCTTCCCATCTGCACAGTAAAGAATCTGACCTCAAAATTACTAAAAATTGAATAAATAATAAAATACTAATAACAGCAACAAGGAAGATCAAATGACATGAGTGAAATGCAAATGTCAGTAAGGGTTTTTTTTAAATATTGCTCCTCAAGAAAATTATCTGACTGTTTTGTAGATAGGTATAAGCTTCAGGGCATCTGTTGTGGTACAGCCATTCACAAAACTGGAAATAGTACAGTCAGCTCAGAAAAGAGGAGCCCACTCAAACCTCAAACTGCGTTGTAACAGCTTCTGAATTCTATTGCCAACTCCACAGGGAACCTCTAAGTTGTTGACAAATTTTAGAGTATACACACAGGCTTCTAAATATGGATTTATAAGTTTAATTTTAGGGATTTTTTTTCATCCTGTGTTTTGAATCCCAGCAGGATGATGATATAGTATTGACTTTCTTTCCACAGCCAACAGAATGAAGTCTTTTTTTATCCTTTATGCAAAGAATTGACTAAAGAGTGATCTGTAAATATTTTCTGTTATTAATGCTAATTTCCCAATGTGATTATTCACTATAATAGTCTTAATGAATGGCAAGAAACTGTGGCAGCCAGAAAATGAAAGAGAACACATTGTTATATCTTTTCAAGAAAATATTTCTCACTCTTGTCTGATATTGGAATGACTGAAATTATCAATTTTCAAAAACTGTGGCTCTGTTCCAAGGTGACACCAAATCTCAAAAACATGAAGGCAAAGATCTGTCCCACATCAGTTTGTCTCTGGGGAAGATAGTGGCTTTTCAGAAGCTTTTTGCATTCTCTTTGAATCACCCCTTCATAGTCATATGAATAATCATTCTATTCCATCTGGCCATTGTCTCCAGCAATTACTGGAAACCAGAAACCCAGGGATGGGCTAAAAGACAAGGTAGAAGCTTTCCTCAGTGAGTCAAACTCTTTAGAAACTTCAGTGCCTGGAATTCTTTGAGCCAAATATTTGCATTTAATAAAGAGAGATTCTGCAGAAATTTGTGAAACTTAGTCTGTCCTTGAGCTGGTATCAACCCGCAGCACACATAGCATCCCACAGACCCTTAAATGTGTATTGTGAAAAGCTGAAATTGCTCTTGTTTCTCCAAAAGCTACCCTCTGACAGGCTCTTTTGATACCCATGATTCTTGCATTATAGGATACAGTAGAAATCTTCCCACTCTTGCTCCTCCATGTCACAGGTTTACAGGCCCCTGTCCTAGTTTTCCTCAACGGGAATTTTTCAGACTGGAGATTCCAAAGTATCTCAGTCATCCCACAAATAAAATCCATTTTCCTCTTTCCACCTGTCTGACCATCTTTGACTGACACACTGAAGGCAATGAGATTTTGGTACATAGACTCAATGCTGGTAGTCCAGCCCAGTTCCTAGGGGTCTCTCTAGCCAAGTTAAGCTGTGCTAATCTGTTCCTGATGGCTGACAGAGTTTTCATTGTAGACATTTTCAGTTCAGGGGTTGCTAATACACTCACTGGAAAACTATTTCACAGATAAGTATGCCCCCAAATCAGAACTGTCTCCCTGAAAGTTCATTAATTTAATTTGTTTTACTTCAATAAGAAAGCTGAGAAAGAAAAAGGGAACAAACCTTATGAAATAAAATTGAAATCACCTTGTTAGTTATAGCCTTGTCTTTCTATCAGTGGGAGAGTGAGAGACTGAATAGTTTCTTTCCACACACAAAATGTGTGCTCTTTCTTGGAAGGTGAGGCCATATCAGATAAAAATAATTGTTTCCTCAAGTCTTTTGGTTCTTTCTTGTTTGGCTAAGGAAAAATGGTTCTGTCTCAGTCCCAGTAAGGTATCTCTATTTGTAATCTCATTGTGATAGCTTAGTTTGACTGCCAAATACAAGAACTAGTAACAGAGCAGCCTGTCATGGTATGGATGCGCTGGTGCTATGGTCCTCTACACTGGCAGATGGCTAGAGAGCACACCAATAAATGTAGAAATAAAAGAGTGATTAATTTTGGCTTAGAAGGTACGACAATGGAGGAGGTAATAAATAGAGAGGTTTACATGGAAAGTGTAATTTTCTTTATGGCCCTTTGACTTTCTCCGTAATTGCAAAGTCCATACAAATTTATGGGGCACAAATCACAGATTCAGAGGTGCTTGGAAAGGACTTCTGTAAGTCTTAAGTTCAAACCACCTCTCAAACCACAACCAATTAGGTGAGGTTGTATAGTCAAGGTTTGAATACCCCCAAAAAAGGAGATTTCACCTGGACAACCCGCTAAAGTGCTTCACCACCCTCATAACCATCTAGATTTTTTTCAAAATATATAGCCAAAATTTTCCACCTCTAACTTTCACTAGCAACTCCAGCTTCCCTAGACACAGGTAGCTGCACACAGCAGTAAGAGCCAGCTTATTCTTATCCTAAAGTGAAACTTCCACCTTCTCCTTATGTCTCTCAGGATCTGTCCCCCTGATCATCTCCTGCTCACATAGCCCTGAATGATGCAGGCCACCTTTGTGACACAGGAACAGTGGTGACTCCTGCTCAGCCTCTTGGCCATCAGAATTCCCAGATAATTTTTGGCAAAGCTGTATCCTGTCCACTCAACCCTCTTGTCCTAAAAAATTATTAGATTGGGATAGATTGCTCTCACAAGAAGATTTTTTTCTTCATAAACTGCAGAGGCAATCTAGAACTATTAGCTCAAGTGTAGTTATAGATACTGAAAATACCTAAACTTCAAAACTCCTGCACTTAATTGACAAAAAAGTATGATTCTGTGGAAAATATGTTAATAATATTAAATTAGAATCATGGAGAGATACCATAGAGGGGCATCAATGAGCAAGAATACATAAAAACATAGGGAAAAATTGCCCTCCTTTTTGAGCTCTTGCTTAGATTTATCTATGAATGTTACATTACTTCCTAGGAACTTCACACAGGGCTAAGATTCCAAGAAGAATAGATTATCTAGCCTGCTGTTTGACCGTTTTATGCCAGGCTTGTAAATAAAACAAATTACACTTAGAATACATATAAATTCCTTACCAGGGATTTCTTTCTTATTCCTCTTAGGAAACAAACATATTTATGTGACACTGACATCAAACTAAACAGTGAAATATGGAGGTATAGTGAAACAATATTTTAATTTCCTTTTGACTTCAGTTTCCCCTGCCCATTTTCCTGCATTTATTGCAAACTTCTTTCTTTTCTCCCAGTTCTTGGCTCTGAACCAAAGAGGAGTGGACGGAGGAAAGACAGCCCACTTCCTATTGAAAGCAGCTGGTTTAAGAACAGTCAGACAATTTGCTACCATAAACATTCACCCCACACTTCTGTGAAGTTCATTTTGTTTCATTCAAAATCTCTTTAGTTTTACAGTGGTGTAGTGATTATGGCAGAAAAATGACCTTTTTAAATATTCAGCAGGTTCCTACCTAGTGAAAAACTTCTTAAACATCAGTTAAAGAAATAGGCATATATTTTCTGTGAAAGATTTTTCCTCCATCTGTTCAGATAGTGCATTTTCCAACTAAACTCTCACCAAGCTTGGTATTTTAGGGGAAAAAAAAACAGTATTTAAAAAAAAGAAGTAATCCTCCTCCCTCCCCCCTCCCCCTCCATCATTTTGTGACTTACTGAACTGGGAAACAGATGATTCTGCTTAACACATAACAGCTATGTGGGATGTGTCAACTTTGCAACACAGTGGTCACTCCTGTTTGGATTAAGGCACTTTTTTCTTACTTCTTAATGTAGAATGAGAACAGAAGTAACAGAGCTCACTCTTAGTCATTATGAAATTACAGACCACAGAAACTTTTACTGAGCTCTATTAGAGCAGGATTGATAATAGGGACATACCGAGGAGAGGAAACAAGGTCTCAGAGGAGCTGTCATTTTCACAGATGCGTTTGCAACAGCACTAGAGCCAGTCCTGGAGTGAAGGGTGCAAAACAAATGATCCATTCTAGTATATGTGGACCAGTCTGTAGGAATACTGCACAGCAAACACCCCAGAAACCCACCTGGAAGGGACTGGGTATTTTCCAGGTAGCTTTGCCATTAACTCAGTGGACACAGTGGCATCCAGGAAAAATAAGGGGTAACAGCACAAAGTCCCTGATCAACAAATGTAACTAAACTCTGCATTGATGGAGTGGTTTAACAGCAGCAGCAGCATCTCAATCTCCAAAAATATTTTGAGCTTTGGTGTTCAAAATTAAGTTAGTTATCCAATACTCTTTCTATAACCAGAAGAAAAGAAAAAAAAAGTTGTAGAAATGTTTTGTCTTGTTTAAAGACAGGCATATGGGATGGGCCAAACGATAAGCCTGTTGGCATGTTGAGTCTCCCCAGCTTGATGAAAGATGTGCAGCCCAGTAAATAGGTCTATTTTGAGCAACCTAGTCTAGTGCAAGGTGGCCCTGTCCATGGTAGGATGGTGCGAAATGAGATGAAATGTAAGGGCCCTTCCAGCTCAAACTCTACCATGATTCTGTGAAGCTATGGTGAAACTGATGTGTGAATACTCAACTGATATACAGCAGCCGAACCCCTGGTTTCCCTGAGTCTCCATGTCCCAGAGGGTTGTGCAGCCCTTCAGAAGGGCCTCGACACGGTGGAGAGGTGGCCAGAGAGGAACCTGCTGAAATTCAACAGAGCAGAGGCAGGTCCTGCACCTGGGGAGGAACAACCCCAGGCTCCAGCAGAGGCTGGGGGTGACACACTGGAGCAGCTGTGAGGAGAAGGAGCTGAGGGTCCTGGTGGACAACAGGCTGTCCATGAGCCAGCAGTGCCCTGGGGGCCAAGAAGGACCATGGAATCTTGGGTGCCAGCCGGTCAGGGAGGGGATCCTGCCCCTCTGCTCAGCTCTGGTGAGGCACATCTGGAGTGTCCAGGTCTGAGCTCCTCAGGACAAGAAAGACAGGGAGCTCCTGGAGTGGGTCCAGGATGAGGAAGGATCTGGACCATCTGCTTTGTGAGGAAGGGTTGAGGGGGCTGGGGCTGTTCAGCCTCCAGAGGAGCCCCAGCTGAGAGGGGACCCCATCCCTGTCTGTCCCCATCTCCAGTGAGGGTCAGAGCAGGGCCCAGGCTCAGCTCTGGAGGCCCAGTAATGGCACCAGAGGAACGGGCAGGGACTGAGCCCAGAAAGTTCCACCTGAACGTGAGAAAGAATTTCTGTCCTAGGCAGTGACTGAGCTCTGAACAGATTGTCCAGAGAGGGTGTGGAGTCTCCCTCACTGGAGATATTCCAGGCCCCTCTGGACACAATCCTGTGCCCTGTGCTCTGGGATGACCCTGCTTGAGCAGGGAGGTGAGATCAGGTGACTCCACTGGGGTCCTTTCCAGCCTGACCCATTCTGTGATTCTGTGATATTGCAATTCTCATTAATCTCTTGATCTGTATTTGTTTAGACTTTGAGAGTGAACTGTTTCATGAGGGATAATTCCTAAGTCATTTGAGAAAGTGTCGGCTTCACCCAAGGCTTAACTGACTGGCTCTAACAAACTTCCATAGGGAGAAAATAGTTCCTCATTGTTCAGAAAATCAGAGGGGATCCAACACTTTATCCCTTATCGGGATCTGTACCTTTGTCATGCGCTGACTTAAATTCATTTTTAGAGGTCTTCGTTGTGACTTTAAGTTACCCATAGGAAATTAGTTAAGGTTTGGGCAGGATGCTAATGCTGAGTATTCAGTGAAAGTGCATCTTCAGAGCAGTAAGAAATGACTGCACTAACAGAATAATATTCTTTCTGCACTCAATTGGTCCACCCAGGGCTGGCTAAGGTACCATCTTGTTATGTGCCTCTTTTGCTTTGTGTCTCTAGGAACATAATCTCATAAGATGTATTCTTAATGATGCCCCTGGCAGTCTATGTCTTGGCACCTGGATTCATTTGAAGGCTTGGTACTAATTGTACATCTAAACTCAAAATAGTACCGCTAACTCAAAATAATTTTTTATTCTCAAATTCCCATTATTTTCAACAAACTTACTGGATTTTTCTTTTCCTCTTTGTTGGCAAACAAAATAATGTATTTGTGAAAGAAGTTCCAAAAGAACTACTTTGCTTTGTAGTGCATATCACTCTTTGCTGTTCATTTAACCTTTACATTTCATTTCCCTCCTCAAACCTCTCTTTTTCTTTCAGCCATGCCTCATACATGTTACTTTCCTACCCCTCCCATTAAACCCCATCCTGAAACCCTCAAAGCTGAGCGGGCAGCTTTAATTTCAATTTGCATTGATTTCCTTTTATAATAATAAACCACCCACAAACACAGGCAAACTTTTAACTTGATTTAAAGCTAGCTTTCTGATGTGTCTCCAGCTTTGCCTTCTGACTTTCTGTCTGTGCAGATGTAAATTATTCAGTGAGGGGTGTTGTAGACATGCCTCCTTTATTAACATCAGTGGGACTTGTGAGGGTGAAGGAAAATCTACCCTTCCCACAGGCATCTCATGTTGGAAATTTACACTTTATGACTGTGTAGAGGGACTATATATCACCCCACTCTTCATAACTGTTATTCACTCTCTGGAAGGGAAAAAAAATAAAAAGAGAAAAAAAGGACAGGAAAAAGAAAAAAAAGAAAAAAGAAAGACAACAAGAAGAGGAAAGCTATGGTGTTCTTTGCATTATACACATCCTTTGCCATATTAAAAGGGAAAAAGAACACAAAAGTAAAAGGTACTCTGCTAGTTTACCACTCAGTACATTCCAAACATGAAAGGCAATCAAGGTCTTAAAAGTGGGTTTCATTTGTGATGCTGTAATTAATCACACGTAGTTGCTTACTGTCTGTGTAGTACCTACTGAGTGATTTTGTAAAACATGATTTGCCCAGATATGATCCAGTTGGTGCCTTGCAGCTTTTCCTAGATTTCACTGTGGAGTAGTTTGTTAGTCAAGACACCGGCAGCCTACCACCAGAATATTGTGTGATCCACACTGAAGCATTATTTGGCCCATGGGCAGAATAGTATCATCATTGTTGCAAAGCACAGAATAATAAGGCAGAGACATATACTAACAGTTTGGGATAGCCAGATTCATCTGATTCATTTTAATGAGCAAGTAGGCCAGCACAGCAAACCCAGCCATCTGTGCTGCAAAGACACTGAATGCTGGAATTTTCTTCCCCTTCATCGTCATATTGCTATATCAGCACATGTGCTAACTTCAAACCTTTCCCATAACACATGTGCTCCAATTGCAATCATTTGGATGCAATTTGGTTTATGCTTCCATTTCCCCCCTGTTGATACGAGCGGGGCGGTTGCTGTTGCCATTGGAAATGCTTTGACATCTCTGTCTCCATTTCTTAACGTTCTTCTGTGTGACCTTGTCCAATCAAATCTAACAGGTACTGGCACAAGCTTTTGTGACTTGATCTGAAAATATGCATAATTATGTGCTAGTTGTTTTGTGAGTGGTAATTGATGGTGCTTAAAAAACATGCATAAATTTCCCATTGAGGTAAACAAAAAGGCAGGATCCCTAGTCCAGGATGTGAAAGTGCAGGAAAAGGCATGTTGCATGTTCTTTCATTGAATATTAAGCTACTCGGCTTGAATTAAAACCAGCTGACCTGCAAGAAAATGCAAGCAAATAAAAAATCTTGGTCTCATAGAAGAAACCAACAGCAGCCTTAGAGCTGGCAGCTGTTTCAGTCCATTACTGCCTTTTAATGGCAATTAAAAATTAAAAAACTCAGCTCATTTCCACCAATTCAGGCCTTCAGTTTATGCTGCTGTTCCTCTCAGGCTTCCTTTGCAATTGTAAAGAGGGAGAGAAAAAGTCACTTCAGAGTGGCTGGGACAATGTCCTCCATTCAAGTTATGACAGCCTCTGCACACTGCACTGTCCGTCCCTCCCTTTCCCATGGCATGAATGTGGGATGATGAAGTTCCCTGTCTTACACCTCACCTAAAACCTTTACTTCTGCAAGATGTGTGCGAAGGCAGAAATGTAATCTTAAATGTATGCAGCATCTAAGGTGGTAGACACTTTACTTGGCAGTATGGGAAGCATGACCTTTTGAGCTGGACACTCTGTGGCCACATCTGTGAGTCCTATCTGATAGAAACCTTAATTAATGAAGCTCCCCAGCTTTAGAAGCATAAACAAGTACCTGTGTGTGGCTTTTCACCCGTCTGAGTGGATACATCAGCTCAACTGACACTAACTCAGGGATTTCTCCAATTGCTTGAGGCAGCCATAACCCTATTATTAAAATTATTATTGGCTTAAAACGTGGCACGTGGAACAGTGTTGGATGCACTGATTCATGATAACTGTGATAGCACCATTTCTCTTTGCCAAACCAGAGGCATTTGGAAGCTGATATTTGTTCCATTAACAAGAAAGGATGTTACAGTGCTACCAGGTGAAGAATATTACAGCTGTTAAATGACTGGAGCGAACCGAGAGCAGTGTCAATAGTTGAATAATTTTGATTATTAGCTTGTTCAGTTGAAGGTGGCAGGATAAAATGCCTGCATGGGGGAATTATATGGTGGGGAAAAGAGGAAACCTAGAAAATGGACAAAATGTGGTCATGTTTAAAAATAATGGCAACATTATGTCTTTGTGCTTCTTCTGTGGTGAGAAGATTAGGCTGTAACATTTACATGGATATGGCAGTGCTGTGTGAGAAGTTTTAGGGGACATCCATAATTTAATTCGTGTTTCCAGAAGTCTCTCTACACTTATTCTGATGTGAATTTTTCTGCTAATTTTTTAGCCTACTGCCTGGGTTTCTGTTAGATAAAGCAGAGCTGTCTTCTGCATTTGTTGACCAGTTGTGGTCTTGCATGCCTTCTACATAACCTTCTTCTTCTTCACTTCTGTAAGTTATTTTACTCTTGCCCCTCTGAAATTTTAACTGAAAAATAATTGTTGCTGGGTTTTGTTTTTGCAGAAAAACATTGGTAAACTTATCATGGTTAATAGATATTAAAGTATAATAACACTGAAAAATCTTTGTAATCCATTTTCCTCCGTGTCATCAGCCTTGTAAGTTTTGGATACAAATAAAAGTTTTAAACAGAGAAGCCTGAAATGTGTTCCAGGATAACCCTTTGTTCTCCCATCTGGACCTGGATAGAAGCTCAGCAATAAACTCCCCACCAACCCCTCCAAAACTGGCTTATCTGAGTTAGCTGAAACCAAGCCTCTGAGCAAGAAAAAGACAATTCTCAAAGCAATCCAAAATATGCTGTTTTATTGAGAGAATTGAAATGTATAATTTCATCACAACAGATTAGACACCTGAGCAGAGATGTCTAAATTAATTTTAAAATGTTGGAGTGTCTGACATCCTCCTGAAAAATGCACCAAGGAGCCACTGAAGAGCAACACATTTGCAAAGTGACAGCTGGAGGCTGACTGCGTAAGCCCAGAGCACATAGGAGGACAGAACAAACACAAGGTTTTACAGCATAATATTACCCAGAAAATCAAAGTCCTTGGTTCCACAGCATCCTTTTTAATTTTTGTTATGCTATTTTTTTTCCCTGCATCATGAAACCAATATATGAGGAAAAATATAAAAATGAAACATTTCAATTCATTAAGGTCACTGAAGAATTCTGTCCTACTCAAGGGAATTTTGGTGTTGAGCAGAAAAAACACTCCCATCTCTCCCTGCTTTTCAAAATCAAACAGAACCAAATGTTTTTATTTCCTCTCCCCTACCCAAATATTTGCAGTTTATTTTTTCACTTTGGGAGAAAATTGCCTAAGACCTTAAACATTGTTTAATGAACTTGTGGCAGAAGTGACAAATCCACAGCAGAATAATTCAGTAATTTAGCTGATTATGTGGTGGATAAAAATTAATCCCAATAAGGATTTATATAGCTACAATATTATTATGAGTTTATAACTGTTTGCTAATTGGCGTCATTAATGAAAATTAATGTGGGTACATGCACTTAAGTATTTCATCCCTTAATGAGGAAATGGACAATGATGTGAAATACTACTTATAATTAATATTAATATTTCCTAAGACAAATAGCACATCCAAGGCTTTGCCAAGAGAAGAAAATACAATTATCCAGCCTGTACGTGGTGGCCATGAGTTAGCATTGTAGCTAGAGTTGTTGAGAATAACCCTTGGTGATACAGCTACATCAGAAAGAGATCCCATACCACAGAAAAAGCAGTAATGTGGCAGAAGCTTCTGATATGTCATGTTGGACATTTTACTTTGCTATCTGTAATTCACTTGCATTTGCAAATAAAGATCATATAATTTCCCTCTCACTGTGGTAAAAAATATGCGTACAGGCATGGGGAGGATGCTTTGGCAAAAGGGGTCCAAAACTGTCAGGGCAAGAGGCATCAAAGGGCCCACAGGTCTTGTAGGCAGATCCTGTAGCAACAGTAAAAGCTGGAATTCCATATCAGCTACCCAGGACCCCTGCCCAGTGCATTCAGATCTGTTTCACATCAAAGGCATCCTACATGCTTGGCTGAGAAGCGTGAAAGACAAGAATACATTTTTGAGAACTCATTTTTTCTGAATCTTAGACACTTTGCTCAGTACTTAGAATCTACCACAGCACGTCAGGGTTAAAGCCCCAAATATTTCTCATTTCTCTGGAACATATTTACTTAGAACAACTTTTTTTTTTTTAAGGCATTGGAAATCTTTTTTGTGATATACATATCAATTTTTGGTGATTTAAGAAAGCTCTAAAAAAAAAAGAGTGGCTGAATTTTAATTTCCTTTTTTTTCTTATAATATTTCAAATATTATCTCCATTTTCCTGGGAAGCATGATAACAAAGAGAATAAGAGGGGAGTTTTTATCAGTTGGATGAAATAAAGAATCAGGAATAAGAGCTAGAGTCTATTTCTAGCTGGACATTCAAAGACATACAACATACACATTCACTCACGTTTTATTCTTTTTCCCTGAGTCCAATTAATTAATCTTTAATTCATGCCTATAAAACTAAAATTATTTCAGAGCTCAGAATATTTGTATCCCATTTGTAAAATAATATATAGGATACTTCCTTATTGTGAATTAAGGAGGGCACATTCTTGGTGCCCTGTTGAAGCTTTCTCATTTAGCAATAAAAATTTTCAAGATTCTTCAGATGTAAGGAGGGAAAATAGATTAAATTCCTGCAGGGAGGAATTGAACATAGCTTTCCCAGTCCTGGAGGGCTTCTATAACCATGGTGTTACTGTTATAAACACAGTTTCTATCATTACATTTTCAATCTCACTCTCTGGAGGGAAGCTAGATGAAAGACTTACAGAATGTAACTTGGATTCACTGTATGTACTCTTCTGAAATACAGCCATGAGATCCATGGAATTTATTTTGTTCTTATTCATTTTGTTTTGGGCTACAAGTCCACCCACAGATTAAATTGCTTTTATCAATTGTGTCTTGGAGTGACGTAATGAGAATTAATTTCTATTGGTAAATTGCAGTGATCTTTGATATAAATTCCATGAAATATGTGATGTCTTTTATTGATGTAGCGTGTTTGACCATTTTCAGGCATTACATGGACTAACTGGAAGTTAACTCCTTTGGGAATTAATTTACCTTTCCACTATCCAACGTACCTTGCATTCAGAAAAGCATCTAGCTAGGCACCACTTTTTCCTGTGGCTTCTGCTCTCAAAATTGATTGAGAATTCATGCATAGGACTGCTGAAGTTCCCTTACAAGCTGGAGACAAATCTTGCAGTAAAGATTATCCTAGTGAAATTGTATTTTTCATCGACTCTCCACTATTTCTTCTTTTACAGCCAAAGCATTTTTAAAGAGCAAGTTTAAAACACGGCTGTGGAGATGTATGACACCTTTTACTCGCCCTTGTTGTATATGATTAAATTAATGCAATGAAAGGAACTAATTTTCCCTGACCATTAAAAGCCATCAAAGGACTAATTTTTTCTCTCTGTCTTCCTCTGCCTTTGTGTTCTGAGTTTTGTCCTTCTTCATGATGATTCACCCTGGTAGAATGTTTTCTCAAGGGATATTAGTCTAGTAGGTAAGTGATTTTGTTTTGGATCTTGGTTAGAAGGTCACCTTTTGTCTGTTTACTTTGCTTTGCAGTGGTGTATTCATTTTTTGTGCTCAAAACCCCTTTCCAGCATTCCTCCTGTTATCTGTTATATCCTGCTATATTACTACCAAAATAAGTTGACTTGCACTATTGTATTAATTACACTTACTTTTTTAGCATCCAGCTTGTAGGTGTTTCCATCTGGGCTCTTACAATAGGTGGTTTTGGTTTTTTTAAAAGCCCCAACCAAAAACAAACAAACAAAAACTCCTGCCAAAACATAGAGAGAAATTTATAGAAGGAAAATGTATATGTAGGTTAAATATAATTTTTTTACTTTGAGGGTAGTGAGGCACTGTCATGAGTTATTCAAACAATCTGTGGCTGCCCCATCCCTGGTCCAAGGCCAGGTTGGACAGGGCTTGGAGCAACCTGGGATAGTGGAAGGTATCCCTGCCCATGGCAGGGGGGTGGAACTTATCTTCATGTTCCTTTGCAACCCAAACAATCCCGTGATGCTATGATTCTGTAAAAATGGCAATTATAGAGTGAAGTTTATCTCATCTCGAATAAAAGTGTTTAATGTAGGACAGAATAATCTCCCTTTAAAGCACTTTTTCTTCCCCTCCCCCATAGAGAGACAGTGAAGAGTATCTCAGACAGAGACATCTGTATTGTAATTGTCTAAAGCTAAGCAAGATGAATCCCATCCAGGAAAGAGAACTAATAGTACTGTATCAAAGACCACAAGAATATATTTCCTCTCTCTTCTAGGCAGAGGGGAATGCAGTGGAGCTGGCCACACATCACAAATAAGATAAAAGGCACAGCCAAAGTGAACAGATTAGCACAAAGCCATATGTAGAACTTCCCAAAGCTGCTGACAAATAATGTTGAACTTCTAACAAAATGCTAAAATTCAAAGCCTATTAAAAAAAAAAATTCAATAAATGGTGGAGGTGGGTACATGAAGGAGAAGAGACTAGGGGGAAGACTAGTGATATTCATTAAGTAAATTGTTCAGAGACAAGGTCTATAGCTTGTCCCTTGAGAATGTTTAGTGTTCTCCTGTATTCAGCAGAACAGGAAAGGTTTACATCACCCTTCCTATCAAAGAAATATTTGGGCTGCTTTCTCTCCAGCCTACTTAACATCCTCATTTACATCCAGCTTTCTGACTTCTATTAAAATTGGGCTCCTACTCCACTGTCCTGCTACATGCTGCCATTCTCCTGTCCATCATTAAATTATTGCCTTTTCTTCTTCTCTTCCTCCTCCCTTTTTTTCTCTTCGTCTCCACCCTGAATCTCCCAGAGGTATTTGCATTTGTGTGGCAAATACACTGATTCTTTTCACATGGTTTGCTCCAGCATGACATGAACTATTTAATTGTAAATTATTAAGTCATCTGTACTTTCCTGAAATGATTCACAGTGGAATGACAGGAAATTATTCCTAGTGGAGTGACAGGATATGATATGATGAAATCACGATTCACATGTAAATTGGATGTCTGCTGATAGAAATCTGAAGTCCACTGAGAATTCACAAAAAGAAAATGCTGCAAGGCTTATCCATTGGCTAGATAATTTATTAATGGATAGCCCTTGTTTTAACACTACCTACTCTTAGTTGTCGAAACCCCAGGGGGATGTTTTTTCCTTTCTTTAGTTGTAGCTTGATGTGAAAATTTTAGATAAGCAGCACAATTTCTAGTTTTTATATACATTCATATATATATATATTACCTTTTAAGTATCTCAATTGTCAGCCAAATTCAAACACATTATCCATATATAAATATAGTATAAACATTAAATATATGCATATTTAAATATATATATATAAGTATTGACCGCTAACTGGCATAATTCACTGTAGTTTTATTACTTGAATGGAATCATGCCAATTTTATCCATAGTGATGTTCTGTAGACCACAGATTGAAGTGCACACAGACACTATCATGCATCTTTATTTTTATTCCTTCTACAAAGCTGTCTCTTTGGCTTCCTCTGATTCACTTTAAAAGTGTTACGTTAATTTTAAATGTAAATTGCAATAATTAAATTTGACCTTATAAACTATCAGATGTGATGGGAATTTCCCTTCCTGATTTTTTTTAATCTTAAATTGGAAAGGAACCAGATCAAACAAGCAGGGAATTTCAAAGTCAAAACAAATACCATCCATGGCTAGGGACTCTGCTACAATAACAAAAAAGAAAACATATGTATGTATGTGTGTGTGTTGTGTGTGTATAATATAGATGTTAACCACAAACTATCCAACATCTTTAAATTTGTTTGTAAGACTGGCAGTAGCTCATCTTTTGTTGTTAAGGTGAAAAAAAAAATCTCACAATCAAAGTGACCCACATAGATATATGTACTTTTTTCTTTCTTTAATAATGGATACTTTCAGATATCTCCTAAGGTCCTATTCCTCCTGTCATGTTTAAAGGGTTTATTGTTTCCAGAAAAGCTTTTGCAGCTCCCTCTGGAGACTGAGCTGATCTAAGGTAATATTAATTCTGTGCCTCTCGCTTGTCGGAACTCGACTTCAAACGAAATAAATGAGATGAGAGCTGAAAGAGAGGTTATGCAAGCTGTCATCCTCCATTGTGTTGGAGGCATCAATGACTCTCAGAACAAATTAGGTGTCACTCTACTAAATCGCAGTCAGAAAGGCCAATCAGTTTATAGAAGACTTATTTGGTCTCCTGGAAAGCTCTTGCATTCAGAGCACAGTTAATCTTCCTTTTCTTTCAGTAAATTTAAAAATCCTTATTTTTTATTTCTTTTTAAATTGAGATGAAGCAGAATTTCCTCATGATGAGTCATAACATTCCCTATACAATTTATGCTGATTAGTTCAGTCTAATTTCTCTTTCTTTAACAGGAGAGAAAAAAAAATCCCACAGAGGTTTGTTTCTCTCCTAAAAGAGAAGTGACTACATGTGTTTTATTAGATTTCTTAATTTGGGGATTGTGGGTTGGGAAAGAGGTCTGTGGTGAAAAGACTGTTTGAAGAAAGAAAGGAATATTTGTGAGGCTTGCCAAGTATGTATTATTACAGTTTTGTAAATCTCACTGATTATATTCATTCTTTATTAAGTGACTCCCAACTTATAGAAAAGGGATAACTACCTGTTTAATAGTTTCTCTGGCACTTGATTTAACACATTTTATTTTATTCATTTTTCCCCCAGTAAAGAGGCTAAAGGGATTTTGCAATCTAGGTTGCACAAGAAACTTTTTTTTTAGAGTCAAGTGATGTTCTATCAGGTTTTCACAGAGAAGGGCCTGCTCAGCCACTGTTTGAGAGAAGACAGTTGCCATCTTTTAGCATGATCAGGACAACTATGGAATATACCTCACATAAAATGAGGTACCTATTCTAGTTCAAAAATTTGTCTATGGAAGGCATCAGTATGGTGTAAGAGGAGCAGCTCTGCAGAGTGAAACAACTGCAGTCAAGGGCCCTTTTACATTCTAAATGATTTTTTTTCTGATTATCTTTAGTCAACTCATTAATTGGGATGCAGCAGGTTCTGCAAAACATCAAGTATATTTTTCAAGAGCATATCTTAGTTTTGTTTTATTTAAAAGATTTGAGACCCCTCTGTGCTGTGCAATAACTGGGAGAAACCAGATTTCCTCAAAAGTATGCTCTTGACAAAAACTGGAGATGTAACATTGGTTTCTCATAGAGTTCAAGATAAATGAAAAGCACAGATTCCTAACACTAAATTGGTTCTCAGAAGTCATTATGTCACTTTGTGACTGAAGTTGTGACTCGGAACCCCAGTGTAAATTTTCCGACAACAAATAACATTTAATTTCCTGAATTTTAGAGAAATCTTTAAACTTTGTCAGAGCAACAGTTATTAGGCTTTCTATGGAAGACACAGAGAGAGCTTAGTGGATAAACCTAGGTTTAGGGAAGGCCTTAAGCTTATGCAAGTGTTCCCTATACTTTTTAGTGGTAAACTAAACCCCAGAAATTAACTCCCCTTATCAATAGTAATCTCAACACCTAACCTTCTCCTCAAGCAGAACACGTGATAAAGGACAGCCCAAATGGAGAGGAACCAGAAATGCTCCTTGTCCATTGCAAATGACAGAAAAACCATCTAGGCACTTGATGAGGGAGTTCTGTGACTGAAGGATCATCCTGCTTACTTTGAAACAGGGACTTATAATCAGTTGTCTTACCTTTTTAGCAAAGTGCTGAGACCCTACAAAAATTGCATATTTGAAAATTAGGCTTTGTGAGTCACTAGTGTTGAACTGTTTCTGCATCAGGAGATAAGCAGTGTGCTTTTGAATCTCCTCAGGCACAGGGGGGATCTGAACTCAGATCCCCCACATGCTGGAAGGTGGATCTAAGACTTAAAACATAAAAACATAGTTAATTCCCTTCATTCCAACTTTAAAAATGATAATAGAAAAAGACTTTGCCTGAGCTTGTTTGTTTGTTTTCATAAAGACGAGACAGAAGGATTATGTCTGAACATCCCAAATGGAAGAAAATACCTCTTTACTGGCAATGTTAAGATGGAAAAGTTTTGAAGTGAGAGGAATATTTCTCAGCATTTCATAGAATCGTAGAAGTTTGGAAAAGACATCTAAGATCATTGAGTCCAACCTTTAACCCAGCACTGCCAGGATCACCATATCCTCTGCACCATTTCCATATACTTTTTGAACACTTTCAAGCGTGGTGTTACCACCAATTTCCTCTAGATTGACCCAAAAAATCATACTAATTCTCTACCTCCCCCACACAAAATCCATTCTGTGGGTCTTGCCACAGTGACTAGGAACCTAAAAAAATCAAGCTATGTGTTAATAAATGGATCAGAATCAAGATGTCACCATATGAGAAGCCACATTCCCAGGGAACATCACAAGAACCCAATGCTTAAATGTTTATGGATTGTAAATTGCTATTGTAAAGTAAGATTTCCAAGATAAAAGGAGAAAGTAGGATCAATATCAGTGTCAGCTCTCTAATACTGGAATTTTGACATCTCCCTTTTTTCTCAGCACTTTGTGAATGCTCCTGAGCAGAGGTTCTAGACAGGTAGCTAAACATTTTTTTATAAGCATTTCTTCCAAATAACAAACATGTTTGGGTTGACTGAACTCATACATCATTTATACTCCCTTTCTCTTGATATTTTGGCCATTTAGATAACTGGAAAGATTCTTTGTAGAACCAGCTCAGTTTTAAGCTCATACTGCAAACTTTTTGAAAAAAAAATATGTTTCATATTCATTTTGGGGAGTACCCATGGTGTAGGAGTCACTTTGACGGGTTTGATGTACACAATAAAGTAGAGGAAGGAGCTTTCAGACAGTGAAGCAGCACAGGCCTGATCATCCAGAAGATAGTGAAGAGAGGTATATCCTTTCTAGCTGAAAGCTGTCTTATATTCTCCTCCTAAGACAGGGGGCAAAATCAAGGTTAACCTTTTATGCAAAAAAGATGTGCTTTCACATGTGCTGATGTCTCTGGAGATAGGAGTAAAGTTCTTACAAAGGCAAGAGATGAAATATCTTTACGTGTAGTCCCCTAACTCTTAACTAGTCAGAGATAAAAATTACAGTCTTCCCATAGGTAGAAATTTGAAAATTCCTGAAAATTTTGAACCGTGTACCTAATTACAAACATGTTTATTTGTTTGCTTTTCTCAGACAGTGACAAATTTCTAAAGATGTTTGAAAGTTAATAGATAAATAAATACCCCAAGAAAAGTGGATTTCCTGGACAAAGGGAAAGAAAACACATTGTGTTTACCACACAAATTGTATTCAAAGCATTGAGAAAAGCTAGGCAAGCTGATGTTAAATCAGGCTTATGGTTTCACTTATTCAATGTGTTCATGGAATGCATCAAACATGGGCTGAAAGTTGGTGAAAGATGGGAAACAAAGGGAAGGAATAAATAGTCAGTGGCACAAGGTGAACAGTGGGATGCCTCGCCTCATTGTTCTGCATTAGATCTCATGTTTGAAATCTGTATTAATGATCTTGAAAGAGGGTAATACTGAAGTTAGCAAAACTTGCAGATGACACAAAGTTAGCAAGCACAGACCAGAGAGATCCATGAGGAACTTCAAAGAGACTTAGCTAAACCATGTGGGGGCAAATGAAGTTCAATGCCAGTAAATGCAAAGTAAGGCATACTGAAGGGAAAAAAATAAATTAAACTGCTTGTACATCTGACAGGGGTATACATTCACTGTCTCAACCCAGGAAAAGGAATCTGGGTATCAATGAAGACAGATTTCTCTACCATATGCAGCTGTAGTTTTAAGAAAAAAAATTTAAACAAGATGTGAGGCTTCATAAGAACTGAGATGGGGATTGATGCAGTAAATACTGCACAGCCAACCTATAAATCAAAATGTGGTCTCATCTGGAAAAATTTGTGAAGTATCATTTCACTACTGTAAAAACAAAATAATAAAAAATAAGGGAAAAAATTGACAAATGAGAGTGATCTT
>VZDJ01000079.1:2041125-2070234 GCA_008694505.1 Cyanoderma ruficeps | reverse complement strand
GAAAAAAAAAAAAAAGAATGAGTTAAAAAATCTGTCATGTAGAATGATTGAAAAGATTGGGAAAAGTTACCTTAGAAAGGAGAGGGACAAAAGGACATAATGAAAGGGCAAAAATAAATGACTGAGGGAAGATAAATTAGGTGCTTCTCTTCTCAGCTAGTGGCAGGACAAGAGAATGTGCAATAAAATTAAGGAGGCTGGCAAGTTCAAAACAGATAAAAGGCAACATTGGTCTTTTTTTTTCTTTTTTTTTCTACAATGAGTGATTATCCAGGGAACCTTCTGCAACGCCAGAAGTGATAACTAAAGGACACTTTGAATAAATATTTAAATGGATAACAAGAATTTCTAAAGTAGAAATAAAAAAGACAAAATGTTTTTTTGGGAAGTATTTGAAAGTTCTCTTTTTAAGGCCAGATTTCTTGAACTTTCGTTTGAAGAGCTCTTCTAGTCTTGTGTCCAAATCCCACCAACTTTGGCAGAAAAAGACCCTAGGACCTAGTGGCTCATACTGAGGTTAGCTCACATAATGTGATTTCTATATTGTGAGCATGCTTATCATCAGTCTTCATGCTCTGCACACAAAATGTTTCTTCAGATTTCCACCAAATATTTTTTTCCAGACATTCAGACAGGAGAAGTTCCTTGGCACCAGAATTACCGTTTAGAAAGGACACTAAGGATCTGTGTGAGGGCTCATGTTTACTGTCCCAAATTCTTTCAGACACAAATCATAGAGGAGAGACACTGGGCTACAAGGATTCAGGATCAGTCCCACCAGAGCAACACATGCCTTGCTGTAAACCGTGCATAGAGCCAGGCTGTCTACACTGTACAACCTGTTATTATTTGCCCTCCACCTCTCCTGGGCTGCTTGCTTCATCAAATCATCAATATTTATCTTTCTGACTGCAGGTTTGCCCAGTCTAAGACAAAATCATTCCCACCTCATTGAAGCCCGAGGTAGTGAAACATCAGAAACCTGAAGCAGGATCAGTCCATCCCAGTGAAGAAGCAAAGGAGACATGTTCCTCCCTTCAGTCATGAATGCCAGCCTGGAGTACCCCAACATCTGACACTATGAGTGGTGACCCAAACCTCTGCTGTCTGGCAGCTCTCTGACACTCCTCTTTACAGTCATTAAAATGGAAATGGCATCTGACAGACATGAACATCATTTCACTTCCAGCTCCCTCAATTATCCTCTCTTTTCCACTGCCCTCCCACTCTCTGCGTGGTGAGAGAAATATGTTTTCAGAGCTGTCATTTTAAAGAGCAAATACTTGAACCATCAATAACTGTGTGCACTTTGCCCCAGCTGAATGAAAACTTCCTTTGTGAGCGTAGAAGCAAATGATGCACAGTTAAGTAGAAAGAAGCTACCTGAATGTACTTATTTCAGCTAACTATTTCTGTATTATGATAGCCTGTTTCCAGTAGATCAAAGAAACCTGGCAGTGTTGTTTTTTTCACACAGTGAGAAGCACAAACATCATTTAAATGCCCCCTCAAAATATTCATGCATCAAAAATCCGTTGAAGGCTCAGTCTATTCCCAAGCTGGCTTTCAGCCAACATTGTTATGTTGTTGCTGCATCATGATTTGAAATAGCAGACAGTAGAAAACAACAAACAGCAGAGAAGACAAGTCTTTTAAAACAAATGCAAACAATTAAAAACAAAAAATAAAAAACATTTCAGCACGATTGAAAATTTAAATGACAGCAAAACTCATTGATAATTATTCAGTTATTGATTTAGTTTTACAAAATGAGATTTTAAATGCTGAATTTTAGGATCCTGTATTCAGAGTTCTTCTAACCCTCAGTCTGATAATTTTTATTTTGTTCTGTAAAAAATATATAGCATATGGATGCATTTCTCACTTGATGGAAATGCTGTAGCTTCACTGAAGCTGACAATTATCTCTTTCATAATGAAGGTCAAATAAGTAAGGAGATTAAAAGTAAATGGAATTTCTGAGTATCTGGTGAGCTTTTTCCAAGACAAAGGGTGAATAATCTTGTGTCAAGCCAACAGTGTGTTCATGACCTCATCTCTGAGAGAGCTGGGGAGTTTCTACTTAGATTCTCAAATAGATGGAGAATCTAGTAAGTTATTTCAATGTTTAGTTGTCCTTAACTAATTTTATAATTTAAAAAAAACCTCTCATGATAAACAGAGCAGACTTTGTAGAGAATGTGAAGAGAAAATCTTGTCACTGAATGCAAAAAAACATCCCTTGGTTAAAATGCTATCATGTCCTTTGTTCTGCCTACCTGCTCCTCTATGTCTGTGATCCTAGGCTTTATCTACTTGACAGAGCTCCCATATACGGCCAGTGCACACACACTGACATGTCTCCTGATAAGTCCAAATCCCTCCATCTAAACCAACCATGTCGTCATCCCAGGAAAAAGCTGGGGAAACTTCTAGGCTCTACTGAACCTGGACTGACTCAAAGGTTTCTTGACAAAGATATTGGCAATCCCTGTCCTCTGTGTTGAAGCTGAGGCACTGTGTATCCAGAACTGCAGCAATACAGAGAGCCTCAGAAGGGCAGCCTGGTTTGATTTCAGCTGCATGGGTGTAATATACTGCATTTTCTTTTCAACCCTCATTTAATAATATATGTGGGCATATACCTGTATATGTATATATATCTATACTTTTGTGTGTGTGTGTGTATATATATATATATATGTATACCCGTATATAATGCATCCATATATATCTTTTCTACTTCCATGGTACAGGTCTATGCACATGTATAATCCTAACTCAGAATCATAAGGGCTGGAAAAGGCCTACAAGATCATCAGGTCCAACCAATTCATTCAGTCTCAGATGGACTATCAAACTCAGGTCAAGTCCAATATGAATGGCAGCATTCCCAGAACTCCTCCAGAGAACTGCTGGTGCGAGCAGAAATTGATTTCATAGAATCATAGAATGGTTTGGGGTGGAAGGGACTTTAAGACTCATCTCATTCCACCCCTTGCCATGGGCAGGGACACCTTCATGTCCCTTCAACTATCCAGGTTGCTCAGAGTCACATCCAACCTGGCCTTGGACACTTCCAGGGATGGGGAAGCTGCAGCTTCTCTGGGAAACCTGTGCCAGGGCATCACTGCTCTCACAGTCACGAATTTCTCTTTAACATCTAATCTAAACCTACTCTCATTTTGAAGCCATTGCCTCCTGTTTTATCATTATGTCCTTATGATCATTAATAGAGATGCTCACATAGAAATGTGGCTTTAGACTGAGTAGAAAAATGGCTCATAAGTTTAGATGCTCATGAGTTTTGACGGTTGTGAAAAAAACAAAACAAAACAAAAAACACATATGAAATCATTTAGATTTATGCAGATCAGATTTCATATAGACTTTGAGAGATCTCCTTAGAAATTTTGATTTCTCAGCTTCAGTTGTCAGTTCATGTTCTTCTCTGGGGACTTCCAACACCATTCTCTAACTTTTCTCCATTCTTTGCAACCATGGTGCCCAGGGAGGCTCTGTGATTTTTGCAGTGCAGCACATGGGAACTCTGCAAACAAAAGCCATTTCACAAATCCTTACTGTGAGCAGGGCAGCCTGGACCCCTTGACTCTCTGCCCTTCAGCACATTCACCATCAGTTCTTTGGCTACCTTGCAAAATTCATTGTTGGAGATCATCTCTCTGGTCTTGATGGCTTTTAGGCAAGGCAGGGCTGTCATTTTAGGCCTATGAACTATATTTGCTGGTTGATGGATGCCTCCACATTGCCAACTGAAAATCATCCAGAAGTCAGCTACAGCAGATGTGCCATGTAATTACACTGTCAAGGAAGAATTCCAGACATTGGCCCAGGAATTTTAAGAATCCATTTCTGTCCATCAGAACATTCCCAGTTATTTTTTCTTAGATATTAAGCATTTTAAGCATTTCAGCCTGTTTTTAGGGTTGAGGTGGTTTTTTTGTTGCTTTGTTTGTTTGTTTGTTTTACTGTGATGAAATATATATTTCAACAGAATTATGAGACAGAAAAGCCAAGATAGGTCTCATGATATTATGCCTATGGCTGACACATCTTGAGCTAGGGGCCTAATCACGCTAATCACACTTCTTACCTTCCTAAAGGCATGTGAGACAGAGACTTGTTTGCAGTCCTTCAGAGCTGAGGTGGCACGACTCACCCACTGGACTGATGATGTTTTACATCTGCTAGTAAGGAAGCTTACAGTTCAACGGGCCCTCTAATTTGGGGGCTTTATTTAACAGACTAAAAGCAGAAGAGCTGAAGCCACAGACAGTCAAGGGGGCCCATTGCTTTTTTCTTTATTAGACCTCAGAGACAGCGTGAATCAAAGCTTGAGGTGTCAGAGTGCCAATGTTATAGCATCTGATGTACTGTGCTTTGGGCACCCTCACATTCAGGACAGTTGCTTAGCAACTGGGATACAGGCTGAGGATGTAGAGAGTCTGGGATCTTTTCCCTGCCCAACACGATTAGCATGACTTGGATAAATTACTTCACCTTTCTGTATTCCTCTTTCCCTTTATATATTTATTTATTCTGTCTCCTACCAAATGCTAGAGCAACTCCTTTGAAGATATCAGATCCTTCATGTAATGAAATTATTCATCTCCTATGAAGCTTCAGATCCTGGACAATGACTCAGTCATCACCTTCTTTTGCTACCTGTCTTTCACAGGTGATCACCTTCTCCTTAACTGTGCTCATCACCAACACAAAAGAGCTGCCATATTCACTACCTAGTAGTGAGAGCATTTCAGTAGGGAAGTGCTCTTAGTCCGCGTATGAAAATTTCTGAGCACAAACCATTTCCAAAAATCTAGGCTGGCATTTGGCAGAATGTCAGTAGACTTTATACAATAACACTATCCAACTAGACATATTAGGAGAACAGAATCTGCAAGACAGCATACTTTTGGCTCTGTTACATATTCATGCTACTGCCACAACCACCAGCACCAGAAAATAAAGACAGGTGGAAGGACAGTAAGGCTAACATTAGACCTTTGTGAAGGCATTCTTTGCTTGACTGATGGTTTGTAGCTGCTCATCATGGACAGAGAGCTGCGAGGTTTTGTCGTCCAAGTTAGGAGCTCTGTCTGATTGGCAGATGAATGAAGAGTTGGCTCCAAAGTCTGTAACCCTTTGATTTCATGGTTGTTTTCTACATCCTGATCTCTCTGCAGCTGCCACCTCAAAGAACAGGGTGAGAGTAATTGTGTTGGCTTGCCTCCAAAACCCAGAGGAGTAGTCATTTTCTACTCTCCCAGATTATCTGCCAGGCAAACAGAAAGGTTAATGATGTAGAGCTTGATTACTCTGGTAGAAAGAAAGCAGTCAGCTTGATCCAAAAATCTTTATTGTGTATGTAAGGGAGATGCATTAAAAGGACTCAGAACTGGAATACGTTTTCTCCTCCATTCTGTCTTTGAACATGGGAGTATTTGCCTTCTGGCACATATGGTCTTGTAAGTAATAGCTTTTTGCTGCACATACATCTTTTTGCCTGAAGCTTGTTGTTTAATTTTAAGACATTTACAATAGTTTTGTTGTTAAGAAAGCCAGTTTTCTTCAATATCAGCTGAATAAACATTTGAATGTATACATCCCTGGAACAGATTGAACACCATTAGTTGAAGTATGTACATATAAATACGTGTTTTTATATAAAAATACATACATAAATGTGTGTGAGACACTGTGTCTGTGTGTATACATGTATGTGTATAATATAAGCACATAATTTTTCGTGTTCATCTCTGAGATAAATGTAAGCAAGGTGTATCAAGTGAAATGCATCAACAACTCCAACAATCCCCCAGGGAAAAAAAAAAAAAGAAAAGGAAAGGAAAAAGAAAAACAAAGTGATGAGGAGCCAAAATAAAAGCCACCAAAACCTGCCAACCGAACAAATGAACAACAACAAAACAGGATTGGGAAGATAAAGGAGACTATACCATGGCTGGAGACAGTAAAGTTTGGTTAAAGTAAGGTGTTTATAAAAGCTGGCTTCCTTTTTTAACAAGATTCTGCTTTGTGAAAATGTTTAATATTAAAAAGTAACAGAAAAGAAATTTTATGAACCCACATAAGTTGAAATCTTTCAGCCTTTGATTGAAAACCAGAATACTCTGGCCCAGAGCTGAAATACTGAAGCCAAAGTCCGAAATATTTTTTTCCACAATGGTTTATGGACTTCATAATTCAGAAGCTTTTTTCTTACATTATTCCATGAGGATTTGATTTTTTTGGCAGAATCATGTGTTGTATGATGCTTAGAGAAAAATTCTTTTGCCCCCCACACTTTACCCCACAGTGGTTCCTGAGAAATTTAAATTTTTCATAGGACAAAAAAATTATCTTTGAGATTGGCTCTACATTTTACCTGCCTTATGGTGAAGGACCTGGAGGAGAAAAAGTGTATAATAATTTGTTATCTCCCTTCTCTTACTGATTTCTGTTTACTTTAACATGGATTGTGATTTGCAACTAGTTTAAATGACTTTATCGAAGAAGTTTCCACTTTGCTTTTTTATATTATTCATATTCCAAGAAGAATTTAATATAGCTATCTTTAAAACATTAACTCCAACAAAGATGTTTTCATTGAGTTCTGGATGGGTTTCTCACTTCTGTTTAAGGTATTGTTTTGACTAGATTCTAATTAAATAATGATATCTATTAATTCCTTTCCTCCTTGAGTTTATACTTCTATTTTTGATGTCAGTTAAGGCCAGACCAGGGGTGCCTGTACTGGTTCCTCAAGACAGCTGCAGGTCTAAGACCTGGGGACCATGTCTCAACCTCAGGGCAGGTGTGATCCCTGTCCTCCTACTGGGTTGACTGCTCATCTTTGTCACTTTCTGTCTTAAGATAAAATGCAATGAAGATCTACATGAGTGTTTCAAGCACTCTTGGGGAAGAAAACCTCATTTAAAAGGAAGAAACCATAGGAAAAAATCAATGTAGCCTTAATGGGGAAAATGATGTTGGACTCACAGCCACTGGGAAAAGAGGAAGATTCTATAAGACAAAGGCCTAAAACCTAAGACCTAAAAGATGAAAAGAACCCTATCATAAGAAAAAGGGATATAAGTGGGAAAGCAGTGAGTGAAGAAAGAATTCAGGACAAATGTCTCAAAGCAGCTATGGAAAAAGCTCTTCAAAAACACAGAAAATGTTCGGAAAAGCTGAAGGGAGAGGAAGGTTGCTACCAAAGTTGCCTGGAAGTCACAAACTGACAAGTCAAGGCAGGATTTCAAAAACTAAAAAGTCAAGAAACATCATTCTTCCTAAACATCTACTGAGGCCCTGGGGCACAACAAAGGAAATCCACTACAGCTGCATGGCAATTGGTAAATTCTTGTTATCAAGCTATGTGCCAAACTCCCTTCTCTTTGCTTCCCTAATTCATCTGTCAGCATGTGGGGGTAATCCAGACACTGAAGGGGCTTGTGTGCTAAAATGTCATTTGGGAGACAACACTCAGCCCTTGATGGGGAGATGAATTTATCAGAAGATCTCAACACAAAGTAGAGGAGCAAGAAACTTGGTTCTGGGAGAAAAAGATGGCAGAGAGTGGGCGAGAAAATGAGGCCAGTTTTCCAAAATGCGCGAGTTCAATAATTAGCCCTGGAGCCATGGCTTTAAAGCAGACAGCAAAGATTAACATCATGCCATCTGAAATCAATTTAGTCCTATCATTTTGAGCAAATAATGCTTTGAGTTTCTACAAAACAGAGGCTCTACATAAAAACATTCATGATTCTAATTTTGAAAATATAAATGATGTAGTATGATGGGTGCTGAGGAAGGAGGATGAGTGTGTATGTGTGTGTGTGTGTGCATGAAAGCTTTATCTTTTTATTTAACTGACAATAAATACACTTCTGCTTGATCTCCAGAAGCCACAGAAAAGGATGTGTTGGCTGTCTGAGCTAGCTTACAGGCCACTGAAGAAACAAAGAGGAAAGGGAAAACAAAAAAATATTATCACTTTGCTTAGACAGTGGTAGCAAAACTCTCTCTGCTCCATTACCTGCCCATCTTTCTTTGCATAGCAACCATCATATCTCTGGAATAAGACATAACTCTTTTCAAGATATTGTGGCTTGCTCTTGGCTGCTGAAAACCTTCCTGGTGGTCCAGGATTTAAGAAAATCCGGGCTTGGAGCTGGTGCTGATCTGTGGATGGGGGAGTTGGGAGCAGCTGGCACAGAGACTGTGAGTGTGTGATGATGCTCAGGGACCCTCCTCTGCCAGAGTCCTCCAGGGGCTGAACCCAGCAGTTTTACAGGTGTTTTGTGCCTCTGAAGTGTCTTCCTTGTGCTTTCATGTGAAGCATACTTGCCTCTAGGGAGTAAGTCTTCCTTAAAGAGAGGGAGGAATTTGGTATTTGCTGTCTTTGTTATATCCCTGCTAATTGCAGCACTGGAACAAGACTGAACAGAACATTAAACCACTTGTCCTTACAGGAGGAGGGATCTGGGTGAATTAACCTGCCCAAAAGATGTCTACAAGGTATATTTAGGTACATTTCCTTCTGGGGAACATCCACTCTGCTCTCTTGATTGAAGACAAATACAGAAGATCACCAATGTGAATGGTTTTTAAATATCAGTTTCCATTTGCAGCGTTTGACGAGAATAGGGCAGGTTAATTTAGATCTTAAAATAAGATGATAAAGCAGTTACTTTTTAAAAGACTGACATTACTGTGAATCTCCTTTTTTTTCCTCATTTTCATCCTCTCAATTTTAAAGGTGACAAATTCGAGGCAGTATTTATTACTGCAAATGGCAATATGACATGCTTGAGAACAACCTATAAAAACAGGGAAAAAGAAGGAAAATACATGGGGTTTTGTGCATAAAAATGGGGTTGAATAGATTTCAGGATTTCTGTTCCACTGAGACTGTTTCTTCTCTTGTTTGTCTTTCCTTCATAAATTTACCACAGTGTCACTAAGTAGATGTTTAAATGTGCCTCCAGGCATTACTCTACACCTAATAATCCTAAAGTAAATAGATTGTGTGATTGGTACAAAGAAAGAAAGACAGCCTGCTTTTATTTAGAGTGGTATAAAAATCTCATGTAGATTTAAAAGGATAGAGCATTTCACTCCAGATGTCCACAATTTCAATTATAGTAGTGTTATCAGTAGCAGGTGGAGCATTCATGTACTAGAAACTTTAATAAGAAAAAGTTCACAAGATTGCCTTCAGATAACAAAAACAAAATAAAGATAATAAACCCAGTAATAGACTATAAGTCCTCTCACACACTTCTTCTAGCAATAGTTTTCAGTTTCCTGCAAAAGTGATAATCCTTATGTCAGGTATGCACATTTGAATATGGAGGATGTTATTTTCACTAGATAACCCAGACATTATTTAAAATAAAGGACATTATTGCAATGAAAAGCAAAGATTACTCTAATTTTTCAGACCATAGTGGCTCCTCCCTTGCTCAGGGTCCCAGCAGGTTCACATTGACACTTGCTTGTTTAGGCTACTGCTTTATTTTCACTAATAAAATAAATCATCAAACCCACCTTGTCATCTTCTCTGCTGCTTAGCATGAAGTGACACCTGGGATGGCAGAGAGGGCACCCAGTGTCCATTGTGCAACTCGGTAGAACAGGGCGACAGGTGGCCACAAACCCAATTTCCAGTCGGGAGCAAGGCGCCAGAGAAAACAGGTGAATCAAAGAGTGGTGGGAGACTCCGGACAAAAGATCTGTGAGGGGCAGCTGAGGGTACTGGGAGAAAGAGAGGTTCAAGGGGAAACTTATTCCTCTCTACCACTGCCTGAAGAGAGGTTGAAGCCATGTGGCAGCTGGTCTTTTCTCCCAGGCAACAAGTGAGAAGAAGAAATTACCCTTGAATTGCAGCAGGAGGTTTAGATTGGATCTGAGGAAAACTTTCCACATTGAAAGAGGAGCTGAACATTGAAACAGACTAGCATCGACATCACCATTCCCAGAAATGTTCAAAATATGAGTGGACATGGGACATTGTGCTATGATTTGTAGTTGTGGTGGTATTGGTTGAAGGTTGGACTTGATGATGTTGGGGATAATTTCCAACCTTAATGATTATATAATTCAATATCTTTTCAGCTGAATTGAGATAAGGGTAGGAAGGTACCTACATTGAAACAAGTCAGATATTGGTCCAGGAAATCTTTTCACTCCACCATTTCACTACAAATGAGCAATTAGATTTCTAGTAAGTCTATGATTTTTTTTTTTTCACCTTCAACTGAGTAATTTATGATGAACATGTTGATAAATCATTCACATTTTTTAATAAAGTGAAGAGAATGATCCACTGCCTACTAGTTACAGTAGCTATCTAGATTTCTAATGAATGTTTTCCAAACCAAGGAGCAGGATGAGTTAATCTGTATGTGTGAGTAAAGATGACTGTTTTGCTTATTTTAGAATTTTTGGCTTGGGCACTGTAAATTGTACCATTCATGAATATTATGATCCTGAGGCACTTGAAGTCAACCACATACACATATGTGAAAATCTTCCTAAAGCTTCTAACTCAATCATTCTTGTATTGCATTGTCTGGGGGTTTTCTTTTTCTTGATCTGTAAGGTCAGGAATCCCACACCTGATCTCTTGAACTGAGAGTTTGTTTGGAAACACTTTAAAAAAAAAAAAATTACCAACAAAACAAAACCAAGCAGAAAAACCANGTTTGGGATGATGAGAATGATATGTACCAAGTTTTAGTTTGTGTAGCATGCATTTGTCTCTGAAGTCTGAGAGCATGTGAGTCATCATAATGGCTTCAGGTTGTAAGAAACATCAATGATGAAAACATTAAACCACAAAAACAAGTTGGCCTTATAATGGTTCATTTACTCTGGAGAAAAATAAATAACTAGATGAAATCTCTTTTAATAACTAGGAAGATTATCATGGACTATTCATTTCATCTGGCAGACATTTGCAGGCTATCTCCTAGAAGATTATTGTTCCTACATCTTTATTAATGGCTGTATACATTTATTATTCTGTTATTTGCAGCCATGCTATGATTCACTTCAAGATTCACGGCAGGGAGATCTGTAGACAAAAATTCTTGATATTTAACCATAGACAGATGGTGGGACAGAAATTAGAGGATGGTAAATAACAAGAAGTTTTATAACTGTATTCAAATCTATTAAAAACACCATAATAACACATTAACATTGTTTCCTTGGGAAACTAGAGCACATTGATAACTGACCCTTGGAGGTTTGGTAGTTCTAGATGTGTCTAATAATAACTCTGAGCCTTCCAAACAGCCACTTCAGGGAGTTTTTACTTTTTTGAAGCTAAGGTGATGTTTGCCAGAAATGGATCGATTTACAGACAAGAAAGTGATCAAGAACACAGGGAGGATTGGGGCCCAGCATGTGCCAGGATGTGGAAAGCAGTTTCCTGGCTACAGCATTTCTGAGCACTGTGTTTCAGAAACCCCTTTGATTACATGCCACTCAGGATCATTTAGCAGCAAGTGTTGAAACAGCAGAGAATTTAGGTTTTCTTTCCCCAATAGGGATGTTGAGCTACAGAAATAGAAATACTTTGCTCTTTTGTCAGCAGTGGATAAAATATCATTTCCAGTGCAGTGAGAAATATTGTAAACAAACAGCAATTTTTGTGCTATACCTTAAGATGAAAGTCAGTTTGGCTTCTTAATAATCCCACTCTAAAAAATCTATCGTGAAAACAAGTGACTGCAGGTCTCATTAAGGAAACATAGCTTTTAAAGTTGTTTTGGCAACTTTAGCTATCCTCTTCAGGATTGAAATTCTTTCTGAATAGCAGTATGATATTTCCTACATCCACAACAACTATAGTTCACATTATTTGGTAAAATGATAAAAAACCTGCTGTTGATGCTGGCAATCACCGTTTCTACTCATCTTTTCCTTAAGTGAATATTCACTTGTCTGTTTCTTTTATGAATCATCCAAACAAACATAACATCATAGAATGGTTTTGGTTGGAGGGGATCTTAAAAATTGTGTGCCCCTGCCACATGGGCTGGGACACCTTCCACGAAGTCAGGAAGTTGCTTCAAGCCTCATATAACCTGGTCTTGAACACTTCCAGGCATGGGACGTCCACACTTTCTCTGCATAACCTGTTCCAGAGCCTTAACATCTTCACATTCCAGAATTTATTCCTAATATCCAGTCTAAGAATGTGTCTCAAAGGGAAGAAGGGAAGAAACCACCTTGTGAGTCAGTTCAGAGAGAGGCCCTGCATCTAACACCTCATGGAGGGCATAGGGCGCCTGTGNTTTTTTTTGTTATTTTTTGGGGTTTTTTTGTTAGCTTGACATTCAGCTCTGAATGCAATGACACCATCTACTATCTTAGTTTCTACAACACTTTAGAACAACCAGTCAGAAAAACTTCTGCAGTAAAACCAGTTATTCCTAATAACTCTTGGAAAAAATGGAGGTCTAGATGACTCAAAGAAGTAAAACCTAACAAGCACCCTTGAAAGGAATAAAAAAAAGGATTTTGGAGAATACTAACATTGATTTGTCAAAGAAATGGTAGAAAAATTTGCAAATTAAAAAAAATAAAGTTTAAGTCTCTGAGTAATAAGGAGACTAGGGGAGACTAGAATTGTAGCGGATTTGGCAAAACATTGAATGATGTCCCTATAGTGCATAGATAAAGAGAGGATACATATGAGGTTTTGATTTTAATTGTTTTTAATTGTCTTTATGACATTCTCACAACCAAATAAGAACAATTGTAGTGCAGTTTAGTTGCACACCCATTCTTCAACAATTGTATCCTTATATTCATCTATCAGTAGGAAAGTGACAGGCTGTGAAGGCATTGCATCCAGGAGTCTAATTAGAATCTCTTCCAAGAGAGGATTGATTTAATTTCATTAGGAATTACTTCAGTGATGGACACCCAGGTAGATGGTATAAGGAGGTCTGTGGAGAAATACAAAGCAAGTACTCTATGTGATAGGATGAGGATTCAAGCTGATTTTGAGAACCTGTAAAAAATATCTGAATTTTGATAACATTACTGGAGGAAAAATTAAGAGAGAAGTTTTCTTAGCTTGAAGAAGAGGTTAATAGTTTTTTCAATAGCAAGAAGAAATCCCACAATTTTGTCTGTGTAGTCTTTTAAAGAAGAAAATCAGATTGAGTAATGAATAAAGTGATCATAATTTCATAATTTTGTGTACGTTAAATAGGAAGAGGGTACAGGTTACTGCTCTGTCTGTGTTTTTGGATGCTTTTAATAAAAGGTGAAAGCCCTTGGGAATGGTACGTTTTATCTTTTGCTTCGCTGAGGACAGAACACATTGGTCTCTCTTGGTCCCTTCCAGCTCTCTGTCCTCATGACGTACATTTAGGGAGAGTCTAGCAGCTCCCCTTGTACATGCTGAAAAAAACACACAGGGATTTCTGTGTCTGTACTAGTGGAGAAACATGAAAAGTAAAAAACAGATTCTGGGTCTGGCAAATGGAACAGCCTTATTGGAAAGCTGAGAGGTGCAAAGGAAAGTTGAACAGCTATGGAAGATGTACTGACTCTTTTCCCCACTACACAGTTAAAGTATTATGCTGGTGAGGCAAGGTAAATTGGTGTTTTTAATTTCTAAATTGCAGAATGAGGTATTCTGAAAGATTACTGAAAATTGTGGAGTCAAGAGAGACAAATAAGAAGTAGAGAAGATGACTTATATTTCTTGATTTTAATGGGTGTGCCATATGACTGTTACAAATAACCCAGGCAAAGGATAAGAGTTAAAAAGAAGTAAACCTACAAGGGAGAACACCATGAAGAAAAGAGGATAAAGCTGTGTATCCCTTCTAATTCTGCAAAAGAGCGAAGAATCCTTTTCCACGTAATGCATGAAAAGTTGCCATTATGAGCTGCACAGGTGAAACTCAAGTAAAGAGGTAAACAACCTGATCTTTTAATTAGTGCAGTAATGCTGTGAGCAAAGGTGCTGATCAGAGGGAATTAGTGGTAACTCACATAAATGTAGAGTGCCAGTGAAGGAAACGCTGAAGTTTTGTTCATGAAATGAAGATAAAGGCCTTTGGATAGCTTAGAATTGTCTGAGCTTTTAGCAGAAAGGCCCAAGGCCCTTCCTTATGGTCTGGGCAAAACTGAAACACACATAAGTCTTATAGAAGACTTCATCCCCTGGCCTTTATGTGTGCATAGCGTGAGGGATTGAGAACACAATGAACTTCACACAGAGTGTGAAACCAGAAAATTAAATCTGAAGCAGACAGCAGGAGTCTCAAAACCTCTGTGGAGGTGGCACAGAGACTCGAGAAGTGGTACCTGGTTTAGAAAACTTCTCATTACCTGGGATAATTTAACTGCCATGCAAAATATGCTTTGTTGTCTCATTCTGTCTTGCACGAGGAGCATTAAATCAATTTCCAACTGCTGTAGAACCTGTTAAATTAAGGTGAAATTTTGTATAATGAAACATATCTGAGAGATTGCTCACATCTTTCCTTGTTTTTCTTGAAAGGGGTAAGTCTCTCTGAAGTAAAATCCTATGCTTTAGTAAGTGTCCATGGAACTGTTAACTCAGCCTATTTTATTCTGCTGTTTCAACGCCTTCTCTTCTGGGAAAGTATAGGGCCATCACACATGCCAATACATGTGTGCATAGTCCTTTGTCTACACGTGTTCTGCCCTGAGCTGGAAGGTGAACTCAGAAGGTTGCAGTGAGAAAAAATATTAACAAAACACCATTTTCCAAGGGGTGGAAAATGGTCTTACTAATAAATAGTGAGATGAAGGTTTTTTCTGCTACTGTTGGTGCTGGTCAGGTAGCACTGAGTGATACAGCCAAGGGCTGTGCAGTGGCTGGTGCAGCTGGGCTGGTGGAGACACAGAAATAACTCACAGAGCCTGGTTGGAGGTTCCTGTTCTGCCTGTGCTTCGTAAATCAGAGCTGGTATATTTTTGATGCAATTTATTACTTGAAATCCTCCCAACCAAATTACTTTCGTTTCTGTAGGTATCATGCAATCCTACCCAGCTGAGCTATATGTAATGCAGGACAGATTTTGGCTCTGTCTATCAATATTATGTTTAACCTTTTGTAAATAAATTATACTACAAAGAATGTTTACCTGCAGATTACAGGAAAAATACAGACTGGGCATCCAGTTTAGCTTGAAAATATTTACATGCTGTGCTGATAACCAGTCCTAAAAATGCAGGCTGAGCAGTCTTTTCTTTTCCTCTCCCAGAAACCACAGCCTTTTCCCATCTCTTGCCCCAAGGGTCTTGCTTAGCAGAATATGATTTGTGAGCATTTCCAGTCCAATTCAGGAAGGACCAACCTGCTCCTGCAAGCTGCCAGGTTTATTTGGTGTTACAAAGAATACAGTCTTAACCTCAAAAGGAAACATCTCTACTATCATGTCTATTCATCCATGAATAGTGATGGTTAATTATTTATATAAATTTATACCAATTAAAGAGAGAGCTCTTCAGCTAACAACAACCTGCCAAAGGATTTTGTTGTTTTTGTTATGCCTAAATGAATATAACCAGTTTCATCTTCTGCTCTCTCAAAGAGCCTACTTAAACAGGCTGCAGGTAGAGGCACCACTAAACACATTAATATCTCTTTTTGTTTTGATATTACCACACACAGTTATTTTAACAGAATAAACTTTGGCATCTTCTATATATTTCCAGCTGGAGCCAAAGCATATTTATCAATTGCTGTTTTGCCACTTCTGTTGTCTAAGGCAGTACTTTTATATGTGGGGGCTTTTTTTAATGCAGAAGAAAAAGACAGGCAGCACTTCCTTCAGGGGAAAAATGCCTTTGCTTGGACAGTACTCCAGGTAGAACAGCACCTTACATTCCTTCAGGAATTATTAGAAAACTCCTTCTGCCACTGCTGCTTTTCTTTTCACCTCCTTGGCTGGCTGATGCTTTCCTAAATGCCAGCTGACACAGAGAGGAATAACTTCTGATTTGGATGCTAAAATATGCTTTGATGTCCTTACACATTTTGTGTAGGCTCCAAGTCCTTTATGCCTCTCAGCAAAATCACAGCCAAGCACTATGCATTATGGAAATGTATGTAATTTTCTTCCTGATGTGCTCCTAGCATGATACTTCCTGGGAATATAATTTATTTCCTGTTCATTTTCTTTTCCATTCTAATTAAGAATATTTTTTTGGTCTGGTCGGGGCATGGGGTGCTTTTTTAACATTTTCTTTTGTTTTTCCTTTTCCCAGCAGCCAAAAAGGAATTGTTTGGCTTCTTCCATGCTCTTTTTTTTCCAAAACATTTAAGAATAAGATCTTTTAAAACTTGTTATTTTTCTTTTTTCTTCTTTCCTAAAAATAACCCACACATTGTAACTGAACTGCTTTTAAGACCATAATTTTTGACCTATTAGATTGGAATCTTACAATATTATTTGACTTGGATATACAATTCCAAGCTTTGAATTAATACAATACATGTTGCCTGAGTTCTTGAGCTTCAAATCTTCCTTTAAATAACTTACAACAAACTGAGAACTAAATATTTTCCCAATGCTACTTGGAGTTTACAAGAGAAGGTTTCAAGTCCTTACTCCATTGAGGAAAAAAAAAATAGTGTGTCCCAGCCTCCATCCATCAAAGAAAACTCTGTTTTATGTATCCATACACAGAGACATTTCCCATTGAAGTCACTCTGTACATGATCAAGCCTTTTTGAAAGCTTAACATTTTATCTAATTGATTCAATAAAAGTTTCAATTTCCAACTTTAACAGCTTATTAAAAAAAAACCCCAAAACTGGCCCAAGAAGCTTGTGCCTGCCCAAGATTAGAGACCCATAAGCTCGTTATTTACACCACTCTTCTCCTCATGACGAACTTCTGCTCTTACTGCCAGACTGACAACTCTGCAGACTGGATCTAACTTTGGTGTGCAAGGTCTGTAGCCCTCAGTAGGCAACCAGGCATCATCAGCTCTGTCTCTTCAATGTGCTACTCTGTGAGAAAACTGATTATCATAAATATGTTGTTTGCAAGTGGTTTTTTAACTTTTTGATTTTCTCCAAATCCCTTCCACCATACAAGTTATTCTTGGTCCCACTATTGCATGCTAGAAGTTGCAGTGCTAATACTAAATATATAAGCACTGCAAGATCTTCCTTTCCTTTGCTTAGTGTTGGGTTGACTTACACAGGAGTCATGTGGAAAGAAATCATCATAGAATCCTGGAATGGTTGCAAACAACTTTAATGTCCATCTCATTCCACTCCCTGCCATGGGCAAGGACATCTACTATCTGAGGTTGCTCCAAGCCCTATCCAGCCTGGCTTCGGACATTTCCAGGGATGGGGCTGCCACAGCTTTTCTGGGCAACTCATTCCACTGATAAAAGACTATTTCATTTGTAGCTGCAAACTAATCAAACCTAGATTAGTTTTAAATTTATTAGAAGATATTACCTGATGGCTCAGAGACTGATTGGATTTGTTGATACTTTATCATTACCTGACTGCAGTTTTCTGTATTTTCTGTATATTTTTCAAATACTCTTTGGAAATTCTCTTTACAAGAGATAAAAAGTCATGAGACTTACCTAGTCCTGGAAATAAATACCGGTGTACTTCAGAATTCTAATGGGAGAAGGGGGCAAAAGAAAAACCTTTGATGATCATTATAATACAAAATGTCACTCAGAAATGACTGGGGTCTATTTTCACTCATTTTATGTGTAATGAATGTTTCAGTGGTTTTATATATACAGAATTACTCCCACAAATGCCTGTTTAATGACCTGCAGCTAATGAAAATTGAAGCAATGAAGATGTCATCCCTAATCCTTCCAAGCTTACATAACACAAATGTTTTTCAATCCTATCCTGCTTCTCTGTAGGAATATGTTAGTGATTTCTCAGCGTCCAGGCAGGAAGCAGTGATGAGGCTTGTTCTCATGGGTGTGCTTCCCTTATCATCACTTTTACTGCACCGTTGTTTCATACACTGCCATGGAGGCTGGTGATATCCTCAGGGGGGCAGTGTAAAATACTGCACCATCCAACAGAGAATGTTTCACTCCTGTTTCATTTGGATGGGAAAAAAGGTTGAGACTTCATACAGCAGGAAGCTTTGGGTGCAGTAATTTCATAGAGTTTAAGAAAGAGAATATTTGGGAACTCTGCAGGCACTGCCTTAAATACTCACCTAGGAGGTGAGCGCCTCATGATCTTTAATGTATTTAACTCCACAACACCCTTGAAAAACAGGGAAGTGCTGTTATCACTAGTTTATGCTTGAAGAACTAAAATAACTTAGTCTAGAAAAGATATTGTACCATCAGCCAGGGGATAGATTTTTGGGTAGAAAATCTCATGCTTTCTTCCTCCCTCCATGCAAAGGGAAAACAAATGTGAATATAGGCACACATGGATTAATGAAGTGACTTGCTTGATATTGTCAGTGCTGTTTGAATGAGATAAGATGCAACTGCAGACCTGACTGGCACTGTCACCACAGGACCATTTTGGTCCTTCTTTTGGGCTTCCTTATGCCAAAACATAAAAGCTATCTTGTTCTCAGGTCACCTTTTGCTTTTGAAGTTTTTTCTCCTAGTGATCATGTCTGACTATCAAAGGACACATTTCAATTTATGAATGAGTTCAAAGTGCTCCCACAGTGGTTATATCTGTTCCTGTAAGTGCGAGGGGTCTACTGTACTCCTTTCTGCCAGGAAGGTGGCCTTGCTCTATATTTTGCAGAGAGGCCAATTTATAGAAGACATAATAAAAATACAGAAGACAGGAACAGTCAAAAACGAATTTAAAACAAACAAAAGAAGTGCCTGAAAGGGTATTTGATATGGGCTTGACAGCTGGAGTAGGAAGTGAAAGCAGCAAGGGGAAACTTATCCAAGATATAAAACTTAAAACTTAACAGACTAAGTAAGACAGAGACATACAATGAAGTCAACATTTACACCTGCTGGATGGAGATATGAAAATTCAGAGACCAAGGTTGCTTTGACAGCCTGTTCAGTGGGGGACTACAGCAAGAGAGATAATGAGACTGTCTCAGGAACATGATTGTCACTAAACTTGTAGGACTGTAACAGTCCACAAGGCTGGCAGCATCACTGTTAGAAGTTACAGGGTAATTTTTTGCCTTCACTCAATGTCAATATCCAGCAGGATGGAAGGAAGCCTCATTCCCTCAAAATACCATGGAGAAAATGGCCATGAGCATGATATAGCCATGGACAGATAAAAGTACGGAGTTTGCAGAGTACAGCACTTATCAGGACACTCAGACCTTCTCTGTGGAGGAAAATTATGCCCAGCAGATTCACTCATCCCCTACTCAGAGGAGCATACGCTTCAGTGCGGGTGTTCAGGGCTGCTTAGGGCTAACTTGCTCGCCAAGTCCGCATTCAGGGGTACAGCTTGGTACCTTTTAATCTTGGTGGGTGTGAACCTCAGGCAGAAGCGTGGCAAACAGCATGGAAGAAAAAGAAGGACTCCCATGTGGGTAGAAACCAGGTTTTATTACACCCAGAGGGCTCCCGTGTAAGCAGTGAGTTCTTGCCCTTGGGTTTCGGTTTAAGTACAAGGGGCGTGTAAAGGGGCAGGTGGTAATCTAGAACCAATCTCAGGGAAGGTGGCAGTGACCCAGAACAGGAGACAATTAACAGAACAATCTATACATAATAGAGGGAGAGGGAACCTGAGAACTTGCCAAATCACTGTGCAGCTCCACCAGAATTTTCCAGGCTTCTGGGCAGAATGGCAGCGTGATTGACAGGACCCATCACTCGGGAAAGCCCAAGGGTGGTTTGAGCATGGGGGTATAGGGACAAGCCATTATAAAACGAGTAACATAAACATGCATGACTTGGGTAAATCTCAAATGCACTGCAGCACTTCAGGTTTCCTAGATCTTGGCAAATATTACCTCACTCAATCTGTGACACCAAGTTTAAAGTGTCACCAAGAATGACATACCATTGTTATGAAACCTGGACATCAGCAAAGATTTGAAGTATTCTGACTCTGTGCACCCAAAAAACCCCATCCCAAAATTACTAATACAGGTTAATATTGAGGAGGAAAATGTTTTTGCTTTAGCTTTTATAAAGTATAAAGTAAGCATGCAGGTGAAAACAAAAATAAGAGGATGGCTTAAGCATTAGTGAGCTGGTGTAGAGCGTGTTGGGCAAGGAGCCTTTTTGCAAGGCAGATCCTTATTTTTCAACATCTCTGATATCCTTGACAAACATTACTAGCAGCTTAGGATGCTTTCAACATGAGGCTCTTCAGGCTTGTTTGTTCTCTGCTTTGTTTGTGTTTAACTCTGACTTCTATTAAAATTGTGAAGGGAAGAGTTTGTTCTGCTGGCTACTTCTTTATAAGATCAGGGCTTATGAATGCAATTTTGTGTGATTGTTTGTGGTTTTTGGAGTGAACAATTTGAAAATGGCTGTTATGTAATCTATGTTTATGAAATGGGCAATTTTCTAGCACACTAAAAGACACCCTGGCTTTCCATACTCAGTTTGTGGAAAGTTGATTGAGTGAGACCTGGATCCAACACCCTTGCCCTTGCAAGAGAATTTCTGATGCTGCCTCAGATTATCTCTGTGTCCACACCAACACTGTAAAAATGCAGCATTTAATTTTGGTATAAGCTTCTCTGTAGTCCAATGAACTCTTTCAAAACCTTGCTTCCTGATTCAGTCCCACTCCAAACCTTTAAAATGTCTGTAGACTTGCAGGTATGAATACGTAAAGAATAATAAAATTATTTTAAAAATGAGGCCAAGACCAGGAAAAATATAGTGAACACTGAGTTTTAAGAGAACGTACCTTAAAAACCACAGAGAAAAAGAATTAAAATCTCAGTGTCTAATGAATGTTCAGCACAGCCTTCCCGATGTTCCATCAAGTATCAGCTGCTAGCACCTCAACACATTTATGTTTCCTCATTCAGTTGGTTGCATTCATTAAAAGAACCCTGAAGGAAGATAGTTATTGCTCAAATGTTCTCATGCTTCTTTGGGAATTGTATTATTTCACTGCCCCTGAAAGATGAACAAAGGCTCTCCAAGAGCTTCAAGGACTCAAATCTTCTGGCCAGTAAAGGGTTATGGAAAAATCTTTTCATGAAATAGATGCATTGAAGTAAATGTCCTGGCAGCATTTCAGCATCCTGAAATATATCTGTTTCCCTGGCAATTTCAGTCTCTTGTTTAAGTTTGATGTAGCATTTTTTCTTTACTGAAGAATTTAGGTGAGAACACTCTGGACATCTCAGACAAGTCTCACTGGAGGTGGTGAGACTTTGCACAGGACCAACTCAATACTTTTGTATAGTGCAGGATCATCACCTGTCCTTGGTTTCTACGGGATACATGTAAGAATACCACTGAGCAGGGTCCCAGAAATTGCAAGACTGATATGAGTCTGTACGTGTAGTCAAATAGAGGTAAGTTTTTTCTTTATCTATGAGGTCTAACTGCTGCAGCAAACTTTTTTTGTCCACAGAGGAGCCATAAGGGAAAAGCCTTGGTAGTACCTGTTTGCTCGTGCAGAGGAAGGGAGTAGTTACACAAACTGGCCTAACAGTTCATGATAGCACAATAAAAGGTGACTCATGCAGATGCTTAATTGAACAGAGAAGACAAAAATGTCAAATCATTTACCTGAAGTCACCCCACTTAATTTATTGCTAATGTAGAATTTAGTTATGCAGGAAAATTATGTGCGGGGTTCTCAGCTCAAAAAGGATGCAAACCTGTCGGACCAAGCCTTGAGGTCACCACAGAGATCTTCCAAGGAATGGAGTTATTGGAGACAGGCTGAGAGAGCTGGGGCTTTTTGGCCTGGAGAAGAGAAGGCTCAAAGGAGACCTTAAAGCCCCTTCCAGTTCCTGAAGGTAGCTTATAAAAAAAGGTAGAGAGGGACTTTTTTAATAAGCACATAGTGATGGGACAAAGGGAACAGTTTAAAAGTGAAAAAGAAGAGATTTTTAGCAGATGTTAGGAAGAAATTCTTTGCCCAGAGGGTGGGGAGGCCCTGGCACAAGTTGCCCAGAGAAGCTGTGTCTGCCCCATCCCAGGAAATGTTCCAGGACAGGTTAGAGGGGCCTTGGAGCAGTCTGGGATAGTGGACTCCCCCATGGCAGGGAGTGAAATGAAATAAGCTTTAGTGTCATTTCCAATCCAAACCATTCCATGATTCTATGAAATAAGTACTCACAGAATATGATTAATTTTAGTGAAGAACTAAGCTGCCATACAGAGGTATTTCACTACAATTTCCCATGCAAGCAGTTGTCAGTGAGTGATATCCTCATTTAGGTTATTCCTCTGGGAGTATAAGCATTGGTAGAACAAGTACTTTTTGTTTGGTTGGTTTGGGGTTTTTTGGTAATTTATTTTGGAGGTTTGTTTGTTTGTTTTTCTTTGTTTTTTTGTTGGTTAGTTGGGTTTTGTTTATTTTTTTGTTTCCAGGAAATTTCGTATTTTTTCATATTTATTTGCTTACGTCTTTCATTCTGTATTTCCATCATGAGGTCTTTTTTCCCACAAAGACCGTCTGGGAGGATGCCTGATTTCCCAAATTTGTCCCCTAAATAAATTCACACTGGATTTGATTTATAATGAACCAATTAACCCCTCGAATGGCAAATACAGACATGAAACAGACCACCCCACTTCATATCCCACAGGCTTGGGATCATATGGATGCAAGCCAGTCTATGCCATTTAAACTAAGGACCAAGATACTATAAAAGATGTGGATAACAAAGTTGGCTCAGACACAACTAGCCTGGCCCAGACTCAGCTGACTTTGGATTTTGGAGTCATGTGTGGTAGATCTTCTCCGTATTTGTGTGAAGAGAAGGAAGTAGGGAAGTTAAATAAATGAAGGAATTGTTGAAGAAGTCCTGAAGTCAAGTGTTTTATACGTACCTGCTGCATCTTTTTAAGTCGTCTTGTTATTTTCTTGCATTGCTGCTACAAGCAGATTTATTTGGATGAAAGAAAACCCAGGGTACTATTATCAGGTAAATCCCCTCTGTGTTTATTTTTTAAAATAAAGATTGAACACATACAACTTTTAAACTTTAATGAGTTTGGGTCTGTTCTAGGTGGGTTGATTTGCTAGCTCAAATCCTTGTGCCATCATATTAATGACTGCTTGCATCAAGGGGCACACAGGGTAATCCCCCATCTCCAGCAATGTCAGATCTGCAGTGATTGCTGTGAAATTAATCAGGGACTGCTGCTGGAATGAGGGCATTGTAGTCTGATGCATAATGAAACTTATTAATGGTGTCCTGCATAATTTATGGGATCTAACCGTACTAATGTAGGTATAACATATAAACAGTTTTCTTTCATTAAGTCTATGAACTAGCATGCCATGAGAAACTAAGGGCTGGGATCTTTAATTTTTTCCAGCTGTTGTTGAATTGACCCATTGTAGCAGATGTACAGGAGTAACTGATTTCCTGTAAAACCCTAAAAGCAGCCACCCCTAGGAGGAATGTTTGCAAACATTCTGTTCTATGGTATTTGTGTTCCCATTATTCTTTATCTGACTGAGGTTTAAAATCCCACTGGGACAAGCACTGTATAAACAACAGTGAAGAACAACTCCTACCCCAAGCAGATGACATTTTATAAAGACAAAAAGGAGCCAAAAAGAGGAGACATTGTTTTTTTCCTCAATCTCTTAAGTGAAGTTTTGAAGACATGCCCTGAAGAACAGAAAAATTCATAATCAGATGCAGCCAAATATTTATCCTGGTACCTTTCCTAGTTGGCTATTTCTGTTGAACTTCTCAGCTCTTGGAGTTATACATATACTTACTTATGCAACCAAAATGGAAGATATATGGCTAGGATCACAGTAAAGAGAAGAAATAGAATTTAAACTGGCATCTTTTTAATCCCAAAGTATTTAATTTAGGAATAAACAAATAACTTTCTTTGTAAGTGGTTTTGAAAGTAAAGCTTTAAAACACCGTAGATAAAAAATATGTGCAGCCACAAGCACCCCCATGACCAGTGAAAGGAAAAAAATTACTCCAAACCAAGATCAGGCTTGCCAAATTTCAGCTTTACTTTAATTTTTATGGTTGTTGCTGTGAACACCTGAATATAGTGGTTTATAATGGCTCCTGACAGGCTGTTATAACTTCAATGGTACTAAAAATACTACTATAATTAGTGACTTTTGTATTGTATTAACAAATGCCAGAGTGTGCTACCAGTCTTCCAGATGACTTATCCAGGTTTTAATTAGTGTCTATCTTTCTTTTCTTTTCTTTGTAGAGACATACACTTACTAAAATGACTCAATGCTTTGCACCATGTACAGGTCAAAATATCCACCTGTCAAGTGGGTTTAGAGTTGCATGGAAGGAGGAAACGGCTTGCAACATTTTATTAATGGAACAGATTGCATATTTCTCTAAATAGAAATGGGGGGAATTGTGTGACAGATGGATCAAAACCTTCCCGTTGTTGAAAACCAACAGATGAGACAGACTTCTCTTATGACACTAGCTGGATAGCAAGAGGCTGATTAACCAGACCTGAACGAATCTTCTGCCTCTTGTCTCAGAGTGCTCATGAGACACTTAACTACAGGGAGATTTTTCTATATCATATTTTGCATCTGAGCAATATGGATGTGGTGTGTGGGTATGTACACATTTGCACTTATATACTTGTACAAATATCAATACAAGCACACACATTAAAGTAGCATTCTAAAAGAATTTCAATTTCCCTAAGGAATTGATTTATAATGGATATTTATGTTGCCTTTTACTAATACTGGAGTATGCCCAGTGTCAATACTCTTATATGTTAATAATATTGCCTACTTTAGTAGGAAGTCCTACCTATTAGTCATTTAGAGCCTTCATTACAAGGCTATCAACTTCAAGTTATTGAAAAGAATTTACCAGTTTTTGAAACATTTCCTATGGCACAGTAGCTATTGTACAACGTGAGAAGGGCAGTCATGCATAGTCAAACTGGAATGGCAGCATTCCTTTAAACAGGTTGTTAGCCACACATTAATCATTACAGTTTCCATCCCACTAAAAGTTACACAGTACTTCATCTACTGGATGTCATTACTAAGATATGGAAATGCCACTCTTCACTGTTGTCTCCATGACTGCAGGAAGCTTTACCTGTTCCAACACATATCACAGATTTCAAAGGCACTTCTTCCATGGCCTAATGATAAAGGATGCCTTTAGTTGTTTGTTTTTTTATTTTTTTAAAAAACTTTTAAAGTGTAAAATGCAGATGCCATGTGTGAAGACTTGTCTTGTACTCATAAAAGAGCACATCAAGGCTTTTGTTGTCACTTAAATAGGAGAAAGCTCAAAGAAGCTGTTGATGCAATAATGTACATTAAAGAAGCAATCATGAGTGAAGGAGGACAGGCACAAAATCCCCCAGCCTCCAGGAGGAATCTGGCAGATGAATCCGAGCATGAGGATTGATCCCTAGGTATGTTCCCAAGAAGAGCAATAGAAGTGATAAAGGCACTGAAACAGTTCACACGCTCTGCACTGGAAGATGAATTACATGCATAATATGTGCTTTTAGTACAGTCAAGTTAAGAGCTTGACACCTTGTAAGAAACCAATGTCTTGTTACACAGAAGTCATAATAGTTCCTCCTGGTCCTAAAATCTCCACATCTGGCATTTATTCCTAAAGAACTGCTCTTATGGGACATGTGTTTCTATTTCTGTAAGGGAGAGAAGATGGTGAAGGAAAGCGGTTCATTGCCAACCTGAGGGTACATGGGGCAATTTTCATAAATACAAATCAGTACTAGGAAGACTTTAGCAGTTTTACTCTTTAGCTGACCATAGTAGAGCTCTTTGGAGGAGATGTGATAGAGGATTTATTAGACTTTACAACCCAGGAATTACTATCATGTTTAAAGAAGATGCTCTGATGACTTACAAAATACTGTGCTACCTCCAGTAATATTTGGGACTTTGCAGGATACTGCAAGACTACATCTGTTTTCAGGATCATGAATTTCATCTAAAACTATCTTTGTGTTAAGTTCTATCACAATGATGCAGGATTTTGTAGTATCTGGTTACAAGGCAATTCCTGGGACAAAAGTCAACCCAATGGAAAATTGCAGATACGTTAAGAGGCACTAGCACAGCAATAACTCCTTACTGCACTCTAAATTGTGTAAAGTAGTTTATGACCTCTAGGCTTTTTCCTCTCCTTTTAACTTTTCAATGCTTAATAAAAGTTATACTCAAACTGCTACACTGCCTTAGAAAATAAGAAATTAATTATGAACACCCCATTTAATGCTGGAGGAGTACAGTGTCCACACTTTCTTTAAAGCATCAGAGAGGTAATTTCGCTGCTGCCAATTGAACAGTTATACAGAACACATCTAAATGTGCTCAGTCAATGAATCCTTGGAGTGTTTCTGCTTCATTAGCTGTTTACATGGTGACCTCAGTAGAAAGGCTTTAGCCTGATGAAATGCCTGCTTTGCATACTGTCGCAGGCAACAGCAGAATATTTGTTCCTGATTATTTCTACTCAATATTTAGGAGTAACTCATCAGCTTACCCAATACTGCCCTATCAGCTCTTGCTGTGTTAACCTGTCAACAGCTTTTGTAAGGCTGTAATAGACAACAGTAATATGCCCATCTCCCATGCCCTCCATCTTCCATAAAGCCAGTCAGGTATTTTCACTGATGTTTCATGAGCATATTTCAAGTACTCTGAATCCTGGACTTTACATTTGCATGGGATAACTATTTCACTAGTTTTTAATGATGCTGTTATTTGTGTCATGAATCACAACGCAAAGGAAACCCAGATATTTAAATTTTATGGCACTGTCTTCCGAAGTAACAGCTTTCTAACTCAGCACAAAGTGAGGAGGAACAATTTACCTTACATGCACTGCTATTTGGTTGACAAAAATAACCCCCAGAAGAATACTGACTATCTACATTATTACCTTGGATATCCCACCATGGGGCTGTGCAGAGCAAATAATACTCAGTCATCTTCTGTTCATATACAGCAATAGGGATAAATAAATGGCATAAGTTTAAATTTCATGATAAGAAATAGCATTTGATAGATGCATTCCAGCTACCATGTAACTCACTGAAAGTCAGAAATCCTGCACAATATTGCAGTGGCTTTATTCTGCAATCCAAAGACTAATGTATCTTTTTTGTTGATGAAATAAAGCTTTCATGGTCTCAGAACACAATAATGGCATGATACTTAAGCCTATGTAGTTGGCAAATGCTGTCTCTTCCCCTTTTGCATTAACTTTCATTTACTACCTATTGAGGGGAAAAGTGATCTCTCTCTATATGTTTTGAATATATATAAGATTATGCAGGATATTTTAATCCCCACATTCTCTGTAAGGTAAGGGAAACTAGACTATACCAAAGTATCAAAAAGGAAACCTTGCTTTTGGCAGGCTCTATTAAATATACATAATTATCTGAAAAAACAAATAAAGATCCTCACTCGGCACTTTACTTTGTTTTAAGTTGCCCACTGCGTACTGCAAATTTTATCCATGTCCCCTGAGATACTCTTGCTGTGTTACAGGGAAATTATGGGTTGCGACTGGAGAAGGAGATGTACTTTAGTCCTCTGAAAGAATACCTTTGCTCCCTGGAGGGCAGTTGCCAGTGATGTGTGTTGTCAGCTATTAAAAGCCTTGATTAAGGGTCTTCTGCAACTTTATAAAATGCAGCTTTGATACTGAGCAGGAGGAAGATGCAAAGTGAAATCACAAGGGTTCTGCGGCCATTTGCACAGCATGCATTTTGCAGCTCCCCGCATGGACACAGGGTCCTGGCTCAGAGGTCTCTATGGCAGTCCTGCAGTGGGTCTGCAGCAGCTTCAAGGCACTCACTGAAAGCCCCTCTTTTGTGGAAGACTCTGTTTCTGATCAAGAACCATATTTCTCTAGAAATCCACAATTCTGACAACTTCTGACACCACAGTTCCCTGCAGAACTTCCATCACTGTGGCTGTTGAGGCTGTTAAAAGGAGGCTTTGCAATCCGGGACAAGAGAGTGAAGATATGAAGATAACTTGGACCAGATCTTTTCATGGTAGAAACTGACACGGTTTCATTTGTTTTGATTCTGCAACGTCAGCCACTGCTGTCTGAGGGATCAGCCATGAAATAATAAAACTTGGTATTTATTTTAGGAATATCTTCCTTTTCCTGCCACATTCCCTTTGTATTTCGAAAAGAAAACCTGGGGAAGGAAGAAATTTATGTTCTATAAACTTGGTTTAAGTCTTCATGAAAGAACTATATTGTATTTAGGACAGTTATGTTTTCAAGAAATATTTATTCCCCATTTTAAATATCAAGATTTGGGCAGAGTGTTAGATTTTCCTGGATAAAGTTTTAAAATATGTAATTTCTTCATAAATATATAAATGCAGAAAATCTATATAGACATTTTTGATTCTTTTACTCTCTCCCTTAGTCAGAAATAGCACTTTAACATTCAGGGGTCTTCTAGGGATCACATAGCCAAATAAACCTACAAACATAGCCAAATAAGCCTACACAGTTTTAACTTCTGTGAAAACACTATACAAGAAATAGTGCAATTTCAAAGATGTAAAAATGACAAGAAAAATTTCCTTTGTTTTGTAGCGTCATGTAATGTGCTTACATACACAAATGCCATCTACTCAAAGCATGTAGATTCTTATTTAATGATTTTATTATTCAGATCTCATCATTTTAAGGAAGCAAAACTTATGAAAATATGCTCAACTAGATAAAATATTTCTTTTTTCCTGAAAATGGATTTCTGTTCCATTTAATTTTGAGCAAAATGTTTGGGTTTTTTTTCAAACACAGTAAATTTAAGTATATTTTGGCTTGATTTTTTCAAGCTGGAGTTTTTTTTTGTAGTAATGTAAAATGTTTTCTAAAACTAGCCTAAATTAATTGATTGTAAATACTAGCTAGTGCCACTTGTTAAAAAAAAAAAGAAAAAGAAA
>VZDJ01000079.1:2026568-2039589 GCA_008694505.1 Cyanoderma ruficeps | reverse complement strand
AACAAACAAACCCAATTAAAATCCAACCAACCAACTAAAACATAATAATCTCATCAAAATCTCATGGCATTTAAAATTAATTTTAAATTGATATTATGATGGTTTTTAGGTAATTATAAAATTAGGGATGCATTGCCACGATAACCTTGTTTTTCTATTGCAGTTTGTTCCCTCCCTATACCTGCAAAGTTATATTAAAAACATTTTGCTGTTTCTATCACCTGTCCTCTTTCTTTGGACAAAAACCCCTCTGTGACCAGTATTATGACTCATTTTAAACTTGTGTAGTACCCAGTATACATCTCCATCCAAAGGCTGGTTTTGACCACTACCCTCTATAGTCATATAAATAATGGTGATAACAGTTTGAATTGCAACACTAAAAATTATGTTTTCCATTATTTTTGCCTTTTGAACAAGCTAATGATATTTTTGTCTGTTTGGTTTTTTGTTGTTAATTCTGGTTTTATTTGTCAAAAAGACACACACTAGTTTTTTAAATTAAATTTGTAGACCATAAATATTTACTTACTACTCTGTCCATGGGACTTGCATAAAATTATGAGAAGAAAAAAAAAAAAGGAAAGTTTTTTTTTTAATTGTCAGGGAAAGAAAACTAATTTTGACATACTGTTCCTGCCATTTAAATATGTATTCCATGCATAAAACCCCACGGATATAAATTAAAAAAAAAAATCCTTGTTAGAATTGGTGAATATGAGGTGCTTTTGATCTGGTCTTAGTCTAACAGTACTGAATTGTACCAACAGTGATGTAATCACTATTGTCAGTACCTTTTGCATCATTAATTTGACTTCCACAAACAATAAGGTTTTATGGGTCCCTACAGTGATTATCCCATGAACAGATAAGCAACCAAGAGTGTTTTGTATCTAGATATTGAAACTATTAATTGCCTTGATGCCATCAAAGTCATAATGTGTCCCAGCAGAAGTGCCTGGCTATAATGTCCCTGTACTCCCCAGATACTTTAAAGCTTATTTTAAATGTGGATTAGTGCATCATATTTTCAGAGGTCAATGAACATATGAGTATCAGGGAAAAAAGATTTAGAATTGTAATCAAGGCTGAGAAGGTTACGTGCAGGAGCACAATAAATAAGGATAATATTTAAAATTTTATAGAGATAATAATTGTCCTTAATTTTTTTTATTTCTTTTTCTCCTGAGGAAATGTTCTGGAAACAACATAGTTGCAAAAGATTGTCTAACAGACCACTGATAGAGCCTCTGCTGCTTTCACTGGAGAAAAATCTGTAGAAGTGCAGAAGTAGACTGTCTCTACCTCCAGAAGACAAACATCTTCCTATGGTCTCCAACACCTTGTTCATCTCTAATGACCTGAGGACATGCAGAGGAACATTCTCACACCCTTTCCTGTGGCTGAAACTCATGAGTTATGAATAACAGCTGCTTTCCTCTGCCCCACAGCCTATGTTTTGGGTATTGTCACACAATTCAGTTCTTTCCTATTACTTGTTTGCTCTCTGAAACTGATGCGGGTAATTATGAAATGATTTGAATTGTCCATAGCACTTTCACAGCAAGAAAAATGACTGTGTTGAACCCTACCTTTCTTAATACGTCTCTGAATAAACATTTGAAAACATAGTTGAAACACATAACAAAAATCTGATAGAGACTGTATAATTTCCATGGTTAATCTACAACAATCCTTGTGACAAAACAAATCCATCCATGATCATGGCCTTCTGCCCTCTTGAAGTCTGCACTGAGACTGTATCTTCCAGATACCTAATTTGGATTTCATGCACCATTGATCCTACATTGCTGTAGGCACTGTAGGTAAGGGAAATATAGGAAACAGATATGGTCCTTTCCCAAGGAGAACAGGTAGGCACAATCACTGTTTCCATCACTTATTAGCTGAAACTGTGATCTTCACACTGCTCAACACAAGCCTAGGAATGTCTGCTAGCATGGCTATTCCTGGAAGAGCAGGAATGACAGTTATTTTTCCTTACATCACGATGTTAGAAATCATAAGGCTAAGAGTTTAGAGGTCTTTTGGGTTTCTGGACCTCCTTACATCTAAGGGAGTGATGCAGTTACCTCCAGGGCAGCAATAGCTTCTCCAGTGCCAGCTAGAAGGTCAAGTGGATCTTTCACTGTTCTAAATCAAGGGATTTTTGCATGTGAGAACTTCTCTCTGGAAATGTGTCTAACAAATAACTAACTTGGAAAACCTTTAGACAAGAAATAAAATTCATCTAAATTATTCTGGAGTTTTTCTGGGAGGTATTGAAAAACACCTGGAGGACAAGAGAATCATCGGTCACAACCAACACATTCATGAGGGGAAAGTCCTGCTTGTTAAACCAGGGTTCCTTCAACAACAAAGTAAGCCACCTGTAAGTAAGCTGATCTAGGAAAACCTAGAGATGTCACCATTGTGGACTTCCACAAAGCTTTTGATACTGTCTCTCCCAGCATCCTTCAGGAAAAAATGCCCATCTCACAGCTGGGTAAATACATCTTGCAATGGGTGAGCAACTGGCTCGTGGGCAGGGCACAAAGGATGACAGAGAATGGGGTGACATCAGACTGGTGACCTCCCCATCAGAGGGGTTCCAGAGGGTTCCAGCCTTGGCCCAGTTCTTTTCAACATCTTCATGAACAACTTGGATGCATGACTGGAAACAATAAGTTTGCCAACAATAATAATTTGGTAGGAGCTGGAAATTCCCTTGGGGTTAGAGAGGTCGTACAGAGACCTTGACAAATGAGAGGGCTGGGAAATCACCAATCGTATGAAGTTAAACAAGGGCAAGTGATGGATTCTGCACCTGGGTTGGGACGACCTCAGATGTACAGAGAGACTGAGCAATGAGATGCTGGAGAACTGCCCTGGTCAGTGGCAAGTTGAACATGGGCCAGCAGTGCCCTGGCAGCCAGGAGGGACATCCCTGTCCTGGGGGCATCAGGCCCAGCATTGCCTGCCGGGCAAGGGAGGGGATTGAGTTGCTCTGCTCTGAGCTGGGGCGGCCTCGCCTCCAGTGCTGGGGGAAGTTTTGGATGTCCCAATATAAAAGAAATATTAAGCCATTAGAGACTCTCCAAAAGAGGGGCAAAAGGAACAGTGAAGGGGCTTGAGGGGAAGCCTTGTGTAGAGCAGCTGAAGGTACTTGGTCTGTTCAGCGGGAGAGGGGGAGACTGAGACCTCATGGTGGTCTTCAACATTGTCATGAGGTGAAGAGGAGGGGCAGGCACTGATCTCTGCTCTGTGGTGACCAGTGACAGGACTCAAGGGAACGGCCTGAAGCTGAGACAGGGGAGATTTAGGCTGAACATCAGAAAAAGTTTTTTCACCCAAGTGTTTGGGCACTAGAACAGGCTCGCCAGAGCCATGGTCACAGCACCACACTTGTCTGAAATCAAAAAGCGTTTGGACAATGCCCTCAGGCTTATGGTGGGATTGTTGGGGTGTCCTGTGCAGGGCCAGAAGTTGCTTTTGATCATGGCTGGTCCCCTTCCAACTTGCCATATTCTATCATTCTATGATTCTATGATTTGTGGTTCTATGATCCAATGGTTCTATGATTCTATGGCTCAATGTTTCTATTGGTCTGTGATTCCATGGTTCCATGATTCCACGGTGTAACAGTGTGTCTTTTTGAAGTGTAGCTAAGGTCTTTCTAGATCCCAGTCAGCCTCCCTAGTGGAAAAACTGCTTGAGAAGAATTCAGACATCAATTCATGCTCACACATCCACACACATTACAAGGTTAGCTCAGCAGAGAGGCAGAAGCCTTCCAGCCCCAGATTAATTTTCAGCAAGTGTTTATTCCATGATCCGAAGGTGAATCCGGAGCAAAAAAGAGGAAGAACGTGTGGTTTTTCTCAGTTATATAGAGTCTCAGGTTCGTGGGTGGTACAAGGGGCAGGGCAGGGGGCAAGTGGCCATAGGGAAGACAGTAAACTGGACACCAGGCCTCATAGCCAATGGGGAAAGAGGGAAAGGGGATACCATGGAGTGAGTGATGGACTTGCGAAACCCAGAGAGAAGATTGGACATTGTCTGCAAGGATCCATGGGGGAGAAGCCTTTGTTACACCTGGAAGGGGTATCTTTAATCTTCACCTTTCCAGGGCAAGGCAGCTGGAAATTCCATTAATGGCTCCTTTAAAGAGACTCCTTTAAAGAGATTCCACACCATGGTTCTATAATTCCATGATTTTATGACAAAATAGGAATTTCTTTGATGCAGGTGTCTGTCAGTGTAGGCTCCCTTCATCAGTAAAAGGGTGTAGTCCTGGTTCGTGTTTGAGATGTTTGGTTTTTTGAAATTCCTTTCCCAGGGAATTTTCTGTAAACAAGAGACATGTTTTGGTAACGGCAAATCTGTTTACATATTTTCCCTAGGAAGGACTTCTTCTTGATGTCCCTCTGGTCTGACCAGTGTGATGAAGAGGTTTGTCTTCTTGTCACCAATCGAATCGGTCTGTGTAGAATAGTATAAAAGGGGAGACACTTCCCAAGAATAAAGGAGTAATTTTCAGCCTTCCAAAGTCAGAGTCTTTGTGTTGTTGTAGTGTCCTACAGCGTCAAAGGTGAGCTATTTGGCACGGTCAGTGTGGCTTACAAATTTCACTTGCAATTGTATAGGGAGAAATGAGGCAATGCCATCTAAACCTGTTGCAATCTTCTGTATCCAGGAATAAGGACAGAGGAATTGCCATATATACCTACTGATATAAATTTTGAAAGTTCTGCAAAGCACTGAAACATCGGTCCTAGTTGTAAGGCCCATAGTTACCCTCTTTGTCAGTAAAGCTTGGCTGAGGTTTTCACCAAAATTTTCCACAGGGTTATTTATGTCTTCCACAAAGACTGTTTCTCCTGCCCATTGATGCTCCTTCCCTGAAAGTGTCAAGACCAGGCTGGATGGGGCCTTGAACAACCTGGTCTAGTAGAAGGTGTCCCTACCTATGGCCAGGGGTTTAAATGGTTTTTAAGATCCCGTCCAATCCAAACCTTCCTCTGATTCTTCTGCAGTGGCTTATCAACTTTGATTAGCAGGACTAGCCGTGGCCATACAGAGAGGGAAGCATTTTGAGAGTTAGATTTAGACAAGGATGAGAAGCACAGATGTAGAGCATGATTAACTGGAAAACCCCTTTTCTTGTCTGTCCTTCATAAAGCTCATCAAAATGGGTTTCTTCTAACTCAACATATTCTGTGATTCTGTAACTCTCTTTTCACTGATTACCATATTTATCTCCTGCCATTTCACCAATACCTCTGTGTGCCAGCCAAGCCAATATGAACTAAAAAGTCTCAAATAATGGTGAGGTTAAAAGTAATAATAAAAACCATTCAAATCATAGCTGTTCAAAATCACTCAGATGTAAGTACCTGTGTGCTACAGAGGTAAAGTGTTAACCTCTGGAATATGCAGAGAAATTACAAAGAAAATCCAACCATAAAATAAATAAAAACCTCCATAAATACAAAAAAACCCCACCAAACAACCCCCCACCAACCAAAAAAAGCAAGAAAAATTATGTCCAAAAATCGCCCAAACCCAAAACAAACCAGCTTCAACTCTATCTTCTAAAAATTCTCTATCCAGAAACTTATGAGAAATTTGTGACTTAAGTCTTGGGAGTGTATACAATATCAAGGTGAAAATAACATTTAATTACCCAAATGCTGTCTTCAATTGTAATGGAGGATAATGCAGGTTTCCATAAGCACTGAATCTTTCATTTCAATAAATATTTGAGGGAAGAAGGAAAACATCAGTCAGAATTATTCTGAGGATACAATCTATAAGGTCCTCTCTTGTAGCTTTTCAGTAGATGCACTGGGTATGCTGCAGCCTGACCCTTTAATAAGTCTAGAAAACAATGACATTATTCAGCATGGCATTTCCATACCCGTTGATTTGCTTCCATAGGAAGCATTGATTCTTTGCAGGATTGTAATAACATGATGGATCCTGACCAGCCTCTACTCTGAGACCTGATTCAGGGTCTTTATCCAGGTCAAGTACTACTTTATACAGCAAAAATGAGTTGCGAAAAGATAGAAAATCCAGTTGTTTCAACACAGAGTCCATAGGTCTCCAGAAAAGATTCAAAAGTTTCTCCACTGATATTTTTTCACATCTCAGATTTTTTATGCCTTGAATGACATCACATGCTAGGAGAGGGAACCCCAGTTTGAATTTCAGGCAGACAAACGCAAATGCCTCATTTATTGCTGATCAAATTTTAAGTTTTCTAGGATAGAGACACCTCTCTTTATTCAGTTCTTGGACAGGGGCTCTTGGAGTTCCATTGTGGCTTTCAGTAGTGAGGTAAGGCAAGAATTATAAGGAGAAATAGAAATCTCTCCTCACGTTTCAGTACCTGTCCATCCGGTTCACAGTTTGAACCAATTTTAAGTGATAACCCAAATTATTCCGCTCTCTTAAACATCTGCTGGTACTGAGAAAAATTTCTTTCTGTGAAACTCCCTTGATTTTGATTGGCTTTTGGCAGAGATAAGCCTGGCCCTGCATGTCTAACCTATGTCTTGGACAAGCAGCAGAATTAGAGAATTGAATGAATTTCCTTTATCTTCATTTGCAAACTGTGCAATAATCTGCACATTTAATTCTATCCTTTGCTTGTTATTTTGTGAGTAAGGACACCATTTGCTGCAGATGTGACATCTTTGTGACAGTGAGTCTGCAGCAGCACCGAAAAGAAAGGGAGAAGGAGCAGGGTCACAGAGAGGACAAATGGAAAAAAATAGCTGTCTAAATCATATATCATTAAAGTGATGCTCATTGAATTACCTCTCTTAGGGCCTGTCAAAACATGTGGTGCCCTTGCAATATGATGTGAATTAAATGCCTTCTGGCCCCTGAAATATTGTTTTCAAGGCCAAATGTGTACTTTTGCAGCTTCTCTGTAGTAACTACTAGGAAATACTTGAAACACACTGATTGAACCCTATGATTAGCAAAACAACTCAGGAATACAACAATGTGAGCAATGTGTGGCAACAGGATTTCAAGAGGAAAAAAGAAGACGTGAGTACTTGCAGGACTTTGGTGATGGCCACTGACAGCTCCATCTACTGACAAATTGGTCAACACAACTTAAAGTTGCCTCTGGGAGAGTAAATCTAAATGTCATAGATTTGTAGAATCATTTGGTTTAGAAAGGACGTTAAAGACCATCTCATTCCAACCCCCTGCCATGGGCAGGAACACCTTCCACTACACCAGGTTCCTGAGAAACTGCTGGATCAGCATCAATAGCATTAACTGGCTTAAACCTTTTAGTAATTGTAGTCTTATTTTGCCTTCTGTGAGCAGGAAAGAGCTGTTATCTTTTTGGGAGACCCCATGTAGACACCAGAGGGTCCTGAATGATGCCTGTTATCAGATGGGAGCCACTGCTTTCTGCCAGGTAGCAAGAGATAGGAGGAGACAGAAAGGTCTCAAGTTTGACCAGGGCAGGTTTATACAAGATATTGGGAAAAACATCTTCCTTGGAAGGGTGTTCAGGCACTGGGACAGGCTGCCCAGGGCAGTGGTGGACTCACTGTCTGTGGAGGTATTCATAAAATGTGTGGATTGCTTTTGGACACTTGGTTTAATGATGGTCCAGACAGTGCTGGGTTAAGAATTGAACTCCATGACCTCACAGGCCCTTTCCAATTGTATGATGACATGATTCCATGATCCCATCTGCTTGAGGATGTGAGGCTCTTTGAGTCCTACAGCCTCTGCCTTGGCAGATGTCACAGCACCACAACACCACAACTCCATGAAGTCTGGTTTTCTCCCAGCCACCCAGACCATTGAGAACCAGAGGAATGGGCTTTTCCTCTTGCCTCCCACTGAATTTTGAGTTTTGGCTAATTCTGACAATCATGAATTTTGCCTGTATTCATTGCTGGTTTTATATGGTGTAGTTGTTTGGTTCTGACCAGAATGCCAGACATATTCTGCATAACTAGAAACAACTGGTACTCCTTTATTTTAAAAATTCATTGGCTCTGTCCATCTAGGGGCACAGTGTTTTCTTAATTACCAGGAGGCTACAAGGATGTGTCCAGAAATTAGTGTCTGTAGACCAGGACAAATGTAGTTAATATGTCAAGAGGTGAAATCTCACATAAAATGATGTGCTGTCAAAAATATGACTTTGTGGAGAAAAATGGTACCATTACTTATCTTAGACATGAATATTTGCAGGGGGAGCTGGAGGGTCACCTCACCGCTAAATTCAAGTGTTCAAAATTCAGAATAAAAATGTCTCTCCAAAGCATTCACATTTAGATTTTTAAACCTTTTTTCAGCCTGCATTTCACATATCTATTATGCATGTCGGCTTTTCTCAAGATGGTATTGACTAGAATTCTTCTTTTTTTAAAATCTGCTTCTCTTCCTGTTTTCAGTGAAAATTGCAGGGGATAATATTTTTCTCATTCTTGAAACCACAGTTTTGTAGAAAATAAAAATATTGTGATGTTTGCAACAGAAATGTTAAAATCAACATCACATTTATTCCTGTTAATTATAACAGCTTCATGATTTCCAAAATAAAGATAGTTTTTCATGCCAGAATCATGGGATGAAAATCCATGTGTATAGATAATGTGAAAATCCAGTATGTATAGAGGCCGCCTAAGAGTTCTGTAAATCAGAATTATAATCTTTGATTCCTTAAGAAAACTTAAATAAATTGAAAAATAGAGAGATGACATGAGTCTCCTCAGAGAATACAGCGTGTCAGTCACAGATAAAGATGCGGAGCTCAAATCAGTTGGATTCTAGTGCTTTTCTCAATCTAAAGTACCCAAGAATATTCTCCAAGGGTCCCCTAGATGCCCCAACCTCACCAACACATGTTACAATATTCTTTTTTAGTGAGTTATTTTTCTTAGCCCTATTGTAGGTTTGTTTTCATTTTTGTTTGTTTGTTTGCATGTGTGTTTAGTTGTTTGTTTTTGGAGTGTGATGGGTTTTTCTTGGTCCCTTTTTTTTNTTGGTCCCTTTTTTTTTTTTTTCTTTCTTTGGGTCAAAGGTATACTCCATATTTTAAGAAATGAGGGGTAATACTGACATCTTATGTATTTTGTGAGTCTTGCAAAGGTCTTGTGCAGGATATGAAGGAGACATGACAGGGCCAGGACTCCTAGCACTTCTGAAGAAAGTCTTTACTATATACCACAACATCAGGGCAACACATGGAGAGACCTCCACAAGAAAGAAGACTGATGACTGTTATTTTCTTACCCTTTCATAATATCCCTCTAGTGGCTGGCAACATCTTCAGCACAGAATGGTTGTCCTTAAATTCATCACCCTTTTATTTAGCAGTTACTAATGCCAATTGAGACTGTATTCAGTCACTTAAAAACAACACCTATAAGGAACCTTCTTATTAATGAACAGTTGCACTTGTTTTATGGTCCAGAAGATAATCTGTGTAATCTCTTTATATGTTCCAGTTTTGGTAATAGTTCTATGGCAATTTTGTAGTGGAAGATGCCCTTTTTGCATGAAGAGGTTGCGACTTCAGCACAGGCATCTCTCAAAGGAACCCAACATTATGTATAGCTAGAAAAAAAACCCTGGATAGTGGATAGCTACTAGGAACCCAGTTCTGCAGGAGTAGTCCCTGGAGCCCTCGTGCTTCATGTAGCTTTGGTGCCAGCCCACACAGCTGTCTTGGGAAGAACAAGGAAGAAGATTTCTTGGTATCCAGACCCTCAGTACTGCCAGGCCTTGCTGCTTACAGTCTTACCAGGTGTAAAGCATAACAGCCAGTCCTGACCCTTCTACTAGGTCATAGACAAATTGGTAACAAACCAGGGAAGGAAGAGCACAAATGTTCTGGCACCTGGCTTGTCATTCCAGCCACTGCTCCTCACTGCCTCCTAAACAAAATGGTATTGCCTGGTTTTGGAAAGTAAGAGACTCACCTTCCTTGCTGGGGAACAAATTTTGGAATGTTGACTTCACATGTGTCCTGGCTAGTTCCTGTAAGTCCAGCAGCAAAAATCTCGCATGTTTTCAGCCAGAATGCCTAGGGTGTGTTCTGAAGTTGGTATCTCACCTCTCTTGTCTTCATGCTGTGACCAGAGACAGTGCTTGATTTTTGCATCTTCTGTAACTCTTTGTTTTTTATTAGTGATCCTGAGGTGCTGAGCACTTCTATGAGATGCTGAGCACCCTGAGGTTTCAGTGATTGCCAATTAGAGGTGTGCAGCACCCTTCAAGACTGTGACTCATGAGAGCAATTGTGTTGAAAGGGGCAAGAAATCTTGTCCTGTTAATTGCAAGTTCAATTAAAACACAACCCAAATCCAGAGTATAACTCAAGAGGAAACTCAATGCACAATACATGTGAAATGTACAAGACAAATTGGTCTTTTTATTAGTTTGAAGGTTAACATGTTCTTTAGGTTGCATCAGTTCATTATGTAATTGTGCCTGTTACTACAGTATGATACGCAACAATCAACAGGAGTGTTTTGGAGAAAAAATGAAAGAAAAAAAAATAATTGTTGAGCATGAACAGTTAAAAAGATGAACTAGACAGAAAGTTCATTTTTTCAGGCATGGTAGGCCCATTTCATCATGGCAGAAAAATAATCTTTTTGAAATGCAAATAAAATGGTAAAACAAGTTGGCTTAGAAGGCACAGAGATGCAAATTTGGGCTGACAATGTTTATGATGACCACAGCTTTCTTGTTTTTCCCCCTTACCCTAACATAATTGCCTTTGACTGGGCAAATCATGCTGTTCTTGTTGTAATGTCATTGCGATTTATGATTCCATAAGGCACTTGAGAAGATTTTTTTGTTTTATACACTTTGCATTTCATTTAAATGCCATCTAAGGAAATTGCATAACTAAAGCTGTACGTGTTACTTTTTATTAAATACCAAATGGTATAACCCTTTTTCTTTTCTCTCCCCTGTTTCTTGATTACAATCAAGATGTGTTTTAGATTTTATTACAGAATCACGTTCCTACTCAATTAGAGCCTTAAGATTAATTTCCGCTTATGCTTCACACTAAATGTCAAGCTGAATGCAGATTTTACATAAATGTAGGGGAATACCCATCCACAGAGGTTACATGAAGCCATGTGGGAAGATTTACACACAGCACCAAAAAAAAAATTTCTGATCTGGTATGCAGGAAATGATACAGACTGTATGATGTCCATTGGGAGTTTCTTAGCAATTTCAAGTGAAGTGTACTCAGGTATTGTGACAGTAGCAGAAAATTTTACCATTAAAATATGATATATAGATAAAATGTAGTTGAGAACTGATCTGCCAGCACCCAGTCTGTATGGAATTCACCTAGTGTGGGAAAACTGATATTTTACTGAAGCCTTCTTCCCCTGTGTCATGGCTCCCTGCAACAAAAGAAAGCATCCTGAGGATTCCTCTTGGACAATCAAAAGAAGTCAAAGGTCCCTACTGCTCCCATAGATTTAGATAATTATTATCTCTCCTACTTACTTGTATTAAAATTGTGATCATTTTCCAAATAAAAATACATTAAAGCCTCAAGGGTCTAAGAAAGAAAAAATATCAAAATGCTTACAATGTTAAAATTTCTCATTAATATCTTTGTAATGAATTATTTATTCTACAAATTATAGCAGAATGTAAATAAGAAAACATGGATGTTACAGTCATTTTCTGACCACAAAGCGTTTGGCATATCCAAAATCTTGCAGATCTGTGAAATGAATTTGCAACACCTCTTGACAGCACATGGTATTGTCTCATGGAAGGTTTTGCATGGAAACTTCCAAATAGAATCTTTTTTTTTGGATAGTTCTGGTTAGAAAATGCATTTCTTTTTCTTTAGAAGATAATTTTTTTTTGTCTTCTTTGACTTTTCCTGCAGAAATCTCTTTTCATTGTCCTTTTCCTCCCCCTCCCTCTCTGAAAAAGAAACAGGAAAAAAAAAAGATCAGAGTCTCAAAATTCCAACAGTTTTCATTTAAAGTTTAGTGAGGTCTACTCATGGGGGCAAAAAATGCTGCAATGGATGTTGCTCTACATTTTTAATGTTTTCACTCTTGCTTTATTAATAGAGAAATGGTCTCTATGCCTGTAAAAAGAAGGGAATTTTAGACTTGGCTTTTTGAAAGGACATGACAAGCTAATGTGCAAGACAGGTACTGAGGGATTAAGGTGCCAACATGTAAGATTAAAACACATACAGAAAAAACAAATTGCCACAGGCCTAATAAGCTATTAATGTATATCTTTATCTATTGCAAGCAAAAGGTTCTGTAATAAAAAAGAATATGCACACATAACCCTACATAAAGATATACACATAAAGTTATAAAATAATAATTTATATGTGAAACCCAATGGGAAACCAGCCAAGATATTCAGATTTCACTGACAAGCAGTAGCTGCAAAGCTTCTGATATATACCTAAGGGGCAACATTTTAGAAAAAAAAGATAACAAGAAGATATTTTATTAATATTAATAAAGTTTTATTTCCAAAGGGAAAATATGATCAAGTGCTTTGCTTTCTAGGCTGCCCTTTTTTCTTTTTTTTTTTTAAATTTCTGTTAAAGTTGGAAACAGAATTATCCTAACTTAACCAGTTGCTCCTTTTTAATATAATCTTTTTCAATTATACATGAAAAAAAAGAAGGGTTAGTGAGCAATAAGGTTGACAGAGCCATACTCCTCAGATGATGTGTGATAAACAAGGTTCAATGCCAAACATTTTTAGGCAAGTCAAGTCAGTCTATTCATGTTCCTGTACCATAAATTTTGCTTTAACAAGAGTAATGATAACATTTTCATTGGAAAGGAACACATGAAATCCTAAAGTCTTTGCATATGTCCTTGTCATGGTTTGAGGGGAAGTGAGGTTTTTTTTAAGAAACTCAGGTCAAACCAATCAGTGGCCAGGTTGGATGTTGGCATCTTCGGTGGCCACTGAGAGTTTGGACACGCCTCTGAGGACACAAGGGGTTAAAAGC
>VZDJ01000079.1:1974565-2026348 GCA_008694505.1 Cyanoderma ruficeps | reverse complement strand
TCCTTAAAGGAGCCCTATCTAGTCTTAGTCCCTGTACGGTGGTGAGAGCACTGTGACAGGGAGGGAGAGGGTCACCATGGTAGAATTTTCTGGGTGGTGCCATGGGTGACATGGGAGCACGGGAAGATAGACCTGTGTTTTTCCCTGTGCGGGGGGTGTCTGTGGTTGCAAGAGAGACTCTCTCTTTCTCTGGATGGATTGAGGATTGTTTTATTAAAGGATAATGGCTTGTTAGGAACCCAGGGTTGTGGAAGGTTTAAGCAAGTAGATATGTGTCAACTGTAGAGCATTGTAAAGGATGGAAATTGGGGGGAGGAGGAAAAGTGTTGTAAGAAGTTTCTTATTCTGCCTTTGGGTGATTGGGTTCTTTTCTTGTGTTTGTTGTTTATTGTCATGTAGTTTAATAAATGTCTTTTTTTTCTATTCTAAGTGATAGGCCTGCTTCTGCTCTGTTCCGGCCACATCTCGCAGTAGTTTATTAAAAACTATACACTCATGGGTGCACTGGCATTTGCCCAGCGTCACCCATGACAGTCCTGGGTACTTCTATAGTGATATATAAAATAAGAATGTGAATTCTAACTTTACATAAATCTTGGCTTCATAGCTGATGAAATTTTGTAATGGATTACATATTCTCAGGAGACTCAGGAAGCCAAGATCTGTTTCCTTTTGTTAGCAACATCTTAGGCCAAGGACCAGATTTCACAGAATCACTGAATAAGCTGAGTTAGAAGGGACCCTCAGAGATCCTGGCCCTGCACAAGATCATGCCTGATCGTCACACCCTGTGCCCAAGAGTATTTGCCCAAATTTCAAAGTTTTCTCTCTTAACTTTATCTTAAATAAATCAAGAGAAATGGAAGGCTTGAATTTCAAGTCTGTATTTCAAGTCTGTTAATTTTCAACATGTCAGAAGCCTCTTTATCATCAAGAAGTCCAGCCTACTTGAGGTACCACTGGATGGTCAGATGAAAACTGGCTGGAAATTATATTTAAAATGCTGTGAACTAGAAAGATATCTACTTCTACCTTTTCTTGTCCCTCTTTCTCTTGTTCTCCCTAAATTCAGTCCAGGAGAAAAGATCCTGAAGTCAAGTAATTATGAATTGAGGAAGTAAAAGATTTTTTTTTTTTAAGGTAAGTTAGCATTCCTAATACTATACGTTATTAAAAGTTTATTTTCTGGATCTCTTTGTTTTAACTTGTATTTCAATTTCAGGGAAAAGAAAGGCAAACAGAGAAATTGAAATTTAAGAGAAAGAAGTAATTGCTTACACTAGGAATTTTCTGAATATAACCATTTATTTATTGTATAGTTTTGATTTAGGTGCACACAAGAAAAAAAAACACTACTCCTTTTTTTAAAAAAGAAACCTCATGATCAGATCTAATGTGTAAGTTTCCCACTCCCTTCATTCCTTCTTTGAGTACCTAAAATCTTCAGCTAAGTAGAGATTTCATCTGCATCACGAAATTGAAATGGTAGTGTGCTTGATGAGCATATTAACTCTGAAATATACAAGGTATATTGGTAAACTTGATAAGGAAGTCTTAAAATAAGGGTAGTCAAGATGTTCCTGAATTGAGAAAAAAATTGCAAGTGACACCTTGAAAGAACATTAACATAGTTATCACCAAACAGCAAAGGGTGATTATCTGAATACACAGAGATTGCAGAGATCTAAAGTGCATTTAACACAAAACCATAAAATTTGGAATTGGAGAGCTCAGTAGATCATGTGTTCCTCTTCCACTTACACAGCACGTATCAATGATGCCCACTCGGAAAGCTGTACACCATCAGAAAAGTCAGACTAATGTCTCCAGAACACAGTCCTGCTTGTTGATATTCTGTTGATTCTTCATGCTTCCCTTGATGTGTAGAGTCCAAAGCTGCATCAAATATTTCACTTTATTTCTCCAGAAATGTAGAATAGATCAGAATAATTATTTATGTTGCAGATGCCATTTCTCTTTGTATGTTATAAACTCATATGCCACAATGACAATATCAGGAATTTTTTTTGTTATCCCCAATAACTCTCAGCTTCTATTTAGCAGAGATAATTCCCTGTAAGCTATTTCCTGATCTTGAGCTGAGCTGTTCAACATTTCTACCTGCAAACCGAAATTCACATTTAACACCTCTTATACAGAAATTGTTTTTAGCTTTTTGGGGTCATTCTCACTGAGCAGCAGAAAATGTCATGCCTTGATCGGAGTTCTCAACACAAATACATCTTCTTACATGCAGACACATGAACCTGTCTGGTCCTGTCCAATATACTGCTTCACTGGCTATTGGCACCTTCCATGAGTCAGCCAAGTCCTTCCCTACACATTTTGTTCCCATGCAATTAATTTCTCATTCCCAGTTGCCTCCATACTATCTTCTTAAAAGAAGATAGTACAGATCTCCTGCAGGAAATGCATACAGAGAGTTGGATGACAGTGTTTTTTTGAGAGCATTCATTTTTATATTCAAGGCAAGGAGAACATCCTGTAATTGTAGGTTTTCTTCAGAATCTGGTAAAAATTAATCCATGTACCTTCCTCTGGCAATTGAAACAAGAGTAGCAGAACTAAGGTTGTCTTATTTGTCTGTGTGCACACATTCAAACACAAACCATATTTTTACTTCCTTTGCTGCTTCTGATAGCACACTTACAGGTGATGAACAGGTCTGGTCAGGTGTGTCTCTGAGGCCCGGGAAGCTCACTTCCACAAAAGAAGAATAATTATTATTTAGAGAAGACCATTAATTGTTCATTCAACTGCTAGTACACAGACTACTCTGAGACAAAAATCTTCTGAAAACATAATATATGTAAACAAAGAGCTCAATATTGTAATATTTTAGTCTATATTTTATTTTTTATTGCAAGGAACCCCAAAGAACTTCATAAACAAATACCGGAACCACACAGAAGAGGGGTGTCTAAATTTAAATATGGTGTGACTGTTCCGAAGGGGTGTTTTATCCCAGATTTTGACACACTTACCTTCATTTACTCTAAATTATTGTGTGCATTGAAGAACACAAACCGCAAATTATCTTGTACTTACAGTTAGCATAAATGTCTAAATAAGAGTGTCTGGACTTTCACAGATGTCAACCATCTGATACCTAGTAGCCATGAACATCAGATCATGGTCAAAGGGTTGCACCTTCTATAAAACAGAAATCTTCCCTATTGGCATTATATAGACTGGGGTTGGCGGTTTTGTGGAGAGACAGGACTAAAGTGTAAGAAATATTAGTTTAGTTCAACAAGGGCAAGTACTGGATTCTGCACCTGGGATGGGACAACCTTGGCTGTATGGACAGGCTGGGGGATGAGATGCTGGAAAGCAGTGCCAGGGAAAGGTACCTGGGGAGCTGATCAGTGGCAAGTGGAACATGAGCCAGCAGTGCCCTGGCAGCCAGGAGGGACATCCCTGTCCTGGGACATCAGGCCCAGCACGGCCAGCCGGGCAAGGGAGGGGATTGTCCCGCTCTGCTCTGAGCTGGGGCAGCCTCACCTCCAGTGCTGGGGGCAGTCTTGGGTGCCTCAATATAAGAAAGGTCTTAAGCCATTAGAGAGTGTCCAAAGGAGGGCTGTGAGGATGGTGAAGGGCCTTGAGGGGAAGCCGTGTGAGGAGTGGATGAGGGCACTGGGTCTGTTCAGCTGGAGGAGACTGAGGGGAGACTCAGTGCAGTTAAAGCTTCCCTGTGAGGGAGGAGCAGGGCAGACACTGATCTCTGCTCTCTGGTGACAGAAACAGGACCCCAGGGAAAGGGCTGAAGTTGTGTCAGGGGAGCTTTAGGTTGGGCACCAGGAAAAGGTTCTTCCCCCAGAGGGTGTTTGGGCACTGGAACAGGCTCCCCAGAGAACAGGTACAGCACCAGTCCTGACAGAATTCCGGGAGTGTTTGGACAATATTCTCAGGGACATGGTGGGATTGTTGGGGTATCCTGTGAAATGCCAGGAGTTGTACTCAGTGATCCCTGTGAGTCCCTTACAACTCAGAATATTCTGTGAACTCTGAGTGCATTGTGTAATTCTGACCCGGGATTCATTCACAGGATCTCTCTGTGGTCCCTTCTCCTTTTGTCTCACCTTTTCTTGTAATTTATTTGCAGAGGAAATTATTTCTGGTAAAAACTCTGAAGGAGAGAGGCCACTTGACAGGTTTCTAACACAGTCAATTACTATTGCTCTTAAATGAATTGTAGGTTTGTAGGTTGTTACAGTGACATTTTTATGAAATAATGTTTTGCACAGGAAAAAATGCAGGAAAAATGAGGAACAAACAGTGCCTGGTAAAACTAAGGATATTTAAAAAAACCCCAAACTATTTTCCTCTTCTCTTGTACTAGCAATTGAAAATATAGAGAAGAGTTTGAACATGATAAAGTTTGTGAACTGAGTTGATACAATATTCATGTGCAGATGGAGTAATCATAAGAAAAATTATGTCTTTGATCAATCAAGAAATTTTTCTCTGAATGGAGCAATCACAAACTATTAGTGGCAAACAGACACATCTAATAGTAATGGGATGAGACACAGAGCAAAATTCTTCTCAACTGAAGGAAAAAAATATTTCAGATAAAAATCTTGGTAGTTGAATACTTCTCACAGGAGGAGTCACAAAACCTTTTCTTTGGATCCTTAAAAAAGCAGTCTCAGCATAGGCTGCATATGTCAAGCTAGAGGAACTACTCTGCGCTATTTTACTCTATTATTTCTGTCATCAGTGATCCACAGTACCTGTGCTAAAATTCACAAAGAGCTCTTTAGAAAGGAGGGGTTTTCAAAAGTGCCAGATGTTCAGCAGGTTTTTGCTTACACAATTGCATTCAGGAAGTTCTGGTTCCCAGGAAGGATCTGCAAACTGAAAAGGAGAAATCCAATATTTGCACCCTGGGATCAAGATTACTTCCTGGAGATACCTTTGTACACACTTCTAGGGCTTCCCATTACTGGGAGTGGAAGTTACTTCCTCATGGAAACCATACTGTCTCTGTCAGCTGCTCAAATAGAACAGATTCTCTTGAATTGTGTCTGAAAAAGGTAACATTTCAGCTGTTGTTTTTCATATAGAGAAGCCTTTCAAAAAATCAAGAAAAGTTTCATTTTGTGCACTAGGAAAAAATTTGACAAATTGGAACTCTTTTTAATGAGATTAGCAGGTACTAGTTAGAGCACCCTGCTTCCCTTTATGTGATAATTCACTTGGATTAAACAAAACAGTCGGCAAATAAAGAAATCTGAAAAGCTGAGCCAGCCAAAAGAAGCAAGAAAATAAGAGTATAACAATCTAGGAATAAATATAATGTGATTTTAGCAAAGAGAAGAATAACAATGAAAGAAAAGAATCAGGCAGGTTTCTGTCAGGTCTATTCTCCTGCCTTCACTAAGCTTGCATAGCAGCTTACATTAAAGTAGTTCCTTTGCTTCTAATTATGCAGCAGATACTGCATTTGGGAAAATGTGTTATTGTTGCCTGGGTTTGGATCTATACATGGTGTACCTCAGCATTAAGTTTATTCAGTAACAGGCTGTACAGATTCCTTCATAAAATCTTACTTAAGATTTTTGATAATTAGTCTTTCACCATGTCATTCAGCAATGTCTCTTCAGGCTAAGAGCTACATGATATCTGTTGAAGTCCTACCCTAGAGTGGAATCCAGAATAAGGCACATAGAGAAAAGAGAAAGAGGGATACAAACAAACCCCATTCAGATAACTATCCAAAATGAGGAAGATAAGTTAATTTTTAATACAAAATGGAGCTTTATCTACTTACAATCCCAAGATCATGGGCAACATTTTTATCACTGTCTTTTACAAGGGTCACACTTTCTTCTCTTCAGTTTGAAGAACAGTCCCCAGAATGCCAGACCATGCCCCCTTTTAATTAATACTTCTGTAGTAAGAGTTAGCAACTGTGTCTTGATAAGGGAGAAGCCTAAAACAGAGCTTTCATCTACCTCAGGCATATCCTAAACATCAAGGTATAAAATTTCTTGAGTACTTCAGTTTTAATTTTTTTTCATCCCCTGAAGCTGATGTGCTGTTCAGGACAGAGTGTGCAGGATCACAGAACCTGAACAAGGGGGAGATTTGGTCTGGTGCTCAGTGACCCACTTTCTTTCTGTTGTTCCCACAGCTGATTTCAAATTAGAAGGCTATATGTAATGTTTTCAAAAAGAATTAGACATTATTTAAAAATAAAANGAAAAATATAAAACCATATAAAATATATAATAAAATAATAAAATAAAAGGCTCAGAAATTACCCCAATGCCTCTGACAATAGATTGTAGTTGAGTAGAGGTGTCTAGATGCATTAGTTTGGATTTAGACAACTAAATTCCACACTTTTTCTATACTAGATTCTGACATTCAAACAGGTTTTAGTTCTTAGTTCCTAATCATGAATCTGTGACATATCCACACACAAATTGGATCATAAATCCATTTTCTAGATTTTGGAATTTAAGATCAGCTTAAAGAAATATGATTATGTACTTGATAGCTAATTCACTTATTTCCAAGACCAGTACTCATATTATGCAAATTTTTGCTTAGGTATTACTTGAAAAAGAAATTTCATTACTGTACGCAGAATTTGTTAACCAATTGCTTAATTAGTGTGAGCTCCCCGTCTGCATGATATTTTGGGTAAGATATTATCTTTGAAAGGGAAATGTAAAATTCCACTGATTTAATGTTAATTTAATTTTTCAAGCCAAAGCAAGGGATTTTTCTTTCTTTTTTGGTAAATTTTATGCTGATAATTTCCTTCTTCAGTCTAAAAGTATTTGGGAGAGGAGGACTTGTCAACATCTATATGAATGTACTTTATAATGTGTTCTGGTTAAATCTTACAGGGAAGGGGAGTGATACAGCAAAACACAGGACAGTCCGTTAGGTTTAAAATCCAAAGAAAAACCCCTTTAAATAGGAAATTCTGTAATTTTTTAGAAAATTAATTCTAGAATGGAAATCAATGATTTTTTTTTTTTTGCACATGCAAAAAGGGAGATAAAACAAAACACAGAAATTAGATAAATTAATAATCCTTAGTAATAACAAACATGATTTCAAGAAACCACCATCTGGGTATGTATTAAAGAATAAAACAAATACATAAATAAGATTACAATTATATACTTATGGAATCGCAGATTTAAAACAAATACCTCCACACAACATTTGATGGTAATTAGTAAATAAGGGATTTATCCCGGACATCCACAATTGTACAATTCTAGGTCTTGGATATTCAAAAGCTTTCAAAGGCTCCATAAAATCTTTCTAAAATATAAACCCCATTTAAAGCAACAGCATGAGGAATTTAAATTCCTATTGAGTAACAAAATCACTTCGGTTCTCAAAGAGTCTTTTAGCTTTTGTAGATTAGGAGATTTAGAGGTACACAGTATGTGCTGCCATAGGGAGCTAGGAAATTATGTTGTTGGATCATCTATGGCATTTTGTGGAACAATTTTTCTCCCATCTTACTTATACCCGAATTCCGGACCTCTCTCTACAAACAGGATATTTGACTGGAAAATTTTTCATTTTTGTTTAGGAATTTTTACAGACGAACTTTTACACTTCTCAAAATCTAACTCTTTACGCCATAGAAATAAATATACATAAATTGCGTAAAAAAAAATCTGCTTTGTGAAACATGTCCCAAAACCTTTTTCTTCAAGTCAGTGATTTAAAGGCTTTTGGCAGTGGAGAAATCAACACACATCTACGGGTCTTGCTTTCTAACAGTAAATTTCCTTCAGGTTAAAGAAAAAAAGACCATCTTATATATTTTTAATCTGATGACAATTCAAATATTAGTTATATGTATTGAAGATCTACTTTTCATAGCTTTCTTATGCATGCTTGTGTATACAGGTTGCATTTAATCTCTCTCTTTAAAGATTTTCCCAGATAAATTAAAGAATACTTTAGGCATGCTTTTTCCATTTCCCGATTTTTTTTTAGTAGTTTTTTCCTACATTTTCTAACTTTATTTAAAAAACCCTGAAAATGCGAAAATTTCAAAATAATCTTCAGAGTTCACGCTCTCACCTTTCAATTCTCCTCTTGGCCTGGCACAAGATGGGAGTGACCCCATGGAATACTATGAATGTTCTTTCTTCCCTGGAGATCTTCCAAGATGACTGCATTATCCCTGAAGGTTTATGGTGTTTCAGGAAAAGGCCACGCTAAAAACGACTGTCACCACTCACACCTTCCTCATGTAATCCTTGGTGAGAACAGAAGTAAATCCCGCTTCTCTTCTCACACCTCCCTTCTGGCTCCACTCTTTCTGCCAGGGGAACTTCCTGCTAATCCTTCAGCTTCAGACAACTGAAAGTAAGGGAGAAGGGAATGCTGGTTTCCTGAACTGTTGAGAAATCAGTTCTGTCTTGTCACTTCTTTGAACCATCTTTTTCTCAGGTATCAAAAATGGTGTTTTCCCTTCAGGTAAATCATGGCACTGGTAGAGTATAATGAAATGGTCTGAACACCCTAGTCTGGTGGAAGGTGCCCTTTTCCATGGTGTGTGGCTGGAAGTAGATGATCTTTAAGGTCCTTTCCAAGCAAAAGCGTTCTAGGATTCTATATCACTCTTAGATGGACTATGATCTGCCTTGTAACGGCATTCTTGGTACCAACTTGATAACTGGCATCTCTCCAAATGTGATTCATAATGTTTAGCAGACTGTCTCAATCACAGGTAACAAAATTATCAAAGCTGACCAAAATTATCAGCTGGAATTGCTTTAAATTCTACAGAGTAGCCTTCAGGTCAAAATAATAATAATAATATTACAAATTAATAAAAAATAGCCAAATCAAAATAATATGTACAATACAGTCAGAATTTCACTTTGTAGTTCTATCAAAATATGCAGAAATAATATATCTTGAAATATTACAGGATTCCTGTGCCACGTTTGACCCTGGACACCCACTCCAGTTTTCATATAGAGATGGGAGAGATGAAAACTTGTTCCTCAGAAACTGTACCTTACAAGACTCATATCTCAGCAGAAGAATAAAGTAACTGGAAGGCATATCTGAACTCTAAAATTCTGATTTCTTGCCTTCTTGAGAATGCCAGTTGCAGTAATCCTTCAATATGCTCTGAAAACAGGCTGTGGGTCTGTATATAGAAGAATGTATTTCAAATATCAACTCTTCAACAGATCTAAAACACTAATAAAGACTGACTTACAGCATTTTTTTGGAGAGTAATGTCTCTCTCTGTGCAGAATTGGGCCAATCAATCTGATGTGCAATTTTGCATTTTGTCTGATTGCCTTAGGGTTGTAAATATTTATTTTTCTGTTTGTTTGAGTCAAATATCTTATAGCTGAAGATATTCCTCTTAGGGCAATTTTCACTTTTAAGAGCCGGAATCCTTGACTTTGTCAGTGTCTATTAAAGAATAGATCATCATGATCCTTCTCCTATAAGGGAAAGAATCTGTAGTAAAACAACATGACAGTCATGGCACCATACATTGAAACCCCCTTATTATTGAAATATAAGCAACAAATTAGTTTAACTTGGCAGTGTGTATCTCTTAAACAAGTTATATTCCCATATTTTTGAGTGATTTAGGGTCATCTATTCCTTTCACAGTGAGGTGGTTGTTTGGTTGTTTTCTTCCTGGGTGTTTTTTTTTTTTTNTTTTTTAAATTTGTTTGGTTTGGGGTTTTTTTGTGGTTTTTTTGTTTTTTTACATAAACTATGATTCATGGCTGGGAAAATCAAATTTTAAGGTCAAAAAGTCAGAAACTGCAAGTTTCTCTTCATCAAATGTTCCTAAAACGATTGTTAACATCAAAATATTATTATTTGCTTCAGAATGGAAAAAGAGAGTGGAAAGAATAAACGATATATTTTAAAAACTTCATGTATAGAATATAGGATTTTTACAGTAAGTACTACCTAATATGCCTGGAAAAAAGGATATACCTCATGTCTACCATTACTCCAGAATATTTCAAATGCAGTGAGATGGGAGGGAGATATCATGTTCACACCAGTGAGAAGCAACTAAGAACAGCATCCAGAAATACTTAGAACCTTGAACTGATACTTACATAAAATGAAAGTACTTCTGAGCAAGTCTGAAATTCTGAAAACCTATACTCTGGCACAACCTTAAGAGTGTGTGGAAGATTTCTCATCCCTCAGATTTATCTAGATATGCCTTTCCTTGTGACTTCCTTCTGCTGGAAGGGAAAAAGAGTTTTGCACCATTTCAGTCTGTGGAGAAAACAGCTCTTTCCCTAGGAGACTACTCTCTGGACTGCATGGGAGTGAGTTGCCTTCATCTTCATCCCTTCAGAGTTTATTAAGGAAGAAGTTTGAAACTGAGTGCTTTTGAAGGAAAAAACCCATAACTTCTGGTGAAGGTTGGGATTCATGAAGACATGAAACTATTCCAGTTCTTGTATGAGAAAGATATCTATCCAGCATCTAACATCCCTGGGACATTTAAAGCTTCAGTTAGAGTGGCCCTTAGCAACTTGGCTGTATTTAAAGAAGTCTGCACAAAACTGCAGAAGCATTTAGGATTTACAATGTCTCGAGCTAGTCATTTCTATTTTCATTTCATTTCCATATGTGCTCGGAACAGAGCATCTTGTAACAAGTCACTTCTCAGAGAGCAACTTCCAAATCTCCTTAATTTATACAGAGGGTCTGGTCCAAGAAACACTTGTACATTTAATTGACTTCATGTGAGTAACATGGCACTACAAAAGTCGAGTATAATTAAGAAAAACTGAAGACATGAATAATTACAAACTTGATCTTGTGAATTACAATATGAACTCATCTTTGAAATTTTATTTCCACATTCTGCTTTATAATGGCAAGGAATAAATAACCAGACAGAAGACAACTCACAGATCACTCTGCTAAAAGTTGTTGACTAGATAAATGGATTTTTTTTTCTTTCTAGAAACTCCAGCTGGTGTTATCTTGGCCTTCAGTATCCACTAATTAAATGGAAAAATGTTTGAGATAAAAAGTTAATTTACTAATTAAATGACAAGTATGCTTTATAAATTGTCTCTTTGGCTTATTGTGCATTTAGAGAATTAATTAACAATACAATCAAACTGCAGTTGTGAGATGCCAATATGGATGTGATTTGAAGATACTTTCACTACTGTTTTCTATCTCAGTTTTTACGACAGCTGCACCGTAATGAAGACACTTGACTCTTAATTTGTCTCTGTAAAATTAAAATGAGTTTGTGGTTTCTTGCTCACTGGGACTGCAGACAAAATGATGCATTTAACAGTACATTTCTGATCAGTCAAAACAGTCATGATGCTGCAGCAAGCTGCCATTGTTCTCTACAAATGGGGGCTAAAAACCCGGTTTGACATTAGGGTGTGTTGTTCTGGTAAAGTATTTTTAGTGGAACATAACAATGAAAGTATAAATATATTTTAGCTGATATATTCTTTTAAAAATCATGTTAAATACTCGTAATTTGTAAGCAACATTAGCAAGTGAAAACCTTATTTTAAATCTCCATCAATAAGTCTTCTAGATATGACTAAACAAATTAAATTTAGTTTAGGAACTGCCAAAGCATAATGGATAGGTTTGACTTTTGAATGTCATATACACGTAAACATTACATGTCTGGACCAGCCTGACTGATCTTGGGATTTGCTCCTTTCAGTGTGGGCAATTTTTTTTTNCATTGCACACTCTTATGTTGAAATTTTTATTTTTTTTTTTTTTCATTAACCAGTTACTTTCATATTTTAGAAAAATTTAGTGTGTGGTTATGGATGTGTGTACAATCTCACTCTAAAGAAAGAAAATTGGTTATTTTGCATTCAATTTGCTTTGATTTTTCGGTCTAGTCTGTTGGTGCCTATAGAAGAAAACAGTAATAAATCATTTATAAAATCAGCCCAATCCCTTCTACAGAGAAATGCAGTGAGACAGACTGTCTCATAAATTGTTTAGAATAACGCAGCTCTCCAGTGATTTAGCCTGATTTGTTTGTTTTTAAAAAATAAATAGAAAACCCACAAAACCTGCAGATGGTGATTCCCATCTTTTAAAAAAGGGGTAACAAAAGTGCTCACTTAAGGCAAAACCAAGGCAAAGTATTTTTAATGTTCTTGCAGACAATGTAGACAACATCCCATTAGCAAACAGACTGTGGGCCAGTGAAATTAGGAGGAACATTGTATTGTGACATGGAAGAAATGCGAATGAATTTTCTTTATTTATTGAAGAGATTTCACATGGGTCATATGGTCTGAGCTTTCACTTAATAAGGGGCGAAAGAAGGGAAAATACTCTCCTCAAACCGACCCAGCGTCACAAATCTTTTGTCTGTCTTGTTGTGTGGATCACTGACAGTGACAAAATGGTACTGTGTGCTTGCAGCTTGATTTCTGGCATTTACTGGGCTGTATGAAAGACCGCATCCCCAAACACTTCTGTCATATTGTCTTCCAGATTGTGGTATATTAAACTGAGGAAATAAACCTGTTTTTCTGGGGATCACAGATTCATCAAAATTAAAGATGGAAAAGACCTGTTAGTGTAAATCACTTACATTATCCCTCATCCAATGCAAGATTACTCCCTGTGGTGTGATTTCCAGCACTTTTTTCAGTCCACTTTGAAATGACTCATGCAACAGTTTCCACTGTTTCTCTCTAGAGATCAGTTTCCACTCCAATAGATCTCACGACCCTTGGTTTCAGCCTAGATTTTGCTTTACTCATTTAGAGATTTTTTTCCCCCTGGCCATCTGGTAAGGCAGTCCATGGTGTCTCTCTTAACCCAAAAACTGAGCCCTTGGAGGCAAGTTAAAGGCTATCAGGAAGGTGGAAGTCAGTCGCCAACTGGAAAGGACTTCAGCAAGATTTCTAGTTTTTTAGTGCTGCTGATCTATTGAGTTGTCATTTTGGTGCAGAGATGTATTCAAGTCTGACTCCTGGTCCGATGATTTCTAATGATCTTTATACAAGGGGACGTAACAATAGGAAAAGAGGACCAGAATGGCTTTATACTGAATAAGGGGTGAAATGAGATATTAGGAAGAAATTCTGTACTGTGAGGGTGGTGAAGCCCTGGCACAGAGAAGCTGTGGCTGCCCCATCCCTGGAAGTACCCAAGGCCAGCTTGGAGAGTGCTTGGAGCAGCCTGGGATAGTGGAAGGTGTCCCTGCCCATGGCAGGGGGTGGAATGGAATGATCGTTGAGGTCACTTCTGACCTAAACCTCAGAATTCTATGATTCTGTGATTCTGTGTTCTAAAGGCCTAACAGGAGAGAGCTGGGGTACACATTGTATGAGATTTTGGCCCCTTCTGGATCTCAACGCAGTTAAAACACTGCAATAGTTAAAGGGGATCATTGCAGTAATGGAGAAGAGCAGTGCAGGTCTTTCCTCATAACCTAGCCTCACATTTACATCCTGCAGATCAAGACTTATATCTGTATCTAATAAATTCCAAAGTAATTTTCTTTTTTGCCTTGAGCATTTCTCCAGCACAATGGATGGAGCTCAGCCTGGACTTGGATGATCTTTCAGCAACATAGGTCTGCACACAAGTTGGTTGCCTAAGCTTCTGTTGCAGTGAATAAAGTTATAAAGTGCCACAAGTTAAAGCAGCAGCTTAGACAGAAAGTGGCTGTGTGTAGACTGCACATAGATATATGCGCAGGTATGTAGCCTTTTGAAGCCAGGGGTAAGCTGTATCCTTGTACCTGCACCTCTAATTTGGGCTGAACCCTCCACTGTAACAGCACACCATCAAGGTGTGCAGGATGGGCTGCAAAGTCCATGGCAGGAGGAGGCTACAGCTACAGCTTCAGAGCAGTGACCTGCACTGATGCTCCTGGTATTGCTGCCTCACCTTGCAGCACCTCTAAAGGCAGAGAGCAGCTGCAGAGGTGATTTTCTCCATCTTTTCCAAAATCTGGACTTACATGTTGTTAATGCTTTCTGAAACATTGGTATAAAAACAATGTAGGCTTATAGGCCTACATTGTGGTGACAGAGGGAACATGGAAGGTTTCAGCTTGTATCCAGCCCACAGAAATCCCATTTATCTGTGTAACAAACCCATGTAAGCTCACAAGCCCTTCATCAAAACCTTTACTGATAGTATGACATATTGTATGATGTTTAGTAGGCAAAGATAAAAGCAATCCTAGAACACAAAATAAAAACCAAAAAAACCCCTAGACAAAGTAAGCTCAAATGGAAGAACATCCTTTAGCTTTACTATAGTATTGGAATACGGGGATAAATTGAATTTTCCAAGCTAAAGAGCCTGTAACACTGTCAGTAATTAAATTAGCTGTTCCAGATTCAAGGCCGGTATCCAAACTGCATCTGTCTTCTTAGTCTCAGCAGACCTCCTTTTTCCTTTTGATTGTTTCCTACTTCATTTCAGACTCACTTTTGAAAATTAGTCGCACTTTTTTTATATATATACCTAGGGTGAAAATTTCTTCCATGAAGACACCATCTGGAATAAAATTTTCTCTAAGATTACATGTATGGAAGGAGCATTTTTTTTTCCCTAAAGTTTAAAAATTGTCTCTTTTACAGAACTTGCTGGAGAAGAGATAAGTCCATAGTGGGGAAAAAAAAAAAAAGCAACCTGTTCTTTGCTTGATGATTAAACAAGAAACCAAATATTTAACAAAATATTTTGAGATTCTGGGGAGTTTTAAATTCGTGAAAGAGAAACTAATCAGACACAAACTGTTCCAGCATGGGTTGCCCCATGGGTATAGTAAAGTACAAGTTACTAGGGAGCAGAGAGAGGAAGTAGGAAATTCATGTCTGTCTTACAGCCTGAACAGTGATCAATCAGCAATAAAATATGCCATAAATTGTCCTGTATTGATTTAAATTTTTTCTGAAAGAATAAGTGTAAAAAAAATCCAGGCAAACAAGTGCTGTAAAAAAGCATTGGAAAGGATTTATTTTGCTGAGTTGAAACACACAACAGAAACTTCAGTTTTATGGGCCAAGAGAAGAAACACTCCTAAAATAAGTGCATGTGCTTCTGTTCAATTGGTGCAGAAGAGGAACCTCTGAAGTCTTCCAGTGGGAAATCCACCATGACCAGGATAAAATGAACTCTGTAACTGGCAGAAATTTCTGCCACATTTTGATTCTCTTTTGGTAGGATGGTATGTTGAGAACTCATAGAATTTCACATATCCAGGAAGACAGAACAACAGGAATCATTCCACAGTCTTCACCTTTCTGGAGAAGCATTCACTGGACACAGTCTGCAATTGTGGTTCCCATGTGGTTCCCAAAGAGTTGGACAATCATGCCTAAAGCCACTGCAAGCCTTTCACCATTCCTAATTTCAGATTGCAGACTTGAGTTCCTGTTAAGCCAGATTTGAAAGGTAAAGGCATTTTATCTGTCTAGAGCACCCTGCAACACTACGTCATTATATTATGTAAAAACATTTTTTTTAATGCTCAGTGGCATTTTTTCCCATTGCTTTAACTGCTCTTTGCTGAGTTTTATTCCCACATCTATTTCCTCAGGTAATTGCCCTACAAAACTACATTGCCACACTTATTTTTCACTCTCAGGCACTTATTTATAGGTGCATACTCATAGTTTAAATAGTTTCAGCACCCTTGACTTTGCCCAGATTCATTGAAACCAAAAGAAAAACTAGAGGAAAAATTGCTGTGTCATTTAATAGTTGCTTTGGCAATGCCTATGCTGGAATCCTGCATCATTTATTTATATTGCTTGCACATGCTCTGAGAGATTTCTTGGCCATGCCTCCTAATATTATTTGAGACACAATTTAGGGGTATTAGTATTTACGGATGATTTCTAATTGGTTATACGCATAAGACACTGACATGTTTTTCGTTTATCTCTATGCACTCCAATAGTTCTAAAATAGTTTTCTGGGAGAACCATGCATGTCTCCATGCCACACAAAAAGGCAAGAAACAAAACCTCTGTGTTTCATGCTGCGTAAGAGAACCAGAGTTATGTAAAGAGCCATGACAGTTGGTCTTATCCAGGACACAGATCCAATGCAAAGGATAATTCTCTATAAATGGCTTCAGCCAAACTTTATCATTTCACCTCAAGATTAGAGAATAATCCCTTGCCTTCCTTTTTTTAATGATATCACGCTAATTTTCACTGATTGGTTAAAAATGCATACGGACAACAATACCAGATAATGTCTCTATCTTAAAATAATAAAACCATTACTTAATAAAATTAAGGAATCATTACAAGAAGTTATGAATGCACTTAAAATTTATCTTGCTTTAACTTAGCCACCTAAGAGAGATCTGCTTGCTCTAAGTTGGTAATTTAAGTCTTTCTTCAGCAGAAAGCCTTCAGAGGGTGACTCATCTTAGGCATCTATCTTTAGATGTGATGAATCGTTTTATGGCAGGGCTGGTCTCTCTGCAGCTACTAATGAGGTAGTCTAGTCAACTAATTTCTTAGGCTGAGTTCCTAGCTTTTAGATGATTAAAGAGAAGTGATCTTAAATAATCTATCTTTAAAAATTCACATGCTGTAAAATCTAAAGCAGGTTGATAGTGATTGAGAGAGGAATTCATCTCTCTAAATAAGGTAGCCATATGTAAGTTACATTTTATATATTCTATGGTATCCTGAAAATGTTAGATATGGACCTGGGACAAATAGGGACTCTTTCTTGAGGGTTTCCTAGAGTTCAGGTGGCCAGATGATGGACTAGATTTTTGGCATAAGTAACTAGAGTAATCCCATCAAACACCTCTGTTTGAAAGAACTTTTCTCATTCTTTTCACTCAAATTATTTGAGTTGGGTTTTGTTTGGTTTTTTTTTTTTTTTTCACCTGTTGTGTGGGTTAACTGAAGTTCTGCAACAAATTGTCCTCCTAAAATTTAGCTTAAATCATTCCCAATGAGTCCCCTCGGACTAAAAATGGGATCAGCATATCAGATGTGATTAGCTGTAGCAAGGACTTCCTAAGTCACCCACCCTTTTATCTCCTGCTCTTATTTCCACTTCTGGAGCACAGCTTCTCCTGCATGTCCCTACCTGTGGAATTGGGAGTCGGAGGGAGGGCATCTGAAGACTCCTGGTGTTCAGCCTCTTATGCTGAACACAAGCTGACTTCATTCCCATGAAACTGAATTGCACATGACCTCTTCACAAAGGACTGCATGGGCATTCTGTGCTAATTGCAAAATTTCAAGGAGGTGATGGGAAGACAGTAAATAGATACACAGATAAAATTCAGTAACATTTGGCATGTATCCCAAGTGGTGTAAATGATACTTCTTTATAATCTGTTATTTTTTCTAGTTGGGTATTTGTGTCTGTGAGCCTCAGCAATCTTTTTCTCTCTTATGCTCCCTGGTACAACCTCAGATGTCACTGTCACACCCAAACCACCGTGACTTACACATGGAATAAATAAGAGGCCAAGGAGTTTGCATCCCTGTCTAATATTTAAAGGCAGGGGGAGTATGCTTAATGTGTTGTGACCACCTACTAGTGAAATGGTAACACTGGTATCACAAGTTTATCTAATTTCTATTGTTGTGGAGGTAATGTCACATAAATTGGGGGCACAGGCTATTCGTTTTGCAGCCGTCTTTTGCCTGGTGTATAATTATCGTGGCTCATCTTTATTAAACACCAGCCTTATCTTTGTTTTGCTCTCTTTGTTGATAGATGTAACCTCAATACTGTTGCCATGGCTACAGTAACAGTAGCTGAGAAGATTTTGTTTGTTGTAAACAAACCGAGCTGTACAGGCGCAGATCCTAGTGGAGCGTTTCCAGCCCCCTGCCTTATATTATGCTGATTAACACTGCCATCTCCCTCCTGCTACCCATTTCTTATTTTAATTAGCATTAATTTAAGTTGTATCAAAGAGTGTTTCCCCTTTTGGTGCTGTGGCACCCCTTTTCTGACAGTTTTTTTTTTCCTTATAGCAACAGCCATGGGTTAGGACCGCAGCCCTGCTGAGAGCATCCTCACAGCAAAGCCCTGCTGGCACCAAAAATTAATCTCAATGTACACACTAGCTTAATGGCAAAAGATTGCTTTAATTTACTTCCTACATTCTCACCTCCAGGGGCAACTGAACTTGTTCTTATGTAGGAGCCACAGGGATCTGAAAATGTGTGACTAATTCTGGCTCTTATTTAGCTTCAAACTAATTCCTCAAAATCAAGGACCAAATTCAGCCCCTCACATAAGGAGATGCAACTCCTCAGTACGAAACTGTGCTGTAAATTCTTACCTCTCTGTTGATTTAACCCATGATCTCCTACGTGCACAGAAATGACTGGAATGGGTTCAGGAATAATCCAAACTTCCAACAGCACCAGTTCCTGTTAATTTTATAGCAGAAATTTCTGTAGCAAGCATTGATTTCTAATATTTAGGCTTGCCTCCCAAGTTTTATAATAATTTTATTCACTATGTAGTACCAATGTTAACAATGTCCGGTCTATACCATATAGCTTTACTATTATTATTTTCATCTTGAAGAGTTTAGGAACGATCCATGAGGGAAATATGGCTGCCTGTTTCAAGGGACTAGTACTATGTTCTCTGGGAAAGACTCAGTAGTTTACCTATCTATATATACATATCATTGTTGAATATTTAAAAATGCTATTAAACCAAAACTCTTTTATTTCACCTAGATATAATTCAGTGTAAAGCACAATGGATGCAGGTTCATAACAACATATAAACAGGGGAAGTGTCCTGCCTTGAAAGAGATGGATTGGAAGAGAAAGGGGTAAGCCAGGTGAGATGTGTCTGTACTGCAGCAGGACTGCAATTCAAAGTGATTGGACACTGCTCCGACGTGACATTGTGTTATAATATTGCCCCTGAAACCAGTGTTGTTCCCTGCCTTGTGTGGGTCTGTGCTGATTCTGTGGCCCTGTTGTGCCTCTGCTAAGGTCTCTCCTGCAGCTCCTTCACCTTGCACCACCTGAAAGTGGTGCTGTCTGGACTCCTTTGCTCAGCAATGCACAGATGGACAACGTGATGCTCCTCTTTACTCCCCTCCTTCACAGCCTTCACTGGCCAGTGCCATCCAGAATGGAGCAAACCTGCAGACTCTGGTATGAGGAATCAGGTTGTCCTGAGAACAAGGTATCCTCTTGTAGAGTACTGGACAAAAAGAGAGCACTGCCAGTGCTGCCCTGTGATACTTCCAAAATACTTCTGCACCAGGAAGGGGAAATTGTTCTGGAAACACTAATGTTAAAGGGGGAAGAAAAATGTCTTTCTCTTCATTCAAAACATCAAGAGACATGGCTGTTCATGGATTTGACAGTACTGAATTCATGCTTGAACATGATCTTACAGGTCATTTCCACTACTGGTGATGCTATGAGATGGCCAGAATGCTAATTATATCACAATCTGCATTAAGGGAAATCTAGCAGTGTTTTAGTGCTAGATATACTTAGTCCTTTGTGTGGAAACTACAGGACCATAAAGTGAACAGTGACAGCAGTGCCTGGGAGGACAGAATCATCAGCAACATTCAGAACTCCAGCTAATTGCTCATTCTGAGTGATGAGGGATGCTGGTACAGCATGAAGCAATTGAGCATTGGTACCCTTGGTGCTTGTCACTATCACCACCTAGAGCAGCTGCAGCTGTCTCATTCCTGGCAGTGTCCAAGGCCAGGCTGGTAATCTCTAAAGCCCTTTTCAAACCAAACCATTGTCTATTGCTTTGTGGTCAAGGCACTCCACAATTTCCTTGTGATTTGATCTTATTTTATCTAATCCTTTGACATGTAAGAAAGCAGATGATATTACAGTGCTCAGTATCTTTCAGGTCTAGCCCTAATGTCTTTTTTTTTTTTTTTAATATAACAAAACACAATGTAGGTAGAGATGTGTTCTGTTTGAAGCCTCTTGGCAAAACATTGCACATCAAAGCAACGGCAGCTGATGAGGTTGAGTCAAAGAAGAAATCACAACATTTGCCTGAATTTCCTTGGTTGCAAACCTTTATATTTCAATTTTTCATGCTATTTTAATATAATTTTACACATTAATGATGAACAAAGTGAGGCATTGACACTAGCAAACTTGATGAATGGGAAGAAAAAAATTGCCCCCCATGTGAACTTATGGAATAGTTCAGACTCATTTTCAGCTTGAAAAGCTGTTATCTGTTCATACAGCAGCTTTTAAAAGTGCAAATAGAAGCAATCCAGCATGCAGTGGTGTGTAGTGGCTTACAAATGTCTCCATGATATCTAAAAATCAACCTAAATATTGGAATAGAATAAATCCTTTGTGGACCAAACTTCTCCTTGTTTAATTATGTTTTACTAGACTGACAGCGCAATTGAAGGGTGGAATTTGGCAGCCCAGTTAAGAGAATTTTCACAGCCCCCCTTACAACTTGTAGTTCTTCTAGCACCAGGACATAACTTGACATATTTCACCAGCACATCAAGTCAAAAGATTGCTATGAAGTTTGGATCCTCTTTCCCAGAGGACTAAAAAGCAGTTCTATCTTCAAATGAGTGAACGCAGAAATGAAACCCAAGCCTGAAAGAAGTTGCACAGCAGGGTACACTCTCTGTCTCACAGAGAGCATGAGTGTCATGAAAGGAAGGAAGCTTGATGTAGCTGGCAATCCAACCACCTGAGAAAAGTCTGAAGTTTGATATACACCTACAACACTGCAGTCTGGCATTTCCAGTTGATTTTTGTAGCTGTATGTTTAGAAACCCTAGAAGAAGTGGTTTCTGCTCTTGAAAAATGCTAATAAAAAGATAAATGGAAGGTTAGGGAGAAAGAATCCATCATTTATATTTTGAATATTTGTCGAATAATAGAATCACAGGGTGGTTTGAGTTGGAAGGGACCTCAAAGATCATCCAGTTTCATCCCTCTGCCATGGCCAGGGCCACCTTCCACTATCCCAGGGTGCTCCAATCCCCATCCAACCTGGCCTTTGACACTTCCAGGGATGGGGCAGCCACAGCTGCTCTGGGCAGCCCGTGCCTCATCACTCTCACGAGGAAGAAGGGCTCCTTAATATCTAATCTAACATGCCCCCACTTTCAATTTTAAACCTTTTCCCCCTGTCCCATTATGATTCACCCATTTCCCTTCTTCTACATGAATTCTGTGGTAGATCTGGAAATCTGAACAAAGCCATATAAATCTGGTGCTTTGTCCACATGTCCTACAGTAGATATTTTCCTATGTCCTTTAGCTATCCCCTGGTTTGTATTTTGTTCTTACCAAACATTTTCACCTCCGGACTAAGTGTGGATCATTGGCAAACACCAGAGAAGAAGCACACGAAGAAGTGACCTCTACCTAGGTTGTAGTGGTTGGTGGTGAAGTCAAAGGTCATTTACTTAAGTTCCAGACATAGAGACCACGGCAGAACCTACTCCCAGCAGAAAAGGTTTGGTGATACAGATGCCTCCAGAAAAAATCCTCTTACTTGAAGTGCCACAAAAGAGTTAAAGTCTGGATATTACTCACACTCCATTGCACACCAGGGAGGGAATTTAAACACAGGTAATAAAGCATTGATAATAATGTATGTGCTTCCTCTATGATAAGATAAATTATGTTGTCATGTCACTGCCTATATTGTCTATCAGTTCAATAAATAGACTGCTTAAGGTTGGTTTACAAATAGGTACCAACACTACAGACTAACATATTAGTAAATTTTGTGTGCTGTTGAGGGGTTTTTTTAGCTTTGTGAGGTTATGTATGAGAAAGATGCTTTGAAAGTCTGACACTTTCTTGGACACAGTGCTAAAGAGGGATGAGATGAAAGACTGAGAAATCAGACTATATTCATCCCACCACTTGCAAAAATATTATTGCTTCTCACAGTGTTAATCTACTGTTAACTTGAAGCAGAGGCTATTCCATACCAAATGGAAGTTGAGAAAATTATTTTTCATGCCAGAATCATACTAGGAAAAGTGTTAAAAAGGAGAAAAAACGTCCTTGTGACCTTGCAGCCAGGCTTAATTAGAAAGATCAGTTGCACTGATCCATCATGGTGGTGCATGGCAGTCCTTCCCAGCTCTATTTCTGTTGAACTGAATGAAAGTCTATCCTTTACTTCAATGATAGACAAAATGGACCTCAGTACAATATTTCAATTTAAATAGTTTTCTCATTTAATTAAATATGTTATACTCCCCTATTCCATTTTTAGGGAACTGTCTCATTCAACAGTGACACTTTTACCTGTGTTTTGTCAAGGTAGATGAATGATGAGAACAAAGGACAGCACAAAATATTTAGCAGGGTATTGCCATGTCCCTTTCTTCTAAGCAAGCTCATCATGAACAGCAAGCTTGTAATTCACATTCATACTCCAGTAAGCTTATTTTATATTAAAGCATTCCCTAATATTACAGTAATCTAACTGATTTGTATGGTTAAGGGAAGAGAAAAATTCTCATATTTATTATGTGTTATTGCTATAAATCTCCTTACTAAAATAAAAAGAAGCATTTATCCAATTCAAAAGGCATATGAACATCAATATTTGCTCTCTCTGATAATATCAAAATATGGTAATATCCAGTACTTAAAGTTGTCTTGAGAATATGAAGAAAAACCTAAAATCCAAGCCACTGTGAGTACAATTCCCTTCACATTTGCTGGAGGACACTTATATTCTTTTACCTGATGTATCCATTCAACCACGCCTGCCATGCCGTGTTTTGTAGTGAGAATCACTGCTGCAGCTGAAGCCTCCCTGAGAAGTGCACTATCACTGCCTGGGTTTTGTCTGTGCCTCGGTCCTTAAAGCACGGGGCTCACTTTCTCAGGCTTCCCAGGGGAAGTCACTGGGGTGTTTGAGTTGGGGTCCTGTCAGTCATGACCTGCATGACTCTCCGCTGATTGGATAGGGATCCTAGGGACTGGGATCTCTTTATTATTTTTCTGTGAATCTATCAGATATGTTTTGAAGTCAGGCGTTTTTTGTTGCCTCTTTGTCTGCACTCACAAGCGCTACTTGCTATTTCTGAACAACTGCTTTATCTTGCATTTGAAAACTCTTATCATATTTGATATGAAGGCCTCCTGAAGCATGGAAACCCACTGGGTGAATGAGGATTTCTGTTGTTGTTTCACTTTATTCAGTCCTACTGGAGGGAATTTTTACAAGAGCTTGTAGTGGTGGGACAAAGGTGTCCTTAGCCGAAAAAGGTTTAAAATAGATATTAGGGAAAAAAATTCTGTACTATGAGGGTGGTGAGGCCCTGGCACAGGTTGCCCAGAGCAGCTGTGGCTGCCACATTCCTGGAAGTGTCCAAGACCAGGTTGGATGGATCTTGGAGCAACCCTGGATAGTAGAAGGTGTCCTTGCCCATGGCAGGGGATGACCTTTAAGGTCCCTTCCAATCCAAACCATTTTACGATTCTGTGATTTTCATATCTTAGCACTTTGCTTATTTAAGATCAGGGCTTTAAAAGAATAAAATGAATAAATAGCATTTTGCTGATACCCAGTCTGAAGCTAGGTATGGATTGTTGTTTAGAATACTTCTGAGGTTTTTCATCATGCAATTTCCTTACTAACTTGGAAAAAAAATCCTTACTCTTCACTGCTGGATGGTTTTCATACCACAGATAAAGAGGTATGCCAAGATACTGTTGTGGCAATAGAGCAACCTGTAATCACACCTGTTCCAGATGAAGGTGATTATTCCAAGAATGGTATCTTATAGAAACTTTTTCTATCTTTTTTTTTTTCTTTCATCCAACCAAAAATCATATTTGCTTTTCCTGTGGCTGCCAAATAATGAACAGATATCTTAGTCAAACATTCCACGAGTTTCCAAATGTTTTAGATCCTCAGAGAATCCTGCAGCTTGAGAAACATATGAGAAGTTTAGAGTACTTCTGTCTACAAGGATAACCTTGCTTGTATCCCAATTGAATTCCATCTGTCATAAGACAGCCCTACCTCCACATGTTGAAATTCACTGAAAAGCTCCACTGTCCTCCACAGTGCTTAATAATATTACAATATGTAAGGAAAACATGGTACCAATATTAGACTTTTATTAAATGAGAAATATTTTCAAACAGAGGAAACAACCAAGTGAATTTTTTATATAAATGTAGAAAAGACATGTGACTGCTGCATATAACACAGAGTATCTTTCATACTCTAGTGTTTTAATGTCATTTTAAAAATATCACTCTTGGCTTAGTTTGAGAGTTAAGGTTTTTAAGGCAGGTTTATATATAGATTAGAATTCTTGGATTATTATTTTTTTAATGGGAAAAGTTTCTTTTTCCCCTCCATCTAGTACATTGTCCATCCACTTGCATTCTTTTTTATAAAAAGATTTTTTTTTGTCATTGAAAATAATGCAAATAATAAATAGAGATTTTTTTCAAGCTTGAAAATGACACTTTTCTATCTGGAATTTTTTTTGTGTGTTTCAAATCAATTCAAGTAAATATTTGATTGAATTTCAGTCATAATATGTGAAAAAATCCAGGAAAATATTTATATATACTTTTTTTCAGCAGAAACCTAATCTTTAATACCCTAAGTATATACTGCTGCTCTTCTGTGGGAGACTTGTGGCTTCAGAAAAGGACACTGCTGCCAGCAAAAGGCACAGAGCATACTAAATCCTCTTCTCACACAAAAACATCCATTAGTTTGCATTAGTTAGGCAAGAGATGTCAATCAGGAATTGAAAGTACTCAGGGATTCCTCAGTAGCTCGCAAAAATATCTCTACTATCTAGAATTTCAATTAAATTTAAATTTACATTTAATTGACTTTGTCTCCCTCATTTCCCTCTCCGTTCTCAGATGTATGTATAATTGCATTTATTCTAATTAATATTTACTGAATTTTAATCTACAATCCTGCGCTGTCACTTAGCACAGTTATTTTTCTGAACAGTTTTCAAAAAGACTCTTAATAATCCTTTTTGAGAATCCACACAGTGTATGTTCCCTGAACTATCTTGAGGTGATTCTTTTTTTTCCTTTCTGGATTTTCAGAGAGTTTAAGGTTTAGGACTAACATTTTATTTTATGGAAATGTATGCAGTTTGAATCTATTAAGGTATAGTTTTCCAAGTTCTGTGCTGTTTTTCTCTCAATTAGACTGTCAGGTTCCAAAAGAACAAAGATGATTACCATTGGCTTGTTATGCACTAGGTAGCCCCAGATTGTCTTCCTAGAAGAAACCTGATGTGGTCACACTGCCTGGTCTTCAGGAATGTTGGTTTGTGTCTATGGATAGACTCACCAGATATCTAGCTGTCCTTTGGACACAGAAATTTGTATGTTGATTCTACCCTTAGAGAGTGCTTTGAAAGAGCTTACCTTCATCTCTAAATTCCAAAACATCTTCACAACTATGTTTCTTAGAGATTCTCAAAGGTTCCTGGGGCTGTGCTATCTAATCATGACTTAATTGGGTACCCACAGCAAATGTTTTTCCATAGCTGTCGCTGCATGCACTTGGCAAGTACAAGGCAGTGCGATTTGTCTTAATCATCTTTGGTGATGCATTAAGCTATGCAAAATTATTTCATATTTTGCATAAACTAAGATTAAGCAATCAGACATTTACTCCAGATTGCTTGACACACAGTGAATTCTTAAACCACAAGAATGCTCAGATGTCTGATCCCATGGGCATTCATATGTCTCGTTATGGGTGTGTTTTCAGCACGCAGAGCTATCTCTGTCCTCTGAATTTCCCAGTTGGCCATTAAACTCACTGAAAGTATTTTTACAGCTCATAGATGATATTGTTCTGTTGTTTCTCTAGTCTTCTTTTTCTTCTCATTTTAGACCTACTGGATCTGCCAGCTGAATTTTCCCATGCCTGCAATACCACCATGGCTTGATCACAGAATCAGAATGGTTTGGGTTGGAAGGGTTGGTAACCCAGTTCCAGCTCCCATCTCTGTCTTATTCTGGCTAAAGAAATGCAAGTGCCTTGGTCATTCCCTTTCATGAAATCATCAGCTGGGAATTTCTTTGTATATGTAGGCTTTCTTCATTCATGATGCAGGAAGCTTAATCAACCATGTCCTGAAATTATTTTCTCATTCTGGGTCACTGCTTTCAGTGGCCAGTTTTCCACCCTGGAAATCTAAATACCTCTGTTGTAGGACTGAATTCATACCTTTTCAATTTTTAATTTATTTTTTCATGTATCATAATAAATAAACACACAGTAAAAAGCAGGTTTTCAGGTTTCTGTACATCTACTTTAAGAGACTGAAAGAACATACATATTGCATAATGTACCAAATGTTATATTTCCATATAGTGCTCCTGATGTGGCAAAATTACTTTTCCATTTCAAAATTTTAGTTTATTGCTTTAAATAATTGAAAACTAGAAAAGCCCTGATCTCAATCAATGACATCTTAAATTACCGAAACAAAATATGTTGATTGATTCAATGTACATTCTCCCAGCTTATCAGCATGAACATTTCCAGTATTTCAGTTTTGCCTCAAAAACACTTATGAGGCGAGAAAACTAGAGTGATAACTTTCCAAGAACATATCACATCTATCCATCTTCTGGGACTAAAAACCTCTGAGCTAGTTTTATGATATTTTAGGGTATAGTGAAATTACTTTGTCTCAGTTTGAAATATTTCCCATACATATGAGTTTATAAGCAGTGTTACTGGCAGGCTGAAAGCCTGAATGCTTATAAATAGAGAGCAGAAATGGGGGGGGGGGAAGTAGCCCTGTGATCATTTCAGGCTTTTTCCTTTGAGTAAAGTAACAAATAATCTATTGCATCAAACAGGCCAAGCCTGCTGAAACTGGGCAAAGGTCACCCTGGTGCTGGAGTTCACAGTTCTGCCCTGATAAGCAGATGGTTCCTAAGCAGAGAAGATGTTAATAGATACCAACAGTCTCTGGTGTTAGAGGTGGAAAAAAAGCAATGCCAAAGCATTACGTTCAAACTGTGTGCATCACTGAGAGATGGATCTTGACATTACACAGGTGTCTTTTCCAAGATCAGCCTTCAGAGCCTTGAGTTAGTTGTATCCTAACATGGAGGATATCCAAACCTACTTATCTTGCATAATTATTTTGTAGAAACCTCCACATTAAGCCTGGCTTAGGTAAAACAAGCATGATAAAAGAATCATGACCCGAAGAAGAGAAAATAAAACCCTGCTCTACATCTCCTAGCTATTCTCTGCACAGCACACACACACAAGTGCACACAGGTAAGGCACAGTTGCTTGACAGCCAATAGCATCTGGTTATCTGCAATCTCCTTTACAAGAGCCTTGCTATCTGCAATGCACCGGTGCCTCTGCTTTGTGTTAGATAAACATGGCAAACACAGATAGCAGCAAGAGAGTGGTATCACAGGTCCTGCTTGCCAGCAGCAGCAGCCCCAGCAGCAGCAGTGGGGGCTCAGCAAACCCACCCCCCATGTCTGTTTGTTCACGGGCTCTGACAACCCAGGTGGGAAAGTTGCACAGAGAAAGAATTTATTACATTGGTGGGGGCTGGCTGGAAAGCTGTTCTCTCTTTTTATTTTAATGGTTGCTTAAATTACCTCTGCAGACTTTGACAGAGCTTTGATTAGCACACACAAATATCATGCACAAATTCAGACTGGATCTTTCATCCTAATAAATACGAGCCCAGACCTGCATTTGGATCCTGGATGCAGCTTCTGGGTACTCTCCAGATTTTCTGCCAAACACTGCCACCAAGTGTGAATCTTAGATTGTTTTACTAAACAATCGAAAGGAACAAGAGACCCACCTGCCAGATCCTGGTGCTGATGACCTCAACAGGCATCGGAGACCCACAGAACATCTTCTTCTCTATTTTCCCTGTTGAAAACAAGGCTGTGAAAACTGTCTGACACTCATCTAACATTTTATTTCTGTCACGATAAACATCTAAAGTCACGGACAAATGATGAAGCCCCATCCCTAGTGTAAAGAAGTAAGACAGATGTGCCTAATCTGCCTAATAGAGGAGGTGCCTAATGCCTAAAAAAAATAACACAAAAGAAAGTAGAGGAAAAAATGTTGCTATAGATAATACAAATCCCCACTCATGAGCCTCAGAATAATACCTTCATAACACAACTGCCTTTGCTTTCTTTAGTTTTGTACCATAATAATCAACGTGACATGTGAAACTAAGATGAGGAATAATATATTATCCGTCTTAGGGAAGGAATGTCTTCAGTCCTACTTCCAACAAGACTGTCCTGAGAACTTGTCTGCTCACCACATGGAAAGGTAAAGATAAACAATACGGAGAGATAAATTGAAATGTTTCTAAGTGAAGCTGATCAGAACTCTGCATGAAGAAATAAAGTGACAACTGTTCAAACAGCCTAACTTATTGGAGTATGAACTTTATTTCAAAATGAGAGTGTTCAAACATTTATCTGGTTAACTTTACATTCTTTATATTAAATGGAGTTAATATTTATAGTTATCAGCTGTGCCTCTCTAAACGATTTCTAAGAAAGTCACTTATCAAAAGGAAAGTTAAGAAAGCACAAGCCCCTGTATTTAAAAAGAAAGAATGTGATTTGCAACCTGGAACTGTTGCTCTTTGGTTCCAATGGTCTTCGTAAAAAAGGCTGTGGTGTGCAGCAGGCATTCCTGACCCTGTTTCTGTCAGCCATGTTCTCTGAATTCAGTGAGAGTAAGAATTTATAAGAATGCTATTTTATATAACTCTTGTATGGTCCAGGCATAACCTCACAGTCTTGAGTTACAGCTCTGACCTTTAGCAAGTTTAAATCAACAAACACATGAACTAGAAGGACACACTCCAAGTGGCTCCCAACAGTGAAAATCCAAAACCATGGAAAAACATGAAATTTAAAATAAGAATTAGGGTTGCTATGGACAATAGACCTCAATCTGCAATTCTGAAAACTCCACTTAACTAGAAATATGCTCCTCAGGCCATAAAGATCTGGATTTCTATATTACTCAAAACCCTGAAATTTTTCCAGGTATGTTTAAATACTTAAATACTTCTGAGTTTGCATGCGTCACTTCTCTTTGTTTAACAGGTTCTGCCCATACATATCACAGAACTAAACTCAGCCTTGGGCATTCATCAGCAGTTCTTGCAGCTTCACAACAAAGGATTAGTTAAATAGTATATACTTTTCCTTAAGTAAATATGAGTAGCTGTGTAATTATTTCTCCTGCAGGCCTTAACAGCACCGGAGGAGTTGTTATCCTTTATCAGGTAAATCTGATGCAGCTTAAATTGCTATGTGTGCCAGAATAGTTCTTTTTCTTTTTCTTTTTCTTTTTCTTTTTCTTTTTCTTTTTCTTTTTCTTTTTCTTTTTCTTTTTCTTTCTTTTTCTTTTTCTTTTTTTCTTTTTCTTTTTCTTTTTTAATTCTAGGTGGTCTAGCCTCATATCACCCAGAAAGGATTTACAGAGGCAAAACACATTAACTTTATTTGAAATCAGGTCTATAAATCCCCATATATTGATGAGAAACCAGACCCTTAAGTAGTAATTCTAATTCTAATAGAGATCTGAATGCTTGCTTGTCATAAATCACAGTATTACAGAATGGGAAGAAGGTAAAACCTACACTGAAAGCACGTACAGAGCACTTCTTTCTGGGACAGACTGTAAACTTTTTAATTCTTCATCCAGCCTGGTTTGGAATGTTTCAAGTACCAGATCTTCTGTCAATCCCCTGAGGATAATATTCTGTATCCCCACAGAGCAAGCATTGTTAAGGGTTCTTTCTAGACATTCAGTTCAATTATTCATTTATTCACTCCTAATTATGCTCACCTCAATAAAAAAACTGTTCTCCTCAGAACCACACTCTTTTGAAGATACCTCCCTATGCCTCCTGCTATTATTTGGACCAGGTTGGTGATTCTATTATTCACTTGCCCCAAATGAAGCCTGTATGTCTGTCTTCGTGGGATTTCTCTGTGTTTCAATTACCCAGCTCTATAATAAGTCTCACTTTCTCACATCCTTTATCTATTCTTCTAAAAGCTCTAGCACAGGGTCAGTCTTTATTTGTGTACATTATCTACAAGCAATACTCAGGGAACCTAAGATCAACTTCTCAAATATTCTGAGATAGGACAGGAAAACAGTAATAAGAAAAGGAAAATTATGGTATTTATTTTTTGACATCCAATTGCTATTAGAGAATGATAACTGAAATAAGTATCCCTTTATAAACCTATCTGGTTATCTCTGGCTCTGAATAAGTTTAGTTCCAAATATAGATTGAGAGAATCTAACAGAAAAGGTTATCATCCTGTCTGTTTGAAAGTAGACAAAGTAACATTTACAATAATCCTATGAAAAATATCCGTTTTGAAACAGATGTTTAAAAACAAAGGTGAGTTTTTCGTGCATGTTACTAGAGATTTTTTTTTCCCTCAGTGACAATTGGCCATGGCAAATGCTAGCCAACTTTAAATTTCAAATTTGGAATGGAATGATGTGTGTGTAGACCCAGAAAAAAAAGTCTCACTTTTTCTTCAGGCAGGATAAGAGTAAAAAATCATTCTTACAAAATAATTTTTAACTTCTATAATATATTTGGTGCTATGTTCATTGGCTGCAGCAAGGAACTAAAATTTCAAGGGAATTTATTAGTAATAAAGAGACCAAGGTACCAACTGCAGCTCTCCTTATCTGCCTTTTAGGTTGAATCGGCAGAATTTACCTGGCTGTTTCTTGTCTCAGTTCCTGCTTGTGACGTTTATTTAAACAATGATGTGGAAGAGGTGTAAATGGCAATGTGTTTGTGGTTGGTCCCTGACAACACAGACTCCTGGATTCAGCTGTGGACACCAGGCATGAACAGTACAATAATGAGTACTACTTTCACCTGAAACTGCACAGAGAAAAACTTTGTAATTCTTCTGGTCTTTAACAATTAAAAAAAAAAAAAACCCACCAAAACCAAAACCAAACTCATATTTAAATTATTGCCAAGCTCATTTTTTTTTCCACCAAAAATTTTTATATTACTACAAAGCTGTCCAGACACATGTTGTGGTCCCAGCTGAAGTACACAAGAAGTAATAATTTTGTTCTCAAAGTCAGACCCTAGATGTCCCAATCACCTTGCATTTTCTTCTGTTCATCCTTCATTTTTCTCATTCTCATTGTGTTTTGTGCTCTCTGTAAATAGTTGAGAAGGTTTCCATGGAGGTGTCTCTTTCAAACTCAGAGTTCCAACCTAGACAATGACAATTCTGTTCTGGAAAAGACCTTATCCCTTGGCAGGAAGTAGTGACCAGCAGACACAGGGGTAAGAGCAGAATTTTTATTTTTGGTGGGACTTGGCTAGCCTAGTAGTTCCCAGAATAAATTTTAAACATGTAGGAGAAGATTCGTGTTCTTTCCTGCAAGCGTCACATTGCTCATATTTGTGCTAGTGCCTTTTGATGTTCCTGTTGAATTTATCTTTGGAAGTGAGGGTTTGGACACAGGCATAACTTGCAGGAAAATGTGTTCCCTATGGACCATTGAGTAGATGATGCCTAAGGTACTAGAGGACTATTGGACAAAGATATTTGTACCTGAAACGTTCAGTGATGGGCTCCAAATTATATTTTTCTTCAAATTAAGGAAATGTTGACTTTACCACTGTTGCTTAGGACAATAATGAGTTCCAGCCTTCTGTGGACACAGAATATGGGATTTTAATTTGAAATCTGATCATATGTCTGGGTCCCCCTGGAAAACTTTATTAGCTCTTTTCTTCATAAATAACTTCTAGAAGATCAAAGGTCTGGGCATGAAACACCATGGCAAATTTGTCCCTAGATGATTTAGCAAAATCAATAGATTTATCAGAAATAAATTTGTCCTAATGTGTTTACCCCGACACAAAAACTCTATGTGATCATCACATTTATTATGACATGACACAAGAAATCACAGCTATTCACAGTCTTCTTTGTCTGCCGCACACTCCACATCTAATTTTGTGTTACAGTGGAGAAAATAACTACTAAATATCAGCAGCCTCTTCTGCATATTCAGCATGAACCAGGGTCTGTCCTTGCCCCCTAATCTGTTTCAGTATGAGGCTGAGTCCTTAAAAAAAAAAAAAAAAGAAAATATACAGAACATTTTACATCTGATCTCAATAAATGTTTTATTTTTAGAAGTCAGGACTATTAATTTAAGCAGAATTTGTCCTGATTTTCTAATAGTTTCTCCACACCATGATAGCATGATACAGTCTTAATTTTCTGAGCACTGGAATGCTAGAAGTGCAAGATATGCTCAGCGCTGGAATGCCAGGGGAATGGTTTCCCTGGCAACAGCAAGCACATAAAAAGTATTCAGAGCAGTCCCTGATTTTCCTGTTTTAAGCCTCCATTGATAGCAGAATCAAATCTAGTTTGGATTTTTTCATTTAAGGTGAACTGCAGGGCAGAAACATAGGGATGTGCTTTATTACATTTTGCCACCTTGTGGAGCAAACCTGTAGGAAGGGAATTCAGAAGATGTGGCCATGGAGCCCCAGAGAGGGTGTGTAGTCACTGGGGGGAAGAAAAGAATAACCAACAGTTAAAAAACCAAAACAAACTGGGACTCATTTTCAAATGGTGAATTTTCTAAAGTAATTTTTAAAATGAGCCAGAGGGACTTCAGGGTTCAGCATAATGTTTGGTTCTGGTACTGCAAGACACTTGGATACACATTTACCTCTAATCTTAAGAGCAGATGTGGTGAATTGGAATTCAGGTCCTCTGCCTTTTAGGCATTTGGACAATCCCATAGAAATTAGACACATGCTTCAATATCCCACTGAACCACGTCTTGTATCATGTCACTTCAAGATCATTCAGATTAATTTCTGTCTTTTTTTTAGAGGTATCTCAGTTGGGCTCCCACTGTAAAGTTGCCTTCAAAAGGAATGAAATAAAAATGAAATTTGTCTTCAACTTATCACTATTTTGCCTGCACTGACATTTTCAAGTGAGGAAAGTGAGTTTAATTTGTCTGCAGCTTGACATGTTTCACTAATCCTAGTTCTAGCTGTGGTTTTGCATACAGGGAATGAAATTTAAACCCTAAACTAAAAAAGTTGAGGATATGATTGGTCTTTCATGAACGTTTGATACCCATAGTTTTTAGTTTAGGAGGAGATAGAGCTGAAATTCTGGGGGGTTGTTACTGTGCAATTTCTCATGAAGCAGCCTAAAAATATGAATATGATAAAAATATGAATATAACTCATCCCTTGAACATTTTGACCCCTCTGATATAACAAACATAGATAATTTGGCTATGAAAAATAATATACAGAAAAAAATTCCTACTATTATCTATTTATTACATAGGCTTATGAAGTCTGAATTATTTGCAAAGTGGGAAAAATATTTTTTTAAAATGCAGTACGCCACAAACTCAGTGGTTCAGAACAAATTACACGTTAAAAAAACAGAATTTGTATCTTTATCCACACAATGAATGTGACTTGAGTTTCTGCTCTTTTCTTTCCTTTCTCAGTTCTAGAGCCTTTATTATTTCAGTACTCTCCTTGTTTGTATGCTTGCTGAGTATTTATATTCCCCAGGTGAATGAGCTTTCCTCTATCCTAATTGAATCTTTTAAAAATGTTTTTTCCCCAGTTTCTACAGTAGTTAATATTGGCCTGCTATTTCTTATTTTTCTTCCCTGCCTCCTCACAGGATTCTGTGTTACCCTCCCTTAGACTTTGCAATACGGAAGAGAAAGGTGATATTTAACACTTACACAGTATAAAAATAGTCTAGATCTGGACCATCTTTCATGATCAAAAAAATTCACTATCTCCTGTTAAAAAACAAACAATCAAACAAACAAAAACTCAAACAAAAAAACCCAACCAAAAAAAAATAAACCAAAACAAGCCAAATAAAAAAAAAAAACACAAAAACAACAAACCAGGTTTTTAAAATAACGTGATACCTTGCATTTTGATGTCTCGTCCATCGCACATCACCCAGCATGTGACATTTGCAACTCTAAGAGAGAAGTAGAGTCTTGTGAAGTGACAGAAGAACTCACATAGGAAAAAAAAGTGGGATATATTTACTACTTTTTCCTAGTCTTTACTTGGTGAGATTTCATTGTTTTTACGATTCATTAATAAACACTGCCTTGAGCCTCCATGCAAACTGCTCATGTTTGGACAATAATGCTGAGTGTGTTATACCATCTGGGTGCTCCGTAAAAAGTGCTTCCCATTTGCCACCAAGCAATCAAGTGTGTAAGGAAGTGTGCTTTCTTGAAGAGAGAGAAGAAAACAAAATGAGGGAGGAAACTGGATAAGATACAATGACCTAATTACTGCTTGCACAAATTACAACAGTCATTTAAAGCTAGCCTCACTATGATAAGGCAACTTCAGGGATACTGCCTGCTTTCTATCCCTGTGAAAACCCTCAGCTGTAGCTGTCACAACTCAGGGCTCTGTTGTCTCCATCTGCAACCATCAGGGCAATAAGGTTTCTCCCACTGACCCACCCTGTGCCCTCAGAGTCACCCATGCTTACCCTGCTGGCCCCCAAAGCTGCCCCCGTTCTTTGGAAATTTCTGCTTTTCAGTGCTAAGGGAGGTAAATCTGGTGGACTTTGGCTTCCAAAAGAGTGTTCTAAAGTATGATAAAAAGTATAAAGTGTCTGTATTTCAAGGCCAGCCAGCAGTGCCTTCCTTTCTGGTCCCACACTCTCTCTCGGGCGTGAGCTATGATTCCCCCACTCTAGGCTTCCTTGTGCCCCTTTCACCATCACTCTGGGCATGTCTTTCAAATCTCAGCTGTCAGCTTTTGCCTGTTAGTTCTACAAAGGCAGCTGAACTATGCTCCAGTTTTATTTTTTGTCTTCTAATATTACCTAATCGATTCTGTGTTTGCAGATCAGAGACTTAATCCAGTGGTGCCTTTGGGTTGCTGCAGTGCTAAATAATCCCCCTCTGCACATCTCTCTCTCTCCATCATGTCCTCTCCTACACAGCTTTCTCCCTCAAAACACTTCCATGACTTTCATCCCACTAGCTTGATACACTGCTATTTAAAGCAAAGCTGTTGAGGACTTGGTATTTAAACAATATTAGTGCATTCACCATATCCATGTATACAGAATATGCTTACTCTGCCATCTGTTTCCGCTTATACACACACTCCTACTTCTGCCCTTGGGAAGATGAGAGAGCAAACACCTGACAGATGCCTAGTCACACTGTTTAATATTTCTGGAAAATATTCAGGTGCTGAGTTTAGAAACAGGAAAAAGGCAGTGCAGAATTAAGAAAAGTTCCCTGCAAATCTATCAGAATTTTCTCTATGGAAAAATTCTTGCAAAGATTAGATGTGGGAAGGAAGCGCTGTATCTCTCCCCTTTTTCACACCACTCAGTTACCACAGCATCAGTGAGAGTCAGTCTAGGTTTTATTCAAATAGTTATTGCATAATGGGAACTAAGACCTACTGTATTTATATATCCATTCCCATCTCTTCAGTATCTGAGCACCTTCTCAAACAATTCTAAGAGATTTAATTAATATCTGTCAAGAGGGGCTGACTTTCCACAGGAGGGAAAGATTGCATGTGGATTTTTTTTTTTTCTCCAGCTATGTCCAGTGCCATGGGTCTGCATTAACCAGCACAAAAANAAAGGAAAAGGAAAAGAAGAAAAAGAAAAAGAAAAAGAGAAAAAGAAAAAGAAAAAGAAAAAGAAAAAGAAAAAGAAAAAGAAAAAGAAAAAGAAAAAGAAAGAAAAAGAAAGGACTTGACACTTGGCACAAAGAGAAGAGAGGTGAGTAGGAAATCCTTTGCCAGTTGGTGAAGCTGGTACTTTAGCCGGTGTTGACACAACTGAGCAAATCTCACATTCAGAGATTCACAGAATGGGTGAGGTTGCAAGGGATCACAGTGGGTCTTCTGGTCCAACCCCAGCCCAGAGCACAGGACACAGGATTGTATCCAGAGGTTTCTAGAATATCCCCAGTGAGGGAGACTCCATGCCTTTTCTGGACAACCTGTTCAGTCTTCAGTCACATGAACAATAAAGAAATTCTTTCTCATGTGCAGGTGGAACTTCCTGTGCATCAGTTTTTGCCCTAAAATCCTAAACCTAGTTCCCTGCACCTAGTTTTCTGCTAATCCATCAATTTCAGGGACACGTTATGACTTTGGATGACCTTTATGATCTCAACAGAGCTTTCACAGATGAACTCTCCCTTGGTCTAGATGGAAGGCAGAGGTTTCAGACACACAAAATTTGTGTTAGTCTCTTTACTTCTAATTTAGGTTCAGTTGGAGCAAAAAATTCGTTTTTGATTCCAGACAAAGTTCCCACCCCTTCCTGAAAAGCTACCCCCTCCCTTTGGCTCGACTTTGTTCTTTTCTTCCTCTGGGGGAGGCCAGCTAGTTCCACAATATCCATTTACATCTTTGGGATGAACACACAGCACGCATCTGAACTACCTCATAAAGTACCTCAAGTTCATTTTCATCCCTTTTCTTCTCAATCCAAACAGTTCCCCTTGGACAGAGGAGTAGAGCCATCATTTACCAAAGAATTAGATGGCCATTCAGGTCTGCTGTGCCCTGATATATGAGCACTTTGTAAATAGCCATGGAGGCCTTGAATATTCAGTATGATGGAAGTTGTTTAGTCTAGAGGAGGGAAGAGTGAGGAAAGACATAAGTATCTTCAAACATGTTAAAAATGGATACAAAAAGGAAATGGATACAAAAAGGAAATGGATACAAAAAGGAAATTATTAAAGTGGTTTTATTGTTCACTGGGGTTAGGGCAAGCAGAAATGGCCTTAAATTGCAGTAAAAGAGATTTAGGTTTGCAATTAGGGAAAAATTCCTAGCATAAGGACTTCATAAGGAAACCGAGAGAGGCTGGAGATGCCCCTTCACTGGAGGTTTTTAAAAATGTCTTAGATATATCTCTGTCAAAAAAACCTCTAAAAATATTTAGGTACAGTTGTAGTCAAAGATCATCTGGCTCAGAATTGCTCTCTAGCCCTGCTGTCTGTGCTGCTGTGGTAAGCTAACAGGGTCAGCAAGGGCTAAACCTGATCTATGGAGGCACCTGAGTAGTTAGAAAGTGTGCTCTGATCATTGTCACTGGGGGGAATCAGATTCCATTTCCCACACACATTTTTCTACCAAGAAATATCACAGCTTTTTATATTTTTCTTCTGCATTACAACTTTTATCACATTTTTTAAAAGCCCACATGTGGAACATTTTTTTTTTTTGATGTTGTAGGATAATTTCCCTTCAAGATCCATGTGACTGCTTTCTCATTTTTAAAAAATTATGAAGATATTTCACTCTCAGAAATGTTTCACAGGGGTTGCAAATGGCCTGTCCTTATGGCATCCTGCTTGCTGTGCTGTCTGCTCTGCAGTGCCTCTTTTAGAACTCAATTTGCCCTCATCAGTCTTACTTGTTTTTTCAAAACTATTCAAATTGCATTCAGCTAGGATTTGATTAGAAGAAAGGTGAAATGACTTTGCTTTCTGTGTTAGGCTTTGAGCAGTTGCTCTAATGTTGATTATCTCACCAACAGAACATAATGTGCTGATCAAAATGTTTTTGGAATGACATCCTTTTCTGAGAAGTCAAAGTCCATGAATTTTAAATGTTCCTACACAGGAAGCTTAAAGGAGGGACAAAAATACCTTCCTTCAGTTTACTACAATCCTGTAGAGTCACAACTCAGAATGGAGAACAGATCCACAGAGCCTTGCAGCTGCACCGTGCAGAGCACAGATATTACTCTGCATTTCCTACCCTGTCTAGGTCCTCTGGGAAAAATTCCATCCCAGCTGATGGTGTAAGTTGGAAGACAATGAAAGAACTGGCAATGTCATCTTTGAAGGGGGGCAGTGACTTTAGAGAAAGGATTTTTAGCATTACTGAACAGTAGTAATTAAAGAGAAGTCAGGCTGAAACATTGAATTTTGTATTTTGGAAACCTCATCAGAGATTGTTATTACATATTTGCAAATAATGCTATCTCAGAAGTTTGCAGCACATTGCCATCACGTCTTTCCATCTCTTCCCATCTTTTGCATGGTAGTTGTTTCATCCAGGAAAAATCACAGAATATCTTGGCCATAAGATTTGTAAATGTCTGTATTCAGTTGCTTTTTCAGTGTAAGATCAAAAACATCACTCAATGAGCTGGTAAATAAGCAGAGAAGGTAGGAGTGAATGGCTGCAGAGGTGCTATTACAGAACAATGAAAAGCAACAGCTACGTGAGAAAAGTACAGTTGCATCAGAAAAAAAATTCTGCCTGCAAAAGTACATTATAATGTAATGTTGTCTCTACTATTTAAAAGTAATAGAGAGTCTCATGCATCTTGATAACAGGAGAGGTAAGCAGTGTATGGACTGATAAGAAACAGTTTAGCACCTTTCTACTTTCTTAAAGAAAAATAGCCAAAGACTTTGAAATCACTCTATGAGATTTCCTTATTCCTGAATGTGGACATGACAGCTGGATGAGAGAAAACCAGGCAACCTGAGGGCAACCACTTTAAAGGTTGGGTGGAGAAAATAACCTGGTAGACATACCTGTTGAATCCAGTCTTTGGGTGGNTTTTTTTTACTGCTAGATCCCAGAAAATTCTTCTCCCATCATCCCTTGAATGAAAATCTTGAAATAACTTTAAGAGAAGTTTTATATGTGATTTTGGTTTTTTTATATTGATTGTGCAATCATATTGGGATCCTCCTAAATGGAATGCATTTGTTAAACATTGTTATCTGGCTTTAATTTTCTCCTTTATTCTCTTACCAAAATTCAATTGCAGAACACACAGGGAGAAGCTTGGATCTACTTTTCTCCCTGAAAATTGTGCTGGCCAGTGTTTTGTTGATTCACATTACTGGTGCAGGCCCAGCTGCCAAGGTTGCATTTTGGATTTCAGCCACTGTGTAAATTTTCATAAAAATAAATTCAGTTTCATATGTGGTCACTTAATATGCGTTGAGGTGTAGAATTCTGCATGAAATTAAACAATGTGGACAGAGGTGCCAGTGTGTGAGGTAGGGGTCATTGTTCCCTCTATACGCAGTCACTGTGGTTAAGGGTTATTTATTGCTCAAATATAGGTGTATAGTGCCAGGTAGAACATTTCAGACTCTACTAAAAGTGTAGGGGATTTTTATGGTCTCCATGTCACATCTATCAAGCCTACAGAGATGTCTTCATTTTATCTGTAGTTTCAACTCCTTCACCAACAGGCTTCTCTCTGACAGTGTCTCAATCTGGAGCTGCGTCACCCCAGGTGCTGCAGAGCACTACCTCCCAGAGATAATGGAGGTATCTCCATTATAATCCTTGATAGTAAAGGTCCTTTTTTTCTCTCGTCTCTGTAAAAGGCTTTTTAATCCCAGCAATAGATTTTCTGTTAGAAATGATCACAACTGTTTATTTCTCATTATGATGTTCAGAATATGAATTTTTCTAGTGTGATTCATCCTCTGCAAGTTATGTGCCATTTTGCCCCAAGTTTACCCCAACTGTTGTGAACTTTTGAGGATCCCATATGTTTTCTGCTGTGCTGCAGGCAGAAAAAAAAAATGCCAGTCCTGTTTTAGTATTTAGGTTGTGCTGGAATTTGTGGTAGGAAACCTGATCCTGGCAGTTAACCCTCTTTCTAGCCAAGAATCCTTCAGAATGAGATCAGTAAAACCAGAGTTTCAGATTATGGGGGCAATGAGATTTTCTTCCCCATTGCCTCCAGAGACCCTGCTGGGTCACATGGTAACAATGCATTAGAAGAAGAAAGAAATAGCTTTTCTTAGATAAAATTGTGTTCAAACTCTACATAGGTAGTTCTGTGGGCTGTGGGTATTGCCTTCATGGAGATAATGTTACCTTCAAGGACTTCTTACCCATGAAAATCAAAAAAACCCCAAAACTACTCAACACCCTTGCAGCCCCCAAAAAAATAAAACAAAAAACCAAACCAAACCAAACCACACATTGAAAAACTATGCTAAAAACCATTTTGGTTTTTTTCCTCCTCCCCATTATAATGTTGAAAAATTAAAACACTGTTACCTTTAGGAATGCATACCTTCTTAAAAACCTGAGTCTTTGTCTTATTATAGTTCTTCGTTGAGCTAATTAATTTAACTTTCTATCATAATCCTTATTTTAATCACTGTCTCTTCAATTTCTTCATTTCACTCAGATAATTTTCTTTCCACTTCTGCCCTGATGCTACAATTCCACACCACAGAGCTCAGCAACTATTTGACTTGCTAAATCTTTACCAAAAAAAAAATTAACACAAAATTATTAACCTTGTACAAAGTGTTTGGAGCTTTTCATTTGTATGCAGGAAGGATGCCCTTTGTGAAAGAAAGAAAGAGAAGGAACCTCCAAAAGAAATATAAATCAGTATCTTAAATTACTCAAATGTACAATATGGCATCAGTAGCTGTTACATATTTTTTTCTCTCCTTTTGAGATTCAAATACATATGCTCAGCAATTACTGTTACATTTGCATAATAGGACATTTTTTGATTAGCATATCTTGGACTTCTGTTTGCATTTTTAAATTGTGGTTACTTTCATTCTCTAATTTGTCATTATTCCCCCCTACATCTTCTGTTCTACCTGCTCATGTTTTCCTTCGCTCTCCTTTTTTTTTTTTTGTTTTCCTGAGGGCTTTTCCTCCCCAAAGCTCTGTTTAGTATTTGGTTTGTAGTTAACATCACACAGTAATAGCATACCAGGAAAGCAAGGCATATGACATATTAAAGTTTAATGAATAAATTGTGAAACCATGTGACAAAAGCCATGCTTTCGCAGGGGATAGCCAGGAAATAGTGATGCACTGCAAGATCCTAAAAAACCTGCAATTTATTTTATAACATTTACTCATCCTTTCATGCTGTTTCAATTTTGTGTGCACTGAGGAAAATATCTTGTGGTTACCTCAGCTTTGTACATTTTATGAAATTTAAATACCCTAACTGCTACTTTAATCATCACCAAAACAGGTTGGATCAGATTCTTGGTGTTACCATTTTGGGTGAGGTTCTTTGATTGCCAATTCTCTTTACCTGCTTTAGAGGAGAGAGGTAAGAGAGTGCTTAGCTAGCTATTCAAACGTTAAAAAAAATTTATTAAATCTATTCAGTACAACCAATTGGATTTTCAGTTGTGTAGAATTCTTAAACACTTTTCTGCCAGAGTATCCTAGTGCCTTTATTTGTTAAAGAATCCCGTGTTATAAGATAAATACCCTTGTGCTCTGATTTATAACATCATCCATTATTTGTAAGATAAATAAAATTTGTTCAATTTTATTTATCTTATTTTAGAAATACTTGACATGCTTTGATATCAGGGTAAAGATATGTGCAACCATGCTACTGTTGTTTCATTTGTTCAAACCTCCAAAACTGAACAGATTCTCAGTACTGTCTCACTTGTAATGTCTTGAGATCTGAAATGAAACGGTGGCCAAGTCGAGTTGATCTTCCTGTTCATGGCTTTGCACTGTGAATTCATTGATTTCATTAATTAAATGAGTTGGAAGTAAATCCCAGTCCTTTACTGCATGAAACTCATCAGAGCTGATGGCTGAATCTTAATAAGCTGTTTAGTGTGATCTTGTGCCAGAGCAGCTAGGTGCTAACAGTTTCCCTAGTGCTGCAATTCCATGCAGCAATCTGTGGTTAAAATTGACTCTGCCAGGACAAAAGAAAGAGGAGGTGGAATGGCATTAGATTAAAATGAAACAGTGCAGTAGAGAGTGGTTAGTTCAATGAATGCAAAATTCTCCCCTTTTTTGTGTGTGAGCTGAACTCAATGGTTACAATTTTCGTCCTTTTTTCAAATAAATTGTAGCATTTCAGATTCGGCTACATGTCTGAAGGAAGAGACCTGAGGATGTTCCTGTTTGGAAAAGGAAAAAAAAACCACGCCAATAAGAACTCTGAAATGCAAATGTTAAGACACCTAATTATTAAGGATACTGGCAATGCCTGTGTAGTTTTCTCCATATTCTACAGTGAATTGATGCCAGTGTTGTGTAATCAACACACTCTACAAGAATACTAAAATAATGGCATTGTGGTACTCCTCGAACTAAAAGAAATAAATAGCAAAATCAAAAACAAACCAATGAAATTTTAAAAAAAATTCAAAACCAACCTAACTCAAAACAAAGAAAGAAACTAACAAACAGAATGCCCAAGGGCTGCTGTTTGTCTTAAGAAGGATAAACCAGAATCCAGTAAATGAAAGACCACCACCCCATAAAAAGGGGTAATTATGAAATAAATAATTAGGAAAAAAATCACACCAAAATCTGAATCATATGAGGGAAATTACTCAGTACTCCCATATAAGGGAATAATTCAAAACACTAAGAAGGACTCTCTGCCTATTAGTTCAGGTGGCCATTCTCCTTTTTTTTTTTTTTTAATNTTTAATGTATACGTTTTTATATACATTTCAAAAATATTTTGAAAAGTTCAGAGAAGTTTTCCTCTGTCCATGGAGATAAACCTGTTTTCCTCAGAACAGAAAGAGTCCACCAGTCTGCTTGGACGTTCCACTTTCTGAGGACACGGAGTCAAACACCCCAAAATGTGAGAAGGAGAAAAAGCCAGAGCATGTTGTGGAGTTTGTAACAAGTTTCAGCAGAGCACCTCTCCCCAGGCATGCAGCTCTGGTGTTGCCTCTTGCTGTTGTCTGTGTGTACATTAAAGATGATCAGCTTTCAGCATGTTTCTCCACAGGCTCCTCTCAGGAAACATACGCTGCTTGTGGCTTCCAAATGGCAGCCCTTCCAAAGTGACTTCCACCAAGCTGGAGCTCGGGGAGAGGCTGCACCACACTGGCAGCACAGACAAAAACTCCTCCCTTGTCCTCACTGTCCCACTCCCTTCTTACCCTTCCCTATTACCCTTCCCTCTGTACTTTCTCCTCCATTGCACTTCTTTCTGCTGCTGTTCTTCTCTTCTGACAACCCAGGGAGATTTTATAGCTCTTTCCACCACAAGAGCCCACAAGAAGGCTGGAGAGGAACTTTCACAGGGGTAAGGGGTAATAGGACAAGGGGGAACAGCCCTAAGGTGAAGGAGGGTAGATTTAAGATTAGACATCAGGAAGAAATTCTTCTCTGTGAGCGTGTTGAGGCCCTGGCAACAGAGAAGCTGTGGCTGCCCCTGGATCCCTGGAAGTCCAAGGCCAGATTGGATGAAACTTGGCTTAACCTGGAGCAGTAAAAGGTGTTGTTGTCCATGGCAGGGGGGTGGGATGAGAGCATGTCCAAGGCCTCATCAAACCCAAATCCTACTATGATTCTAAGAATCCCTAATACCTTGAGAAGGCTTTTCTGATAGATACGTACCTATGTGTTTTGGGTTTGTTTTTTGAGATGTTTTTCTTGTAGCTGTAGAGATCACCTGTGGCCAAAGCCTGATAGATCAAATACAGCTGTGAGTTGCTCATCCATATATCCATTCTTTGGAGATTTTGACATGGGTCAGTCTCAACATGTTAATACACAAATAAAAGTGCTCAAACACTGGAGGTAGATAAGGTAGTAAAATTGACCCTCAAAATATATTTTCAAATAAATTCCCTTACTAAGCCAGCAAATGACATAGATGAACAAGAATCAAAAAGAGGAAGTTTAAGAGGCTGTTTCCTCCTGTTTTACATTACACTTAGCAGCTGGAAGCCAATACAAACACTAAAGGAAAAATTGCTGCGATGTACTGAACATGTAGAATGTGGTTTTTTTAAGCGGCAAGCCAGAAATTAAGGAAAAGCACAACAAAAAATCTAGTGTTGATGCAGGGGAGAAATTATCTGTCTTGGAAACAAGTTTTAGTGCCTTTCATGTTTTAAGTGTTACAGAATAAGAGACAAAATGGTTTGTTTTGGAAGAGATTTTAAAGCTCATGTCATTTCACCTCCCTGCATGGGCAGTGACACCTTCCAACAGACCAGGTTCTTCCAAGTCCTATCCAAACTGGCCATGAGCACTTCCAGGGATGGGGAAGCCACAGCTTCTCTGGGCAACCTGTCGAAAAAGAAACTGAGTAATATTTTCTTCTTTCTTTTTTTCTTTTTAATGGAAATTGGCAAATCCAAGGATGATGATAAGCACTGTAATTAATTTCATTCTACTGAAAATATCCACAGGTTAGAATAGGCCTAGAGGACTTAAGAAGAGACTAGAAAAGTTCTCCTAGCCCTCTCTAGGGATCATTTATTGTTGTGTGCAAGGTCTGGGGAAGGTGTAAAATTTTGCAGTTAAGCTATGCTGATGCCAAGTTCTGGCAAAAATTTTGAACCTGACAGCTCTGGGACAAACTAAGCTTGTCTCCACACAGGCAAATTCTTTTTATATGAAGACATGAGAAGATTGTCAAAGCAACAGTAGGAAAACAAGGTACTATTAAAGGGCAATTCAGGAGGACTATAAAATAGGAATAAATGAGCATAATCCTCAAATTCAGAAACAAAGGATTTTTTTTAAGGAGGCTGAGGTAGAAAGCTTATTGACGAGACTACATTGATAGAATTAACATTTTTATATGTTGGTATGCTTTGCCTGAGTGGGATGTTGCATTTGGGATGTAACAAGAACAGAAGGGATAAAGCTGGTAGATCGTTTGTGAGTGACACTTCAGAGAAACTCACTGCTTCAGTGAACTGATTGAACTTGCTACTTATCTTTTAGTAAAGATAGCTTTCAGGCCATGAAGTGGAGCTAGAAAACAAGAGGAGATTTTTCTTAAAGCACCCATAAAATTATGCTACTGTGTATTCAGTGTAAGAGGCAAAGGCTGAGTGTTTCTCTTATGCTGTAAGGCACTGTTGTAAAAAAAAGACCATTTTCTATTTCAGATAGAAATCATCATTAAGTGTGGGGGGTTTTTTTCCTAAGGACTTTAAATAAGGAAAATAAATGCTGAATAGTACTTCATAAAGTTTCTTTCTAGTACGCCATTAGTCCAAATCAGAGAGAAATTATGAATACAATAGATGAGGACTTTCACTGGATGGGCAAATAAATTAGCATAAATTAACTAAGAGTTCTCAATGTTAGAGTTAGAAGCAAAATTCAGCTATTAAAGATGTTGATTATTTTGCTAAAACTCTATCACACTCCTAAATCCCGTGGTAAAGAATGAAATAAGTAAAAATAAAAAATAACAAATGTTAACAAGGAACAAAATGGAAAACAGTCAAAGCTTCCAAGTTATATTGATTTTTGAACTACAGAAAATGAGTGAGGTAATTTAAAACACCACCGGAAAAATTTTGGTGCATAGTGGTAAAGTAGCTCAGAAAGATTTTAGTAATTTTGGGACATGAGACCATATGTAACCCTTAAAAATTACAGAAAATAAAATTTTTACTCCTCTCTGAAGTTTTTAGTGCCCACATCTATTCTGTAATTAAAAATGCACAAGATTTTATGCTCTCTTGTATAAGGATGATAAAACACATTAAACTCATCTACTGAGGTGAGAATATTATAATAAAATCAAAGAATCATTTAGGTTGGAAAAAGGCTTTAATATCATCAAGTCCAGCTGTTACCCCAGCACTGCCAAGCCCATCTCTAACCAATGCATTTGGGTATTGGTATTAAGTATCTACAAATCTTACGTACCTCCAAGGATGGTGACTCTACCACTGCCCTGGAAGTGTGTTCCAGTCCTTGAAAACCCTTTCTGGTGAAGAATTTTTCCTAAGTTCCACCTGGGCTTCCAGAGGTGGACTCTCCTTGTTTTCCCCAAGTTTCAGCCAACACTCTCTGTTTGGGCAGGGAAATTCCCTTCCCCACTTGCTAATCTTTTGGCACGTGGGGACTGCCTGATCTTGTATCTCTAAGTTTTCCTTCCTGAGGTACATCCAGCCTTCCTAGACTTCATTTGCCACCAAGACTGCCTTCCAGGAGAATTTGTCAGGTAGTCTCCTAAACCAGCCAAACTCCGCCCTGCAGAATCCCAAGGGGCAGCTGTGCTGACCTCTCTCTTTACTTCTCTTAGAATGGGAAACTCATTGGGTGGTCAAGGAGCCCAAGACAATCCTGAGCCACCAAGTCTCCCACCAGCCCTCCTCTCTTCACCACCAGCACCTCTGTTGAGGCTCCTCCTCTTGTTGTCTCACTCACCAGGTGAGTCAGAAAGGTCTGCTCCACACACTCAGGAACCTCCTCAGCTCTTTTCTCTCTGCTGTGCTTTATTTCCAGCAGACACTGCTAAGTTGATGCATCACATGAGAACCAAGTGGCAGTGGTCATGAGACTTCTCCCAGCTCCTTCCAGAATATTCCTCCTGCCTCTTCATCCTGCTTGGGAAGATTGTATTATCTACGATATTTAATTTGAAAGGAAAAAAAGAGGTCATAAATCTTATCTTTAAGAATTCTTAAAGGTCTGAACAAGCTCCTTGGCCTGTTGATGCAATGTTTTACTTAAAATTTTTGGAGTGTCAGGGATATTGCATGTGTTAAAATGCTAGACACAATGATTTTATGAGAAAAAAATTGTCAGGACAGATCTGTTAAGAAAGCATTCAAATGTCTCCCTGGGCAGTGTGGAAACCTGTCACAGTCAACCTCTTACACCTACACAAAGTATATATGGAACCAAAATTGTAACATCACCTTACTCTTATTCTTGTTTTGCTACAGTTTTATCTTTACACAGTACTTTAGTCTGCTGGATCAGATCGTGACAGAGAAGGCATGACATAAAATATAAGCAAAAATGTAAAATCCAAAAGTCAAGAAAATCACAGATTTTTAAAACCAAGGATAAGATTTCCTTTTTGATTTGGAAGACTTTACCTCTGAACTTACACCTCTACAGCATCTCAAGACAGTCATGGAAGTGTAATTGTTACCTGGAAAGTGGGGTAAGGAGGCAAGATAACAGAAAAAACAAATTTCATTAAACTGTGTGAGAAACCCACTCATCTGACCTGGAAAATTAAATACGATTATGGTATAATGCATCAGAAAAATCAATAACAGGACATGTTAACATAAAATACAAATTGTAGCAAGTTAGTGTAGATTTTTTGAATAACAGTATTGACTGAAGATTCTAATCAGCCAAATGCATGAAGGTTAATCCAGAGCATGCTTAGGAATAAATGAATATAATTTGAATGTATCACTAAAATTATTTTTTGATCTAATGGAGTGATAATTGAATTCTTTTTCTAAACTGAAGCAGGGGAGATAGTAGCACCACAACATAATTACTTGTCTCGTTAAATACATCGTCCTTTTTTTGTGGAAATAATTTGCTTTCAGATTCATGCTGAGAAGCTACCAGCTCCTCTTTATCATAATATAATTTAACAAAATGTAGCATTCCTTCTTCATCAAATTAAACCAATTTGTAAAATTGAAGAAGAGTCTTTGGGTCTCAGCTCTTCAATCATCCTCCATTGTTACACTCAGATTAAAAGAAAGGTCATTAAAAATAAAACCTTCAAATAGGGACTGACTATCTTTGCTTATAAGTAAGATTTACAGGACAGGAAAATAAGGAGAAGATGTCCTTTAAGATGGAAATTACTCAAAGGATTTTATGTGAAGTATACAAATCCTGGGATTGCTAAAGCTCTGTTGCAAATACCTCAGGAATGCCTGAAGTCAGAGTAGATTACTCCAGCAGAATTAGTGTAACATACAATCATGAAGGTTGGAAAAATACCTCTAAGATCCTCGAGCCCATCCATAACTCAGCACCACTGTGCTGACTCCTAAACCATATCTCATCGTGTCATGCAGGTGCCTTTTGAACACACCCAGGGATGGAGACTCAACCACAGCCCAAGGGCCCTTGTGCCAGGGCTTGAAAACTGCTTTATGAAGCTTTTTTTTCCCCAATACCCAATGTAAACCTTCCCTGGTGCAACTTGAGGCCATTTACTCTTGTAAAGCCTCGGGCTGGGTAAGTGTCTCAGAGATATCGACCACATCCCCTTCAATGCCTCTTCCTCTTGCATCAGAGCCGGGTAAAATTGATCCTAGGACTTGTTTCAGTATTGCTATTACTTGCAGCAAGTCCTGTTGTGAATAAGGGTATGAACTTATTAGCTCACTAGTACATGTTTTCTCACATCTCTCACTACTGGAAAACAATAGGGTTGCTTGTTTATTTTTAAAGATTCCTGCTGTATCTCAGCATCAGGATTATCATCCTTGTAATGATATTTAGAAGTTGAGAATGTCTGATGCTACACTTATTTTAATCCTCTGGTAATGATCATTGTCGCACAGGCTCTTATTGAAAAGCTGATCCTTATTCAACATATTTCATAAAATATTAATAAAGTAGATGCAGCCGGTCCAATTCAGAGAATTATAGAATCATAGAACAGTTTCCATTGGAAAGGAACCATCTCACTCCAGTGTCCTCTCATTGTTTCCACTTCCAAAGGTTTCTCCAAGCTCCATCAAATCTTGGACCTTTCCAGAGACTGGGGAGCAACAAGCTTCTCCAGATAACCTATTCCCATACCTCACCAATGTTATTCTCTAGCATGCGCTTCATTAGTTCTTCTCCTAATTAGATTTTCCTTCATAAATCATCCACATTACAAGAATATTTTGGATGTCCCCCCAAAAATTGTGCTGTTTGAAAATCTGGTCTCTGGGCTTTGCTATGTTTGGAGGAACTGCATCCCGACTTTTAAAAGTTTCCTGTCCCCTATTTGTTGCATAAAAGTTGGGGAGCTAATGACTTGTGGTTTTGGGGCATACCACATTTTTGGTCATCGTCTCTGCATTAAAGTCATTATATACAAATAATATATGTTGGGGGAAGTATCCTACTTTTCTCTGTTTTCAAAGTTATAAATCTCTGTCTGGATCAGTTGTTTCTAGGGATGAAGTGATCCACAGCAACAGTGTGGAAGGCCTCCCCAAGGTCTCACTTCTACATCCTGACAGTGGCTATTTTGGGGGGGAGGCGGGGGGTGGTTTTGTGNGTTTTTTTTGGGGGGGGGGTTTGTTTGTTTGCTTTTGTTTGGGTTGGGTTTTTTTTTTCTATGCAGATTCAAATTTGGATTCTACTAGTACTTGCTAAATGTTGAACTTGTAGTGTTTCAGGGAAGGGCCAGGAGTGAACTCAAACATGACACTGGGTGCAGCAGTGTCAGTAAGGTTTGAGCCACCTTAAGGAACAGATATTCTTGTCCCTCCCCACCATAAACTTACCCTGTGCATTTGGGGATGACAATAGTTCCCCTAATAGTGTTGTATCAAAATCTGTGAATTTAATCTGGTAGCAGATGGCAAACTGGTGGAAATAATATTAAATAAATAGTAAAAGTGACAAGACTCCTTTAGTGCCTGAAATTTGGTTCAGTAAGAAAAACATATCTGTGTCTTTAAGGACACCTTTTTCATTTTTCCATTTAGAAAAAACCAAACCAAATTTCTTGGCTTGCAATGCAAGATGTAACCAAAAGCATGTGTTCTATTGTCATCTGTTAAAACTGGCTGGGGAAATGGTTTTTTGTCTCTTCCGTGGTGAATCCTCCTTCCAGGGGCATATCTTCTGTTAACAGGCCATTGAGGCTCACTGCATGACTGATAAAATTACATCATCCCCTTGTGAGATGCTCCACCCAGTGAGGGGAACCAAACATTCCTACCTGGATAAAACTTGAGATTCAGAACACCAGGACAGCCTGTTTTTCCACTGGATACCCAGAGGAATATCAGACCCATCTCATCACCACTGGACCTTCAGAGGAAAACTACACCCTTCTACAGGATCCTCTCTGCTCCATTACAATCACACCTGTCTCTCCAGAAGGACTTATTTGCACTGTGTCCAACACCCTGACCTACAGGGTGTCAGATCATATTCTGACTCTGTCAGTGGTTTTTTTCTTGTTTGTTTGCTTTTTTTTTGTACTACTACATTTTTATTTTTAGTATTCCTAATAAAGAAATGTTACTTCTATTCGCATATCTTTGCCTGAAAACCTCTTAATTTCAAAATTATAATAATTCAGAGGAAGGGGGTTTACATTCTCCATTCCAAGGGAAACTCCAGCTCTCCCTGGCAGACACCTGACACCTGTCTTTTCAAACCAAGACACCAAACAAAATAAACTAATGAATAACTAAACTTCAGTTCTTTCAGTATTTAGCCCAATTTTTAATGGAGAACCCATGGACTCATTTTAACGTCAAACGAGAAGTCCTGTAACCCACAGGCAAAATTATCATTCAGCTAATGAGTTTACAGCTGCAAAGGCCAATGCATGTCTTCTTTTTACCATTATTCCATGATGTCTGGGCAGATTTGAAGGAGAGGAGACAGAAATATAGTAAACAGCAAATGTAACACTCATACAACTGGTTTGTTCATCTACAAAGGCAGTTAGAGCCAAATGAAAACTTGTAAATTTAATGGATGGAAATTTTAGCTAGACATTTTATTGCTAAATGTAATTACCTTTCATCTCTGTTTCCCCCACTTCCCCAAGTCTGCTCAGTCTTTAAAATAGATTGATGGATTGGTTAAGAATTCTCTCTGAGCTCCAGTGAGATTATATCAATTATTTAGAACTGCTAAAATTTTGGCAGGGACATCCACCTTCTCACTTTGAAGACAATCTGGAGATTAATACAAACATGCATTAAGGGAAGAAATTCAGGCAGGGAAAAGCTAGTGTGACAAAATGAACACTTGTACTCCACTATTGCAGCACGAGGAGGAGAATTAGCTGTCAGATGATAAACAGGATGAATTGCCTGCTTGTCATATCAAAAGCTTTTAGCTTTAATCTGAAGATAATGGATATATTGCAAGTTTCGCAGTGATAAAGTTGAATTTTGCTCATAGTGGGGAATTTAAAATGAAGTGTCCTGCTCTATGATAGAAGAATTACTGAATAGTTACTAATATTTTAAGTTGTTTGTTTTCTATAATCTATGCAGACAGGGAACATATCCCAGAAATCCATAAGGGGGGGCGGGGTCATTTTGGCCAGATTATAAGTCTTTATAAAACATTATGTATAAAGACACACATAAATATTAATTGATGCGATATTTTTAATAACATAGATAGTAAAGAGAGCAATAAACCTATATTGAGACACATTAAAAATGCATTCAACACCAGGATATTGGGACATAAATACATGATCCCTGCAAAAACAGCTGTTGGGATTTACGACTGCTTTTGGCCACTATTAGTTCATATAAGTTCATCAGTTCTATCTTCCCAGCTGAGTCACAGTAACAGATCAAATCATTTCTTCTAATCAATTTTGGTGTGGTCAGTCAGCTTAATAGACCTTGAAATCAGAAAGGCTATGAATTTTAACCAATCTATCTGACATTGCTTCTGAAGCAGACTAAGAACATTCGTACATTATGTTACCATGCTTCAGCTTTGGGAGTAGTAACAGATTTAAAGCAATTATGAGCAAACTAGACAAAAGCTTCATAAGATGCTCTATTTTTGCTTTACAATAACAGGGATTTCTGTGACCATCCTTGGGTCAGTCATTAAAAATCAAATTAAAAAGAATATTTCTGAATATAAGTTTGATTAAGGACAAAGTATCATAAACTGGAAATAAATTCTGGCCTCTCCAGGCTTTCATATGTATAATTATGCAGGTGATACAAACATAAATAGCTAGTAATTGACTTAATTTTTTCCTAATTCTATGTGTATGTGTA
>VZDJ01000079.1:1940285-1974514 GCA_008694505.1 Cyanoderma ruficeps | reverse complement strand
TTTTTGAGGGTTTTTAGAGTGTTTTTTTTGGTTGGGTTGGGTGCAGATTTTTTTTGTTTTATTTTTTTAATTTCTGTAGTCTTGCAGAACCTCAATATCAGGGCCATCAAGCCATGCTGGAGGAACCTGCTTCATACTGTAGTCCTTTATAGGACTTTACAGTCCCTTACACTTTATTCTTTTTGTGGCAAAATTGCACAGATTATGAGATGAAAATCCCTTCTGCGCCTCTCAAGATCACTTTCCACTGAAAGGAGGTTTAGGAAGCTGCAGGACAATGTTTTGATGATCACTGTTACCCAGTTCCATGTCTTGTGTAAGTAATAGCAATTATTAAGCAAGTCTTAGATATCATCAAAGTATCAAATGTAAGTGGAAATTGTGATTCTTTTTTTCTTTGGTTGGTTGGTTTTCTAAGTGCTGTTTAAAACAATTGAGGTTTTGTTAAAAGTAAATATTATCAGATTTGCCAGATACTTCCCATGTATTTCTGCAATTCCTTCTTATTCAATGTCATTTCCTCCAGAAACATCCATGTCCTCTTTTCTTCATTAGTGCTTTTGTCCTTCACAAATATATGCATGCGGTAGATGAAATGCTTCAATAACGCCTTTCAGAGACAGCAGAATGTTCAGAGACAACAGACTTAGAAGGCACATTGTCCCGCATTCACATTTATCTCTAGCATTGTCCTGGCCATGTGTACCCCACTGGGATTTCAGCACCAGAGGTTGTTGCAAATCTTCTATTAGAAGCAGGCTAAAACACTGCTTTGCTATAAATGTGAAAGCTTCTGTGGTGAAGTTTAGCTTCTGGCAGAAAAAAAATATGAAATTTTGTTTTAAAAGCTGAGTTTAATTGACAGAAATGGTACTCCCAAGAATTTTTGATGGCTTACAGGTAGCAAAATATTCTAATTAAGAGAGGCTATGTACAGGTTTGGACAAAAAAAGGGGAGATGGCCACCTGGTCTTCCTTGCCCAGAGAGATTTGTTGAGCTGTGAGTACAGCAGCGCAGATGACTTTACCAATCCAAAGGCTATACTATTCCGTAAGGGAATGTACTAGATGTACACTAGATGTAGAGAATTGAATGTACTACATAAGAGATGTAATTCTTCTGCCTTAAAGTATTCAAATAATTATAATTCTAATATTGTTTCTTTAATTGTTGTCGTCCCTTTTGTAGGTGAACTATTTGCAGCCTTTGTTTCAAAGAAAATACTATTTTGAAGCATTTTTTTTTCAGTAGTTCATCAATTGCTTGAAAACAAAATGTGTCTGTCAATAGTCTTTTCAACTGATATGTTGCCTGAGAGAAACAATGCAGCTTGAGAAACACTTAAAGATAATTCGTATGTTGAAGTGAATTATAATTCATCTTTTTATTGAAACATTTACAAAAATTGAAAGAAAATATATAACAGCTTAAAATTTTATCCTTAGAATTTCCTTGTAGCCCCTTTTTAAATCATTTTGATTTTATTGTTCAAATGAATAGCAATAATCTTTCAAAATATTAATTTTCTGAGTTGTTTTAAAAATATTCTGCAAATTCTTGTCACAAATACAATCTGCAATCATGTAATTAAGCAATAATAGTTTGGCTACTGGAATCAAATTATAACCTTTTTTCCTTCTGAATTCACCAATGTTTAAGTTTTTTTAAACAGAAATCTACAGTGTAGCATTATTACTTCATATTTTTTAATAAGAAATTTTATCTATTTTGATAGCAAATAAGTGTTTGCTTTTCATTTGTTAAAAAAAGCTTATATGATGTAAACATTTTGAAGGAAAGTAAGTGGGAAATGAGCAATTAAAGGGTTTATACATTCCAATTTCAAAGTCCTATCTAAACATTCCTGTATCTATTTTATAGGAAACTTGACACTTGTTGAGTATCTGTGGCAAAATTAATATTGTGCTTGAACCATTTGGAATATAAAACTAAGAATCAATCATTTCACACTAGATTTATTCTATATGTATCACAGAGTAAACTTTAATCTTCAAGGCTTATATTTTTCCATCTTTTCCCTCCATAATATTTCCCTTTTCTAAAAAATCATTTCTTTAAAATGTATGAAGCAGATGGCAAGATTCTTATTTGTTTGTTGCTTTCAAGTTACATAAACATTTGAAAACAAGACTTTTTTTGTTGATTTTGTTTCTTTTGTTGATTTTTTAACATTTTAAACTTGTCAGTCAAGACAGGCATCACAAGAATCAAACTGAATAACTTCCAAATCTAGCTCATATGCTTCCAAAATTTTCCCTGAGGTCAACTTGCCTAAAAGAGACCTGGGTATATAACTCTTGAATCTGTAAGATAAGAACTGAGATAGAACCATAGCAAGGATAAGCAGATTATATGGCATATGGGTTTCTTCACTGAGGAGTAAAGCAGTTGTATCACTTAAAAGAACAACAGGTGATCCAACAGAGACTAACGGCAGGAAATGCCAAAATAATGCTAAAAAAAAGAAATAAAAAAAAGAAGTAAAAATGCAATGGCATAGATTAGATTCCAAATTTCTGTTCTGACAGCTGTGATGGTATATATTTAGATTTTCCTTGTATGAGATATTAACTCTTATTTACCATCATTATCTACTGGATTATTTGCATGATAAGAATTTGTTTCAATATAAATTTCATCAATGATTTTAAACCATTGGCTCATGACTTTCTCACTGAATATATACTATTACAATCATCCCATCTTTAGACACATTTTCTCTTGATCTGTTGCAATTGGAAGCTTGATATAACTCTGCTTCACTGAATATCTGTCTTTTAAGTCATAGATGTGGCATAAATGGAAATGCTATAGTAAAGCAATAACTGGTTTCAACAGGATAATGGCTAGACATAAAAAGCAGAGGTTAAAAATGCTCAAAGACTATGAAAGTACTTACAGAATGCTTTCCTATCTAAACTCTTTACACCTGCCATTAACGTATAAAATATTTGCTGCAAAAAAAAGTGTTGGTTTTTCTCTGACACACAGTGTTTCTGATAGTTTTAGTATTTTTAAAGGATAATCTTTCCTTTAAGGAAAGGAGGAAAGATTAAAAGTACACCTTCAAGAGGAAAATGAGTGGTTTGCTGGCCATTTTGCTTTAATTGTCTGGTTGACAAAAGTTCTTACTGCATACAGATTTCAAGGCAACTCATCAGGAAATCGTATATATACTTTTTAACAGTGACAACTTGATAACAATTTATATTATAAATTGTTATAACAAGGTCAAATAATACCATCTGAATTTAAAATTATTTCAAAAGACTCCAGGCATTTGTTCATTGTGCATATGAGGAATTATCTTAGGAAAGCACAGAAGCAGATCAAAAATTTTACACAGTTACTGGTATGTAAGGGGCTCTGGAGGATTTCTTCCATAATGGTTATGATCAAGAAATATTTTAAAGATGCATAAGTTGTTTGCAATAGTGAGACTCTTCCATTTTGAGAGGTTCAAAATAATTCAGAGAAATAAATATCAAGACTATTTTATGAATGTAGCACTTCAAAACAGAAGATGAGAGGTGACATCCCTACATGTATCTGTGATAATTTTTGCGAAGAAGGTTTAAAATGACCAAGTTTTTTGACTGTTGTGGTTTAACTCCATCCGGCCCCTAGCCCCTTGCAGCCATTTGCTCACTTCCCCACCAGCAGATCAGGGAGGGAATTGGTAGGGTAAAAAGCTGGAAAACTCATGGGTTGGCATAAAGACAGTTTAACAGACAAAATAGACAGCAAAATCCATGAGAACAAGCAGAGCAAAAAAGAGAACTAATTCACTGCTTTCCATGAGGAGGCAGGTGTTCAGCCATCTCCAAAGAGCCAGAAACCATCACAGGTAACAGTGGCTTGGGAAAACAAACACCATCACTGCAAACATCCCCCCTTCCTCCTTCTTCCCCCCACTTTATACACTGAGCATGATGTCACATGGTCTGGAACATCCCTTTGGTCAGCTGGGGTCACCTGTCCTGGCTGTGTCTCCTCCCAACCTCCCAAGCTCCCCCATTCCCTCCCCAGCTTGGCAGTAGAAGAAGCAGAGAAGGTCTTGGCTCTGTGCAAGCCCTGCTCAGCAATAACAAAAACATCTCTGTGTTATCCACCCCGTGTTCAGCACAAACCCAAAGCACAGCCCCACACCAGCCATTGGGAAGAAAATTAACTCTACCCTAGCTGGAATCAGCACACTTATCTACTGAAATTGAAAACAGAAGAGCTGCTTACCTGCAGTATGTGTGTACAAACAGACGGTGCCATTGACAGGCACCTACACAGGCTTCTGTCATTCAATCAGAATGTTAAAAATATATAATGCTAATTATTTATTGTGTATATACAGCTAAAGATCCAACGAAACCATTGTTCAGGTCTCTCACTGAACATTTTTAAGAAAAGTTGAACAAACCTCTACATATTTCCCCAAATATAAAACTACTAAATAGTTATTATGAACTAATTAATAGTTATTATTAACTAATTAATAAGTTTTCAAAGATACTTCCAATTTTCATGCATTACAAAGCTTGAAAGGATGAATAGAAGAAAATAAGACATTAAAACTAGTAGCTGCTTGTATTTCTTCTAGGTTGGCATTAATCTGACTACCTCCATCAGATGAGTAGAGTAATTAGATCTCATACCAACCTCCTCAAAGTCAGGGCAGTTAGACTGAATAACATTTGTAGCGGTGTGCATTTTGGGTTTTCTAATGTTTTGTGTATTTTGTTATATGTTTGTAATGGTTTGTTCCTACACCCCTGTCCCCAAACCCCCAATGGTGTTTCCCTTGTGATAGACCTTGTCAATCACCTTGTAAGATCTGGAAGATTCTGGGGAAAAAGCCCTAGGATTTGACAAGGTACCCCGGTACCACCTTCTTTTCATTGTTTTGTTAAATTCCCCATTCTGGGTCACTCCCTCCCTCCCCTGGGATTGGTGTGAAGTTCTCCCCTGCTCAGTGTACGGCCCCTGTACTTGAGGTGAGGACAGAGGGGCTGCCGCGGCTCTCGCTCTGGGGCTCTCTCTCCCTGCACTGTCCATCTGCACATGGAGGTAACCGGGAGGAATAAAGCCAGGTGGAACCCAAGCAGAGTCCACTCTTTCTTCCACGCCATCGGCCACGTTTCAGCCTGAGGTTCAGACCCACCAAGCCTCTCTCATATAGGGGCCAGGGAGCGAGCTAGCCAGTGAAGCAGCTCCCAGGGCGTCTCTGTAAACACTGGTATGGATTGATGTAGATTTTTGTGGGAATGGTGGGAAGGGGAAAAATACTTGAGGAGATCAGGTCATAAACTACATATTCACCCAACTTCATGTTACCTCATTAGAGGGCAGGTCATCTGTATCTTTATAATTGTATGTTATCTTAACTGTCAGCTAATTCCATTCCAAACTTCATTTGAATGGAGGAATCTTTCAATGTTGTTTCTTTTCTGTCCTGCCAGCCATATTCCCTTGTCTCATTGTGACATGACTGTGGTATAGGGAGAGGGGAAAATGGCAATATGTCCAATTAAAGTTTTTAAATTAAACCGGTTTGACTTACCCGGAAACTGATATTAAGGCAGCATGGAGCTTTTCACATCTTTCTAAAGGAATGGCTGCATTTGGGAGCTGGAGACAGAACAAGGGAAAAATAATAAATTGGTCCTCATATGTCCATTTCTGTGAACTGCTCAAAAAGGAAGAGAAAGGAGAAAGTTTTCCATTTACCTCTTGGACAAGCAGTTTGAAAAAGTTCCAGTTTAAAAAGAGTTCATGAGACAAGTTCTCCAGCTGGCATCTTGCCTCGGCAGGTGGTGCTACAGGGCAATCGAGAGCCTGCAACATCATTAGTTTCAGTTTGAGTCCTCACAAGTTTTATTTTAGGCCATCAGTGGATTAAAAAAAAATAAATTAGAAAATAAACTAGGATTTATTTTGAGGAAACTTGTGCTTAAATTAAATTAAATTAAATTTCCTGAGCTGTGTTTTCATCAAAGACCATGAAACAGGAGTTCTTACACAGTCTTCTGAAATTCATTTCTTGGTGCTCGTGGGACACATGCAGTGCTGCAAATGTCTATTAGATAGTTTGGGACCACATCATAACTTGTGAGCCCTTGTCAGAAGCTGCAGGTATCCTTTAGACTTTATTTTACTTTTTTTTAAATTTGAGATATCCAGTCTAACTCAACACCTTTGAATTCATGAGTTCTATGTAAGAAAAGTCAGATTGTTCTGTTAGTTCTGAACCTTCTACAATACTACTTAAATTTTTTGGCTGAAAAAAGGTAAAAATGTAATAGAAATCACATTATTCACCCAGAATAACACAGAGCTTTGTCCTGTTTGATAGTGAGTGCCTGAGCTCATATATCTCTAAAGCCCAGGAATCTTCTGCCTCAAAATATCCTTTTTCCCTTTAAAATTCAAATAGTTAAATGATGAGAGCTATATTTAAGGCTCCAATTTCCTGGAAGGATAGACTTTCCCTTTTGTTGGCTGCCTAATTAGTATGCTTTAAATTTAGATGGCTCGAATTAATTGCAGCAAGAATTTCTGGAGAGAATTGGTATTAAAATGAAGTGCGCTAAATAGTGAGGTTTTCAGATGAATGCTGGAGGTGTTCCACCAAGCCCTTCACACATCCCTGTGACATCAAAAGAGTAATGTATTATTTTCTTATTAATTTCCCATTTAAGAATGGGAATTATGAATATAATTCTTATGAATAATAATACCATGGAACAAAAAAAGCTAAATATAGTGGAGGATTCAGATTCTTTTTTTCCCCCTGGACAGTGCAATGAGAATTGAAGTTGTCTCTAGCTGGCTGAGAGAAAATGGTCCCTTGCAGGAAGGTTCATCTTATCTGCTGAAAAAATTTCAGGGGAAGTTTGTCCTTTAGTAGGTCAATAACAGCAGGCCATTCTGGCCATTCTGGCCTGCTATTATTGACCTGAAGCCATATTTGCAGGAATTGAATCAGAATTCAGCACTGAATAAAACATCCAGCAGATATCTACATTTTTTACTGCAGAGAAGAGAAGAATCTTGGGGCATCCACATGATTCAGTGAGGTACTGGAAGTGATGTGATAAATCCAGAGGTGTATATATACCACAGCTTACACTTCCCCAAGAACACAGTGCATGCCAAAGAACACTTCAAAAACTGGGAAGTGGAGCTCTGAGTTTGTTCCTTGAAAGCCAATGCTTTGAGAAAAGAAAGCTGCCATCTTAATTTTCAGCATTTGTAATAACTACTGTCACACTGAAATTCATTATTTTTGTTATAAAAAACCCACTCCCTTCCTAAAATTTGGGTATGGTTTGAGGGGATTCTGGGCTGGAAAACATGTGGTGGGGAGTTGGGATCTGAGGCAGAGAAGTTGAGAGGGCAAGCAAAGGAAGATTGAAAGCCTACTGAAGTGAAAGAAAAAAAGATGGAGAGATTCCTCCACCAAGTGTCCGGTATACCTAGGGCTATCCCTGTAGCCAGCTGCTCTATAAATAAAATACAACTATTAAAACGGGGATCTTGTGGGTTTTGAAGGCAGATGAGACAAAAAGGCTTCATTTTCTGTCTGACTCTGCAGGAGCCATGCTGTGCTTATCTCGGACCTGGAGGTCACTCTTTGCATGGTTTGCATGCCGCAGAGTTATTGAAGATGTCTCCTGGCCATATCAGCATTTTGGTCTTTAAAGAGAACATTAGGAGTATCAACAGAGTCGCCAGTGTCTAACTTGTTCAGAAAAATACAAATTGCTTCTTTAGTAATTCATTATCTAATTTATAATGCATGGTAAAAGGATAGGTACTCCAGGAAGATGCTGGGGCTTCCCAGCATTGCAACCTTCATCTACCATTGTTGGGAGCAATGAAGGGTAATAAAACAAATCATACCGTAAATAATAAATAACCTCTTCATCCTATATTTAAAAACAGAAAGCATGAAAGAAAAAATTCTGAAGATCTGAAAAGCTTTAATAGTGCTTGTGGCACCAATTGTTGATTTCTGTTGGAAAGAGCCCAGTTACTATGGATTCATTTATAGAAACAAACACAAATCATGGAAAAAATATGAAAAGAAAAAAAAAGAAAAGTCAAAATAACAGACTAAGAAGTAAGGTAATAAAGCATTCATTTGATGAGGGACAGTGATTCATAGCATGTGGGAACCTCAAGGGAATGCAAGGGCACAGAGGAAGGAAAACTCAAGCAAACAGTTAGGGGAAAAAAAAAAGAAAGGTAAAGCATTTAAGAATAGTTAGAAATGTTTTTGCAGCTGGAGCAAAAAACTAGGGTTCCAAATGCATGTCACCATGGAAGATCTGTCCTTTTTCACAGGAAATAATTTATTCCCTAAGTGGTTTTTGCAGGAGTGGGTAGAGTAAGGAAGTCTACTTGCAAAGCTAAATTGCCCTGGGATTTTTCAGGAGAGAAAATTACTCTGTTATTCTTTTTCTGCCCCTTTCACTCTGCATCACTACAGCTGCAATGCAAATATAGCTGCCATGCTCCATTTCTCTGGGGCTTTTATTCATGGAGTCGGTAAATGTATTTTGCAAAGAGACCTGGGATATCTCAGGATAGCAAGAGTGCTTCCAACATTTGAGTAGAGCAAGGTTTCGGAACACATAGCCCATACACTGATTTCTTAGTTGATACCATTTTTGTCTCTCTGGGTTCAGTAACCTTGGTGTGTTTAGCTTCCACAGTCATGTTTCTGGTTTCAGAGCTGGTTCCAAATCCTGATGGACATCCACAGACTCGTCCTGGAGAAGATGTCACAGAACCATGGAATCATAGAACGGTTGGGCTTGGAAGGGTAGGGACCATCTAGTCCAATCCCTTTGCTAAAGCAATTTCACCTAGAGCAGGTTGCATACAATTATGTCCAGGTGAGTTTTGAGAATCTACAAAGAAGGGGACAAAGCTGTGCTTCCCAGAGAAGGTGTGGCTGCCCTGTCCCTGGAAGAGTCCAAGGCCATGTTGGACAGGGCCTGGAGAAACCTGGTCTAGCGGAAGGTGTCCCTGCCCGAGGCAGGGGATGGAACAAGATGGTTCTTATGGTCCTTTCTACTCAAACTCTTCTGTGATTATATGAAACACAAAGCCCTGTCAGGTAACCCAAGAAAACTTTGTATTTCCAGTTTAAAATATTACTGCCTTTCTTTGTGTGACTTCACCAGGGATAATCCCACTCTGTCAGAGTCAGTAGGGCAATGCTATCATCATTTCACCAGGAAACAAATTAATCCATTAATCAGAGAAAACATGTTCAAGGTATGGTGCAGGACGGGAGAGCTGATGAGGTATACTCATATTCTAAGCCAAGACTCTGCCACACAACATGAATATGAAAATTATTGCTATTTAATCAGTATAAAAGGAATTTTCACAGGTTTTGTTTGGGTACCATAGAAGCTTGCTTTTAGAAAATAGCATCAGCCACTTTTTCAGGTTTAAAAGCAAACATTATCAGGTAGATTTCTCAAGTTTGAAATCCAGAAACCCACTACTTCAAGTAAAATCACCGTAAGTGCCATGCTGTAACTTTGAAAATGTGGGTCATTGCATCCAAACAGCATTTCTCTTGCTCTGGTCTCAAAATGCAAAATGAGTGAAATATCTTAATGGTGTTTTCAATCGCCTGCGTCCTCTCCCCAGCCCAGCAAACTAGGGACTGGCAAAGTGGTCATTATTTTTTCATGATACCTTCTCTACTGTCTAATTAGCAGTACTAGTAAGAAGTGGTTCTGTACTTCACTGAAGGATATAATATAACAGTTCCTGTTTAATTACAGCTGAACTACTGCCACACACAGCATTGCCCGTCTAGAATATAAAGTGATGAGATGTAAGGTGCTCACTGGGCTTTCTTTGTTAGCCTTGGTTCAGCAATATCTCAAAGGGCTCATCACTCAGTGGGTTTATTAACTCTGTGCTGGAGTTTTGTAGAAGACTTCACATAAACTGTGGTACAGCAATGAAAATTGCCATTTCCAAATGTCCAGCAACATCGTACATGTTACAATGAGTCATCACTTAACGCAGAAGCGCTCTGTTGTTTTGCAGCTCACATACCGTGCCATAGAAAACTTCTTTTGTATTATGAATTCATACAGATGGGCATGTCTATGAAAAAATAGGAGCAGATAACAAACCAGGGTTGTCTTGAGACAAACCTGTTTTCAGACCTGGAAGAGACCACTTTGGTATTCATCCACCCTTATTCCAGTGATCTTTGTGATGGGCTCTGCTGGCTCATTTCTAGCTGGGAGAAAGCTGGTAGCACCAGGGATATCTGGGATGAAAGCCTGGCCACTGAGGGTGGGATCCAGAATCTGAAAATCACCCAGCCCAGATTAGGGCAGAGGAATGGACCTTGAGACCCTAAGAACTAAACAAGCTCTCAGCATTGGCTAAAGTCTGATTTTTGGTAGCAAACTGACATATAGACATCCCGGTCTTTATTTATACAAATATACTATTTGTATATTATGCACCTTTATTTGTTTTTACCTAATTTTATTTGTCCAAGTGCACAAGGTAATTCCCACCTAGTTTCTATTTATGTCCTCTCTCAATAATCTTACCAAAACTGTTTGCCTTGCTGGTACCCAGGGAATAGAATGGGAAGCAATCCAAAGAGCTGTGCATATGGCTAATATATATTTTTGTAAACAGATTAACTAGCTCTGCTCATGGACTTCAGCTTTTGAAAAGAAGTTAAATCTCCCTGATTACCAGATAAATCTTGGATTACAAATCAAGTTATGGAGCAAAGTATCTTATACCTAAAATCCTAGATGACATGCTCAGAAAAAAACCCTAAAATATTCTTAAAGGATTGAATCTCTGTGAATCCAAAGATACGCCTGAATAGTGTATTTCTGCAAAAGTCAAATCAAATCTCAGAGGTCCACCAAAGTGTTGGATTGCCCCAACTCACAGAATAAAAAGTATATTCCCATACTCTTTCATCTGCCAAGGTATTTTCCATATTAGTCAAGGTAATAGTATACACTATCAGTACTCAATTTTCCACTGTGATTATAAAAGTTACCACATTTGTACTCAAGACATACTGTATCAGCAGTTTTCCATTGTATTTTATTAACATTGTGCGTTTCAATGCCTGCTTCTGCTAATGAGATTTGGAAGTTTTATATTAAGAGCACACAGAACAGAAATCATTAACTGGAAGAAGGTTTTTTTTTTTTCCTGAAATAATCATAAAACTACATGCTAATAAAATAGGAATATAATTTCAGTAGTTGCTAATAAAAATAATTTTCATATTAATAATTCTAGACTTTCATACTAGGAACAAAAGTTAGGAGTCAGTGTATCCATTCTGAGGAGTAAGGACAGATCACTGGCATTCTTGCGCCAGTAAGAGTAAGAAAAGGGCAATGGTTAATGATGGGAACCTTAACTTTAGACATGTTCACCCATGTTTCTACATTTTGCACCTTGTTCAGTCAAGGTCACCTCAGGCAAAGAGGCAAAGCAGAAATTCTGGTCACTGCTTGTGGTGATGATCCTCCCAAGTTTTTTCCTGAAGGACTGAAGGGGATAATTCTGATGCCCTAGCCTCTACCTCAAAGAGGTGACCAAGCCAGTGCACAGCTTCATGACATGCGAGGAACATGACTTATTTTACTGTCTATCACTGGAAACTCATCAGTGTTGGAACAAGTTCCTGATGCATTAGTCTATTCCAATGCTGATATAAATCCTTTCACATTTGAGTGATTTCTGACAAGGACATACTTAAATACTTTTCACCAGGAATTGTTGATTCAATTAGATCAAAATATTTTGAGGCAATGTGTTAGATTTGTCAATAAAATTGTTAGAAATTTATTTAAGTATGCAATTTCACAAAGGAATTAAATAGTTAAGCATGCATCAGATCATGCAAGCCTGAAATTTCTACTTTTTGTTCATGTTTAGACATGGTAGTTTTAAGGCAAATGGACTATATAAGGGATTTTAAAGCTTCCCAGCTTCTGAAAAGAAAATAATTTAAATTATTTCACAGATACATTCTGACAAAATCTTTATCATCTCACTAGTCAAGATTACATTCTTGTGACCCAATCGCATACTATCAGGTATTTGGGATGCCTACATTAGATGTGCATTTGACTACTGTGTCTCTGTAGTCAGTGGAGAGATGCAGGTACCACAGGAGAATGTTCCAAATCTTAGGGCATGTACTGGAAAGGGAAATATACATTGATCTAAAAATTAAAAGGTTAAATCTGTGTGAATATATTGAGGGCTCTGGTGTTCTGCTCTGTGACTAGCCAAAAAATACATTTTTCTTTAAAGATGCAGCAGAGCTTGCAAATCTTTTAGTAACAGAAGATATTTATTAACATGTATTTCCCCAAACTTTAATTTTGACTAGACAGTAATCATCATTCAAAGAGATGTAACAGAAGATGTGTTCACCTGAAAAGAATGTAAGTGGTTTGGTTTACTGCAATTAAGAGCTTTTAGTACAAGGTCATTTTCTCTCTGGTCATCATTGGAGGAAGTCAGATCGGGTGACCTGGTTGGCTACTCTGTGTTCATGAACCACTTTTTCAGTGGCAGATGGAGAGTTCTGTGCTTTATTCCTCCTTAATATGGCTTGATTAGGTGATTGGAGACTGTGTGGCAACACAGGACTCAATTCAGGAAGCTTAGGTGAATAAAGAGCCTATGTTGAAGATATTAAGTATTGTTTTGCATATTTTCTCTGACTGAGACCTATCTTTTAAGAATTTGCTTAGGAAATTTCTCCCTCACACTCTTAATATATTATCTTATCATCTTTTTTTCAGTTCTATGAAGGATGTCTTAGTGCCCTGAACAATGTGCTACCACCAGCTGCTCACTATTTCCTTGACTCTACTCCCATCTGTTGGCAAAAGTGAAGATTGTTCTTGGGAAAACTGAAATAATACGAATATTTTGTTTGAGTTTCCTGAACATACAGATTGAAGAGTAGAAATCCTGAACACCTGACATATGTTGGATTTTTCTCCTAACCTGTTATTATTTTGTTTTATGGTAAACCCTTAAACCCTCTTAGACTTTATTTAACTATTAAAACAAAACAAGCACACTATCATACAAACTCCCCATGCATAAAGAAGGACTTGCACAATTAAAAGCTGCCATTTTTTTCCCCTTAAACACATATGTTGGCATAATAAAAAGCCAGATGCCCTCCCAAAACTCTTGCAACCCTTATTTCTAGAAACCACCACAGCTGTAGGGCAATCCTGCTGTAAGCTGTTGTACAGCATTTGCACAACAATCCTGTCTGCTGTCTCAGAGTTTTAGACAAGGATCTTTCATTTCATAAAGAAAACACAACTTGTATATAGGTTTATGGGCATTACTATATCAAAATTTTCTGCAGCTATTCATAATGTTGATGCTAGTAAACCAAAAGGTTATTTTTACTTCACATTGAACATATTGCACTTATTAGCATGTTCTGATTAAACAAACAAAATCATAGTTGATGGTCCAGTTTGTGGCATCAGAAAAATCCTGAATTTGGATCAGTATCAGTTTGTCTTCTAATTTTAATGTTGTTTTCTTCAGGCAGATATTTCTCACACAGAGCTATTACTGCAGAGCACCAGTACCATTTGAGGTTTGGACAAAACGCCAGACTTTTCACTGCCATTATATTTGTACTTTCACAGACAATACTTATACACTCCCCAGGAGCTCTGGTCAGACCTCAGACTCTTCACTCCCCCTTTATCTGCTTCAGTTTTGCTTTTGATGCTGGCAGTTAAATTGTCTCTGGGTTTTGCCATGTTGTGTTGACTTCCTTGTCTGTTTAATCTCTAGGACATCTTTTTGTGTTGAAAAAGAAAATCATCTTATTGAACATAAATTTCCCCTTAAATATGTATGGAAATTTCTCTCTTTTTTTAACTTCTGCATCTTACTGTAGTTGATCTCAAATCATGATCTCCATGCCAAAAAAAATTCCCTAAAATTCTATTTTTGTCATTCTGACTCTTTTTACACCTACAACAGGACATTCTATCTAAATAAAAGATGTCGTATACACTAAACTTCTTCAATCTTCTCCTAAACAATCTTCATTCTCGTTAACCGTGGGCAACACCAAGGTCACTCAAGGCAGCTGGGGCCCTGGGTAAATGCTAAAGGCTCTCTTCACCCATCATAGGAACTAGAGGTACAGGTATGTTTTAGGTTAACAAGGTCCTCAGTCTTGTAGATATCAGCAAACCACTCACAAAATACTGTTTATTTGTCTTCAGTATTTCAGGGCTAAGCCATTTTCTTCTCCATATTGCTAAAGCTCACTTGCCCTCATCTTCTCTGCAAATATCTCACTTGCCTGATAATTTATGTAGTTTTTGGTAGTGTTATGTCCCCCACTGACACTAGGGCTGTGAGCTCTTATTCAAGTTACATCATATCCTATATGGAAAAAAATCAAAATTATTTCCTGTCCAATGTAAGAAAAATAAAATATGGTAATTCAGAAACACAGCACACATTTTGTGTCATCAGACTTGCAATTAGATTGTGATTTAGAAAACAAATAGAAAAGCCTTGGTATATTTCCAAATTGTCTTGGAAAGATGAGGCCAGTGATCACTGTATCACATTTCAAATTATTTTCTTACTGTGTTTTTATGTGATTATTATTTAGATACGATGGGCAGTTGTCTGGGGATGCTAACTATTTTGATGTTCTGAAGAGATCATAAATTAAAAGTTGAAAGCCGTTCCTTCTATTTATTTTTTTTTCCTGAGATTAAGGAGCATTTATAGGGAAAAAAAAAAAGATTTTTTGTAGAATTCAGAAATTGTGTCTGCTCTAATTGTGATTTAATTGCCACTGATGACTGCCAGCTGTCCAGTGTGAAAGCAAACTATTAGCAGATCTGCCAGAAAAAAAAGAAAATTTTCTGTGAAATGATGAGATTCAATTTTAGAGAATTTTCTTCTGCCCTTCAACAAAGAGAACAGACACATTTCATGCCTACTTCAACAGGTTCAGTTGGCTCTGATTGGAAACAGTGACTTAAACCTCAGTCTTCTCCCTTCATAAGAATGCTCTCAGGAATTTTGTTGCAAAGATAATTTTTGATCTTGACAAAACTGATTTTTCCACTGATGGATGTTTTGGGACTTACACTGACGTTGTGTGAATGAATACAGCTGAAATTAACTGGCATGGGCAGCATTCATAACATCAGAAGACTCACCACAAAATGATTGCTATACCCTGACCTTTGAGAACATTTCAGGAGGCCAGAGTTCAGTCCCAGGATGAAACACAGTAGAAGACTGAGGCTGTGTGCACTGTGATAACACACTTATTTCCAAGGTTTGCAGCCTCTTCAACTGGAACTCCAAGACACTTTGGATTAAATGGTCTATTAATGCTCAGTGGCAAAGCAGTCAAAACCTTAATCCATCTTTTGAATCCATAGCTAGTGAATAGGGCTGGTTACTGGCACACAGGAAACAAGAACTATGAAACATTTGGTTTTTATCTCAGACTCATTTTATTCCCCAAAGTTCTATCTTCTCAATATGTTTTACCCTATGTATGTAAGCTTTACAGACAAAATATAACCTCTCTTGTCTATCTGCTTACATTCCTGGTCCAAATTATTAGCAGACCTTACAACCAGAGAAGCAATGTTGCTAAACAGACCCAGATGGGGTCTTCTTAGAGTCAAAAGTTTATAGGTATGGAGAGCTGTTATTTATCATATCCAAGCAGTGGTTTGTTTAAAGAGGGCAGGGAATGTAGGCAATCAAAAGATAAGAGGGATAGAGAGTCCAGACTGACCTCTGTGCATCTCACTGTTGGAGACACATTATGAGTTAAAATGAGAGGCCATGAATTACAAAAAGAGGCTGGTGCTACTGGTGTACCACAAGTAGAGAGAATGAACACATGATTCTGTTTTAAGCTAAAAAAATTCCTCAAAACCTATCTCAGTCCTTTGTCCAGTCTCTAAATCAAAGCCACCATTCCTACCCAAGAACTTTTTGTCTCTTTTTGTTAGTGTGTATGTATCTTCTACCAGGGTAAGACTTATTACCATTTTGATGGCTTTTTAAAGTCAATATTATTTCAACATTTTAGTAGGGTGAAGATTAGTATAGTGCCTCCATGGTGATGAATGCAGTTTTTAGCTTCAAAGGCAAGCCTCTGTCTTCTGGACTGCAGCAGTCCTTCCCACTTCCTCTGAGAATGGAAAAGCAATTTTTTTAAAATTCCTGATCTGTATTTTGATTTTGTTCTTTCATCTGCAACTATTTATTAACTAAGGCCTAGGATAACCTACTCCAGTATTCTCTGAATCCTTACAGAAATGTGCCATGTTTCTGACATTTCCCTTTACTATGAAATTCGCTGATAATTCTAACCTCCCTGCTACTCCTTTGTGACAAACACTCTGTTAAAATAGAGCCAAGACATGTGGAGATCTTCTCATCTTATTTATTCTTGGATGTTGCTGATGCATCACAGATTCTATCACAGACAAATGTACTCCAGTTTCCCCATTCAGCAACTGAACTCAGAGTGGGCCTCAGTGGGTGCAACATCCCTGCACAAGCAGAGTTGTCCATGAACATGTTGCACGGTATTGAATCTGGACAGTTCTGGAATATCTCCAGTGGGCGTGACTTTCCAGCCTTTCTGTTCAATCTGTTCCTGCGCTTGGTCACTGGACAGGAAAGGTCCTCAAGAATTCAGTGATACTGAGCTCTGCTATGTCCTAGAACTCATCTGTGACCTAGTGCAGGTCCCCAGCTGAGGCTGCCACCATCATTTATTCCTTCTGTCATACTCTGTACACAACCCCTCTTTCTTTCTCTCTCTTTTTTATCCTTCCCCACTGGGAACTCCTAAATCAGTCTGCGTTTGTGAGAGATCTTCTTCTTCATGATAAGGGCACTTGTCAGCAAAGATCAAAATTTTCACCACTCGTCACTAATGATATGTGCCTACACAGATACAATCACATCACAAAGCAACAAAATCAAGAAAGTTAAAAATATAGCTGTTAACTTTATATAACTATTGCTTTATATAACACTTTTACACAGTTTTTAAATATCATATATAATTCTTATCATGTAATTTCCTGCTAAAGAAGTTCTTTCTCTTCATTTTTCTTTTTCACACCTTCTGAATTTTCTTTTCTTCTTTTCTTACTCCANAAAAGGAAAAAAAAAAGAAAGACTGAAATCCCAAAAAAGGAACAAAAGTCGAAATGGTGCTGTGTTAAAACTTACTGTTCTTATTTGAATGCCACTATTATTTCAATTAACTGGTTGAAATGCCGACATATAAGAGGTTCAAAATAGTGAAAATACTCTTGCATGTCTCATTTAATTACATCTATTTCTTTGTGGTTTTAATTGCTGACTTACTTTATCTGCGTCCCTAAGGAGTTTTACTAGTGATCTGTTAGAAATTATTATAAATTTGATAAAGAATAAAGCTCACACATCTACTACAAAAGCTGAAGCAGGCATATACACACTAAATGGGAGGATTACCAAATGCTTTAATTTCAAATGGAAGTAGCCTTTTAATTCCCAACAATTTATACCTCATTTTTCTGGGGTCAAACCCAAACCCCATTTCATGTCACTCCTCAAATCCAGAAGGGTGCTGTGAAGAAGAAGAAAGGGCAGGGTGAAAAAGAGAAAATTGCAACTCTGCTCTTGAAAGAAAGTCCAAGCAGTTCATAAAATATTTGAATAAAGGAATATATCAATAAGATCTCAGAAAAGGACAAAAAAGTTCACCAAATCTATCTATCCCTAACTAATTATAGACAATGTTGTAGACTTCCTGTCCTTGGAAGTATTCAAGGACAAGTTGGATGGGACTTGGAGCAACCTGATCTAGTAGAAGGTGGAATGAGGGGGTGAAATGAGATGAGCTTCAAGGTCCTTTAAACCTTTCCCATTCTGTGGTTCTGTGAATGTAGCACAGTGAGCTTCCACAAGGCACAGAGGTCTCTCCCTTGAGACTTCCTGGGAAAACTTCACCTGCAAGTTCCAGTAGACACAACAGACGAAGCCCTGGAAAGTCAGAATTCAGTTTTTCGTGGTGGTGAGGACACCATGCAGTCTGAAAGGAAAGCTCTGCTGAAGCTGCAAAATTAGGCAGACTCTTCAAGATTTATTTTTGCTGATGTTGGTGCCACTCTCCTCTGCCACACAGATCCTTCTTCCATTCAACCCATAGGTTAAACCACCATGAAAAAGGGGCAATGTCACACCTAGCCCTGGTTATTTTCTAAATTTTAAAGCTGACACTGGCATATTTAAAGCATGTCTTCTTCACATACAGGAAACAGATATCTGAAGGAGTGTTCTTCCAGGATCAAGCTGCGGAGTTTTCAGAAGTCAAAGAGAAGACCTCCCCTGATGTCAGACCCCAGAGGCAGGGGTGTAATTGAAGGCAGCAGCAGCAGCTGTCTCCACTTTGTGCTGTTAGGGACAGTTCTGAAGCATATGGGATGCATTTATGGTTATGAAAACTCCCTGTATCAGAAGCCCTGGTAAGAGAAGGATTGAATGTTCCTAGCAAAAGCCTGAATGTTTTGATTTTTTTTAACTTGCAGGAGTGAAAGTTCTTCTGTGACTGGGAAGTTGTGCAGATGGAAGGACAGAGCAGATGTTTGTCAAACCCTCACTGATATTTTTCATTCATGTTTTTATTAATGGAAGCGGAAACAGCGCACAATCTGAAAGTTTGGATTTGGATAATGCTATAGATGAGTTAAGCAATATTTTTCTGGTTATTATATTGTGAAGCTATAGAAAGCTCTAGTTAATTAGAAGCTATGGATTCTCTCAGGATCTCAGGTGCTTTAGAAGAATTTAATGGCAGTCTTATAGCTCACTCCCTTCTTCTATTGTAAATATTACTTTCTGGCGATAAAAAATTTAAAAAATCAAATTAGGTTTTTATTTTTCTATAATAATGTTTATATATTTTTATAAAATTATATTTTATATTAATTTTCTGTCTTTTAAAGGTACATTTTGAGAGCTTTCTTTGCCTCCTAAGCCTCTTCTGTGACAGTCCAGAAAGGGTTATTCTATATTCCACTGAGATGAACATATAACGGTATAGAAGACTTTAGAAGTGTAATCGCTTCATTTTCCCAGTTTGCTGTTAGAACCCTTCAGGTCTTTCATTGTAGACACTTGGACATATGAAGGCCACCACCAGAATCAAACTTTTCCCAACGACTACATTTTTAGAAACCTTTCAGCCTAAATTTTTTGGAGGCGGAGTTTGCTGAGGTTACTTTCTTTCCACATTACTCATCCCCAGCATTTATTTATAATGCAAAGGTTTGCTGTGATTTAGAGGTTCACGGGTTCTTCTCCTATGTGAATAAAGATGTCTGAGGAAAATTTACTGCAGTGTTAGTCAGGACAGTGCAATGTGTTGGACTCAGTGATCTCAGAGGTCTGTTCCAACCTAATGGACCTATGATTCTATAACTACATGGATAGGTAACTAATTCTCTTTATGGTGGGAACCATTAATATAATTCATAAGAAGTCAGGTGCTTTATACATGTGGCTCCTAAGTTTTTGGGGTTTATTGTGCCTCTCATACTTAAAATTGAAAACAAATTGTGGTTTAGCTTTTTTTTTTTTTAATGGAAGAAGTGGTGTGTTAAAATGAAGCGTGGGAAGCACACACTCAGTCAGAGATGTTACTACGGTAAGAGTGGAGTTTTGAATAATTCCTTTTTTTGTAATAAAATTTTAAATTACTTTTATAATTTTTTGTTCTGATAAGGTGTTTAATTTCATCTAGGACCAATTTTTTCTATTTAATTTTCAAACTGTACGAACATAAATTAAAAATAGAAATGCAATTTCTGAGGCAGCATAATTTCAACTGATAATTACAATATTTCACTTCAATATGCATGTCAAAGAAAAATTAGGATTCCTTTCAAAATAAAAAAAAGAAATCTTTTTGCCTCAAAGGTTTCAGCAGAACGGATGTTTATTTCCCAGACATTTTGACGAACTGAAATATGCATTTCTATGTTTTTATTTTTTGGTAATAATGTTTTGGACAAAACCAAAAAGTGCCTACTTTCAGCAATAATTTTTTTTCTTCTTAATTTGTAGACAGATGGTGCATTTCATGTGTGCTCNTTTTTTTTTTTTTTTTTTTTTTTTGCCTCTTGCAGAGTTCAGTAAGTAGTGATACTCATCTTGGATTTTTCCTCCTGCTCTGATTAAGGCAGTGGCCCTTAGGAAAGGCTGTGGGTGCCGAAGTTCTGAGGGAAACACCTGCAGGTTTGGATGAGACGAGCAGCCACCTGCAGAGAGAGCCGACACACACGCGCGGGAGGATTTTTTTTTCTTTCTCCCCTTCTCTTTTTTATTCACAGCATCTTTTGCAGTGTCTTTTGCCGCATTGGCTGTCGTTATCTTTCATCTGCACCTTCCTTTTTTTGTAAGTTCAGAGATAAAAGCGCCTGCCTTGGTGGTGGTGGTTGCTGCCATCCTCAGTGCGAGCAGGGGTAAATCCTTCTCTTTGCAGTCGAGCTCTTTGCACAGCCTAGTCAGATCTTTCATCCCAGAGATGCTAATGGTATCCCACACACCTGCAGATTTGAGAAGAGAGGCACTGCAATGCCTTATTACAAAGCATCCAGCACCATTATGAATAGCAGTAATTCCCACACGTGGCATTATTCCACAGAAAATTGTGCACCCTGCCTGGACCAGCCATTCATTCCATCCCACCAATTGCAACTGAAGTTCAAAGGATACAGCAGGTATACAGGAATTTATCCTGATGTCTGTAGAGAGATATTCTGGAGCATTCAGCATCCAAGCTGTTAAAAGCTAATTTGAAAACCAGGGGGGGAAAAAAAAAACAAAAACCAAAAACAAAACCTGCTGAAAAGCAAGATTCAGCAGACATTCTTTATAAAATTCAGAGTAACAATTTTTTTAAAATGACATTATTAAAATAACTTTCTAGAGGTCCTTAAGATCTGTCTGCGGCAGAAGTCATCCCAATGTTTCCAAGAAAATCTGCCTGTTGCTTTCTATAATATCTTTAAATAAACAGTAAATATTTACAGAGTTGGAATCATGCACTCTGCTCTATAGTCATGGTCACAATATTGCTAATATAGTGAATGAGATATAGCAACAGGCAGTGGGTTTTGGTCTGGGGGTATTCTGGGCTTGTTTGTTTGATTTGAGGTTTTGTTGTTGTTTTGGGTTTTTTGTTGTTGGTTGTTTGGGTTTTATTGTGGGCTTTTCTGTGAGGTTTGAGTGGTTTTGTTGGAGTTTTTGGGGGACGGTTTTCTTGGGGTTTTTGGGGGAGATTTTTGTGGGTTTTTTGTGGGTTTTTTTGTGATTTTTAGTTTTTAAGTGAATTTGGTTGAAAAAAGGGATTTAAATATGCACTCAGATAAACAAGATTTCATTTATTTAGAGTACACCTTACCCACTAAATTACAGGTTGGTGAAGCTCTCCAACATCTTTTTTTTCAAGCAGCACATATATCTTATGGTCAGAGACTGTGCAAGAGGAAGTGTAATTCAGGATTTCACTGATACACCTGCAAAAGGAGTCACAGACGTATTCATTCACTCACTGATCAAACTGTCCCCCAAAAAAATACATAAAGATGACAGGCAGAAAATCTGGCACATGAATCTCTCTCTTCCTATCCTGGGGGTCCCTCCGCAATTCTGGAGAAAATTCCTCTACTTACTCCTCATCACACTTGCTAAAATAGACCTGGGCTTCTTAATTACCTCCCTGAACACAACATGAGATGCACAGCAAAGAAATTCTCAGGGCACAGGCTGCTGAACAAAGACAGGGCTGTGTCAGCCATCAGGAGCTGTCAGGCATGGCCTCGTGCCACAGTTTGAGACATGACACCCATTTTCTGGCATTTCAGCTGCTTGACCACAGACAACTGGAACGACTTTTATTCATTTTCTTTTAAAATAGGAGAGATTATTACCTCTAAATATCTTGCTGGACTCTGAGCCCCAACAGAGTTCCATTTGCTTTGGCAGCTGACTGAATTTCTTTAATTGCCTTTGGCTGAATTCCAGTTCCTCAGCTACAGGTGGCTTTTTTTGAAAGCAAGGCCTTCTGAGGAGTGAGAAAACGCTTTAGATTTCTAGGCCACAAAAAAGACATTTAATGGGTAACTTGCAGATGTTTATCAAGCCTCAGAATTTTTATGACTCTTAAAATGATTCAGATTTCTTAAATGCTAATGGGAAGAATAAAACCCAAAAGCCAAAATACAGGTATCAAAACCTAAAAACCCCATCACTTCTGTGTGTCTTTTTGAGCATCGTCGTCCATCTTGCAAGCTGACTCTATCAGAGACCTGCTCAAAAGTATCTTTCTGAGAGGCTGATATGAACAGGGTCAGAAATGGGATCTCAATAGAGACAGACAGGCAGTGAGAAAGAGTTCTGTTGGCACGAAATAGAATTACTCCTTTTAGGTCAGAAATGTTGCTGGTAACAGGTCAGATGAACAGAAAATAATTGGGGTTAGGAATGCAGAGAGTATTTTCTGAAACTCAAAAAATTGTGATAATCTTATTATTGATTAAACAAGAAAAAGAAATATTTGGTAAAGTGGATCTGTTGAAGCTTTTTCCTAGAGTTGTTTTCATCTTTAAGGAACTGCATAGTGAGACTGTAATCCTATATCAGCATGGCTGATCTAAGTTTGGTGAAAATAAACCATAATAAAACTTGTTGAAAAATATCATAATGAACCAGCTGGAAAACATGACACAAAATTCATAAAATATGGTGCAAGAGTAATGTTTTGGGATGTATTTTGCCATATTTTTTCGCCCCAGGTGACATTTTTGGGAGTGTGACTTACTCTGTTTCCTACAGGAGATGTTAAGATAAACATGGTAAATAATCCCTTCAGTTTTAGAAAGAAGGTGTGTTAACTCTGCCTCTTTACTTTTGGTTAACAGACCTGTGACTTCCTACAGTAATTCCAGGGACTATTCAGAAAGGAACGTACCTCAGTATGTTGAGCTCAGTATGTTGTGTTGGCCAGGACAATATTGAGTAAAAATGTTGACTCTTCCATAGGCCTTTAGCAACCCTACCAGAATTCCTGTTTTCCTCCAGCTTTAATCTCTGATCATTTCAAATGGGACAAAGATTAGAGACTCCAATCCTCCTATGTTTTATGTATGGCTACACTGAGAGGCCATTTTTATATGGCCTCATTAGAGAGAGACTCAGAGTGAGAAGAGGCCTTTATTTACTAATTACTAGCCAGACACCAAGTAATGCTATGATTTCCCAGAAATTTCACGCTTTGATTTAAAGAATCACAGAACGGTTTGGGTTGGAAAGGATGTAAAGCTTATTTTGTTCCACAGGCAGGAACACCTTCCACTATCCCAGGTTAATCCAAGCCCAGTCCAACTGGCATTGGACACTTCCAGGGACTGGGCAGCCACAGCTTCTCTGGCCAACCTGCTCCAGGGCTTCACCACACTCGCAGTAGAGATTTTCTTCCTAATGTCTAACCTAAACCTCTTTCTGTCAGTTTAAAGCCATTTCCCCCTTCACTTACTACTTCAAGCCTTTTCAAAAGTCTCTTTCTGGCTTTCTTGTAGCCCTTTCAGGTACTGGAAAGCCACAATCATGTCACTCTGGAGCCTTCTCCCTCTGAACAATCCAAATTCTCTCGCCTTTTCCTCATAGCCACACAAATAACTTAATTCTCTTTTATTCTTTCCCTTTCCATCTTAGTTCCCAGCAAGCAAAAAAGGCATAACAGGTAGAAATCCTTGCTGCTCACCGCAGCAGAACCCTATGCTTTAGAGCTGGAGCTGCAAGATAAGAGGCAGTGGATGCTCTCCGTGAGAAAACCAGCTCTGCCATGGCAATAAACTTTGTTGTCCTGACGTGCCTGTTATGAGTATGTATTTATGCATCCAGGAGCATGACTTTCTGCCCTGCGGAGAAATATAAATTGTCGTGAGCGAAAGTCCATGAAATAACCTGCGAGATTAGGCACTTTTTTGTTAAGCTTTCCTGGTGCTCCCTGTGCTTCTTCCCACTAGATGGCACCGAGCATCTGCTGCATCCTCCGTGCCGAGCCCCACTCTCGGTGCCGGCTCGCCTTCCTTCCCCGGGGGGCTGTGCATCAATACAGACACACCTTTGCATTCAGAAATAAACCTCAGAAACCCACCATTCTCATTGAACGCCAAACCAATCCTCTTCCTTTCCCCTGTGTAGCTAAAGAGTTCAGGAGCAGTGGGCAGGGGATGGTGACAGCACCCTCCGGGCTTGTCATTTCCCCTGAATCTGATCTGTAGAGATCAGTGTTTCCCCAGCTGAGCAGGCCCAGAAACAACGCAGATGCACGATCAGACTGCTCAGAAGAATGTTATATACAAGGATATGAAATAATATATAAGATATATACCTAAGGATAAAGAAACCTGACCAGCCGATCAAGGAAAGTGAATCCCCCCACCTCCATTCTATTACACCCCAGCTGGACAGCAGCATCAAGCTCTGAGGTTCCCATCACAGAAAGGACATTGACCTGTTGGAGTGAGTCCAAAGGAGGGCACAAAAATGCCCAGAGAGCTGGAGACAGGCTGAGGGAATTGTGGCTGTTCAGCCTGGAGAAGAGAAGGATGCATGGAGAACATAAATACCTTTCCAGTACCTAAAGGGTCTTCAAAAGAGCTGGAAAGGCACTTTTGACAAGAACATAGAGTGAAACGATAAGGGACCACATCTTCAGACTGTAAAAGGGTAGTATTAGATTAGATATTTGGAAGAAATTCTTGGCTCTGTGGGTGGCGAGCCACTGAGATGGGTGGCTCAGAGAACTGTAGATGTCCTACAGTTTCTAGAAGTGTTTAGGAGGAGGCTGGGTAGTCTGTGGAGCAATCTGGTTTAGTGGAAAGAGTCTCTGTCTATGGCATGGGGTTGAAATGACATGATCTTTGAGATCCATTTGGACCCAAACAATTCTATGAGCCCGGATTTCAAATTACACTTACATTCACCTGCCCAGAAAGATCTTCTGTTCTTTTCATAGACTCAAAACATGGCTCTTTTCATCAATATCAGTTACTGAGAGCCAGCAACTTTTCAAAAGTCACGTGGGAGTGCCTCAACTTTCAAGTTGCTTCCTAGTAAGGGGGCACCTGTTTTGCAGAGACCTTGTAAGATCAATCCAACAAGACATAGCTGAGAGTAGTACAGTAGGATTTTATCTGTGCAAGCCCTTTGAGGATTAGAGGAATTCTACTGATAGCACCAAGTGAAGGGAATGGGAGTTTTGCCATGGAATATTGACAGATTTAATAATTGTTAAGAAAGTGCAAAATGAAAATGGTTTGCATCAAGATGCAGACATTTTCACCTCTTGATTTGAAAATCTGGTACTTGAAAACACAAGGTATGTTTACATTGTATACAAGGCATAGAATCATAGGAGTCATAGAATCTTTATGTAAGAAAAGCCTTTTAACATGATTGAGTCAAACCATTAACCTAAAAATGTCAAGTCCACCCCTAAACCACATCAGTGAGAGAGAGATCCTCTAATTCAAGGCAGAGATAAAATAATGCAGAAGGAAAAAAGGGTAAAAATAATTAAAAATATCCCCCAGCTCAAGCTTTAGTACTCTATGGTCACAGATGGCATGCTATAAAAACAGTTTTCCAGTATAACATGGATAAAATAGGATGAAAACTATTTACTTAAAAATGGGAGTGGTCCATGTTAAAGAGAGGTACCAGGTGAGGATCAGTGAATAAAATGAATGGTTAACACTTCTTTTTCTAATAAAGAATCATCACACAATCATAGAATCACAGAACGGTTTCGATTGAAAGAGACCCTAAACACCATGTCATTCCAAACCCCTCTACCACGGGCAGGGACATCTTCCACTATCCCAGGTTGCTCCAAGACCTGTCCAACCTGGCCTTGGACAGGCCCAGGGATGGAACATTTTCACAGGAAGGTAGGTTGCATTTTCAAAATTTAGGTTATGACTCACTCTTTTTGTCTTAGAATCTGTTTTGCTTCCCTCACAACCCTGCAGCTATGACCACTGCAGGCTGCTAATTATCACAGAAAACCCTAATTGCAACCAACTTCTGTCAAGAAGAAAACTGGTGCTAATTTTGTATTGGATGAGACCATTTAATTCCCCTAAAGGGAAAAAAAAAAAAAGGTACTCATTATATCTGCTTGTCCATGTGAATCAGTATTTAGGAATTTCCTTCATGCAAAGTATTTAATGAAATTATTCTGATTTCACACCAAAAATACACACAACAAACCTGACACCTGCCACCAAACAAGAACAACAAAAATGAAAACCAAACACAAAAGCCTGATTTCGCACATCTCTTTCTTTTTCCCTCTCTTTTTTTTTTCTTTTTTTTTTTCCTTATTTTTTGGAGTGAAACACCCAAATCTGTTCCTCAGAGGCTTTAAACAAGCCTGTTCACAACAGTAGCTGGGTTTCTTCCAGGAGTGCATTAAGCAACATGACTGTACCATCACATATTGTTTCTCTTTCATTCTCTTCCCTGAGGGAAAAGCATCATATGCAATGGAGAGACTCATTTTGCTCCAGTGTTCAGTACTAATTGGCTTTTCCTAAATAGTGAAGGCATCATGCCCAGGAATATCATGTTTCTGTAGAACAGCTGAGAAATGACAAAGACTACCTGAGGCCAGATCATTTTTTGTCAGGAGGGGACAGAGTCTCTAGGCATTTTCAGTTTTCCACCTTTAACTCATGATGAAACTTTACATTATTGTAGTCAAAACCAAGCACAATATTTTGATTACTTTTAAATTGTTCTTTTGCTTTGTGGAATTGTTCTGTGTACTCAAAGCCAGATCTGAAGTCCTTCTTGAAATGCATTTCCCATGCAAGGGAATTTGTTACACATCACTTCAGTTCTATTATACTTGGCAGATGATCTTTTGCTCACTTTTAACTGTAAATTCCTCAGGAGTTTTATAGACAGTACTTGAAATGGTAATTCAGGCACTCTGAAATGAAGCTGGTCAGCACATGCAAAGAGCTGGAAGGATATATCATTATAAACAGACCTATTCAGCAACAATTTGTGAGAATAAATGCATAGAACTTGGGTGTCAACGCAGTGCTTCTTTTGAAAACAGCCAATATCGTCCAGAAAAACATGATAATCCAATGCTGTGCTTTGTTGTACTTTATCTACAATCTGCTTTTTCAAACACCTCTGACTCCAATGATACTGTGCCTAGATCTCTTATAGGTATTTTACCTGTTAAAATTATGACATTTGATTATCTTTTCCTTTCTCCCATCTCTTGGACTTTCCTATCATCTCATGACAAAATTTCTGGATTATTTGACTCTGATCTTGATTTGAAAAACAAAGATGGTAATTATTTCTTACTTCCTATTCTGATCCAAACCCAACCCTGCTTATCAATCTGCTCTTTTCAGCCAGGAATGGATTAATTTTTCAGCTCTGTAAAGAGATAGACCTTTCACCCTTATTAGCTTGAAATGGCAGCACGAGAATTAAGTATCTAATGTCAACAAAATGGGCTCAAGGTCTCTTAGAAACATAAGCAAATATAATTTTGTGTATTATTTGAGGATCTAGAACAGACTCTCTGTGCTGAAAAAAAAGAAGCAAAAAACATGCAGAGGAATTGGAATATGAAGCCAGCTAAAAAGCTGCAATATCTTCAGCAGCAAGTCTGATTTTCTACAGCTCCTTTATATACAGAGTACAAAATTACTCAGTGGTCTGTTTGTCACCCTGTGATCTGTTCCCCTGGGATTTGAGCTAAACCAGGGGTGCCAGAAGTATTGAAGGACCACTTAGCAAAGCAAGAACATATCTATCTAAAGTGGTAAGAATCACTCCTGGGCTTTGTAGTGAAACCAGACATTCTTCAGCTCTGTGACATGAAGAGTTTCACTCACAAGTTTCTAAGAGAAAAAACAATTTCAATATCAATCTCCAGACTTAATAATGCAAAATAACTTCTCTTTTTTTGTCCATTTAGCATGTTTTTCCTATTCTGTAATTTTTTATCACTGATTTATTTTTTAATAAACAACAAAAAATTGGCATGAAAACCTTTCTGAATTACATATTTTTAAAATGTTGAAAGAAATATGCAGAATTTATAAAATAGGAAGTCTGCCACTTCATACCCTTAAATCTTACCCATTGCAAAGATCTTTAGCATATAGTTACACACTTACCAGTCAAAGGGTGTTAGAGTCACACTCCTGTGTGACAGGAATGGCCTTTTCCCTTTTACCAACTTTTAAAATCCTTTACCCTCCTTTACAGGAAGTGAACATCTTGTGCCTGGAAGCAAAATGTGTCCAGAAGCAAACAGGCTGTTAGACATGGTGCTAACTCATCTGAAACAGGAGCTGAGGACCCACTGCACGTCTCTTTCTGTCTGCCTATATTGCAAACTTAACTTCTTGTGCTTGAGTTCCATACAAAGGCATAATTCATACTTTTCTATTTATTCACTAGACTAAACAGAGAGATCTGCATCTCTGCATCCATTAACCACATTCCCAGTTCTGGTTAATGGACCTCTTTATGGTCAGTGGAGACTAGATGTGATTCATTCCAAAGATAAAAATAGACCAAATGAGTCACTCCCAGAATTTCCTATTTCTCTACACAGACTAAAAATAGGGTCTTTGGAGACTAACTCTGATTGAGACAGCTTCTTAATAATGGATGAGATTTGTCTTGTTGAGATGTCTGTCATTACACTCAAGGCAGGTTCATATTAAATCATCCTTTTGTCCACTCGGCCAAAGCCTTAACAGTTATGTTCCACACCAGCATTCCTGAAAGCTGCACACAGACACCTGAGGTGCTGGTTCAAGGGAAGGAGGAAATAAAACAGAGATTTCTGTTTCTGCCTCCAGAAATTCTGATGTCCTCACTTTGTGCAGACTTATGGCAGCACCTACAAGCCCAAGTACAGAATGGTTTGGGTTGGAAGGGATCCTAAACATCACGCAGTCCAACTCCAACTGCCATGTGCAGGGACACCTTCCACTATTCCAGGTTGCCCTGTCCAACCTGATCTTGGACACTTCCAGGGATGGGACAGCCACAGCTTCTTTGAGCAGCCTGCGCCAGGACCTTAGCCAGGGCCTCAGGAAATAATTTCTGCCAGTATCTAATCTAGCACTGCCCCTTGGCATTCCCCCATGTCCTGCCACTACAGGCTCTCTCCAGCTCTCTTGGAGCCTTTTTAGGCGCCAGAGCCCTCTTTTCTCCAGGCTAAACACCCCCACCTCTCTCAACTCATCTCCACAGCAGTGTTCCTGTAGCTCCCTTGATCTGCTCTCCAAAGAAATAAGCATGAAATTCCAGAAAAGTGCTAGAGAGCCTGTAAGTCCAACAGCTGCAGAGTAGAAGTTATACTAGGAATGCTTTTCATTTCCACATCTACTGATGGCCACAGATCAAAACAAAGTCGGTTAGATTCAGGGCATGTAAATTAGAAAAGCTAGAAAATTAAATATTTTCACATGACACCTTTTTTATTAAGCAGAGTTATATTAGTGATCAGATGCTAGAAGATTTTTGCCTTGAAGCAATGTTCCTCTGCCATTTTATTCATATCCTTCCAATGTTTTTCTCCCTTCTTAGCACATTTCATTCCTCTCATCTACAAATCAAAAAATTAGGGCAAATATTGTCATGGAATAAAACATGATAACATTCTACTAGGGTTTTTTTTCTAAATCTCTGTTTCAGTATTAATACTTTTTTTTTTTAAATTTATAAAATTGTACTCCTTACATATTCCATAAAATATTCAAATTGCAATTTAAAAAAACATCACTTGATTGTAAGTTGTATGAAACTTATTCTAAGTTATCAGTTTATTAAAGTACTTTGTTTCTTCTGTAACTATTTCCCTGAAGTGTCTCATCTTTTATTTGAGGAACAGTAAGTTTTCCCCATCTCAGAGAGATAAAAAAACTGATGCCCAAAAAATTTTAAAGGAAATGCCTAAATAGTGCTAGACTTACAAAAATGATGAAGTATTTAATTATTTTTATGGCTCCATTTGACAGGTAGCTTTTGCAAGCTTGGGCAGCATCCTACATCATGAAATAATATTTTAATACCTAACAAGAGAAGGGGAATCAGGCTGGTTAATAAAGCCCGGTTAGCTTTTCAAGAAGCTTCTGTCAAACTCCTCACAATGGAAGTGTTAAGGGAAAACAGGTCAGTGAATTACTTGGTAGAGTCCTAACATTAATTGAAAGACACTTTAAAGAGCAGAAGATCGCATTTTGGTAATGGTACTGTAGTACTTACCTGTGGGAAAGATGAAGTCTGCCTGAAGAATACAGGAGGTCGTAAGAATTAGTGGTAGAATATGAAAAAAAAATGTTTGTTTCAAACAAACACAAAGTTATTCACATGGGGAAACTAAACCCCAATGGCCTAATCTCTACGTTAGAAGAAATGTACTCTGTGCTAATTATTACTGCTCAGAAATGAAATTGGAGTTTATAACAGACCATGAAACTACCAATGTAATGTAATGTTCAGCAGCATCCAGAAAAGCACATTAGGAAGAAGAAAAGAAGGAGAAAAAGAGTAAAAAACACTATTTGGAAAATCATTAAGTATATCACAGTGTACAGAACATCCTAAGCATGTGGGATTCTCAGTAGACAGGTAGCTGAAATAATCCAGGTCACAAATTAATGAGGAACAAGCATTCAAGAGGGAAAAAGAAAATAATGGCCTGTGGAAGGGACAATAAGATTCACTTTGGATTGCTTTTCCAGTTAAATCACTGAAAGCATGAGATGAACTCCATAAGCAGGCAGTCCGAGATGAAAAAAAAGGATATGGTTATTCAAACAATCCGTACTGAGGTGTGCTGAACAGTCCTGAGAGGTGTTACAGGGGCTGGAGTCTGCTTTGGTTCAAGGGCAGGATAGACAATACAATCCACGAAGGCTGCTAACACCACCTACAACACTCTCAACATCTCTGGTGGCTCCCAAGTGACAACTTCCACATGGAAGCGTATTCAGCAAAATGATCACTTTGTATTTTTACTGGGCATGATCTTCTCCTCATACTTTGCTTTTGACCTCCTCCAGAAGCAGAGGTGGAAGCTTAACAAGACAAGAGGAAGTGGTCTCAAGTTGTTCCAGGGGAGGTTTATGTTTAGTATTTCTTCACTGAAAGGGCTGTCAAGAATTGAAAGAATTGGTTGCCCAGGGCAGTGATGGAATCAGCGTCCCTCAAAGCATTCAAAGATGGGTCGATGTGGTGCTTAGGATCATGGTTTAATGGTGAACCCGGCAGTGATAGGTTAACGGTTGGACCCAATGATGTTACAGGACTTTTCCAACCTTAATTATTCTGCAATTGTATGAATATATGGATCTTTGGCCAAAATCAGTAAGGACATCATTTCATGTTCTTTCTCTAAGCCCTCACCATCTGCTCCTGTACCTCTCAAGCGCTAAAAAGTGGAAATGGGTCCTGTAGAGGATACTGTGGCAGCCCAGGATGTAATTAGTGAAAAATTTTCTTTAGCAACAAATCCAGATGGCACTGACACAGGTGAGCGGAAAGCAACCTGCATCATGGGGACTAGAACCATCACCTGGGGTCAAATGAAGCAAATTTCTTAAATGGGCAAAAAAACCCAAATACATGTGCACAACCCACATCTTTAACAGCACAGTCTGAACTAAACTGACATGCTATTTATTTTATTCTCATTATTGTAAATCAGAGCATTTCAAGAAAAAATTGCATTCATTTAGGGAAAAAAATACAGATTTTGTAGAAATTTCAATTCTGCTAAAAGTATCTCCTCACCCTCTCTCCTTCAAAAAACACTAAAATTTTCAGGTGGAAGTTCCCAATAAATACTCACTTGCAAGTATGAGAGAGTTTAAGTTAATACAGAACCAAATCCCTGCTTTGGGTTTCTTATGGCACCCCAAGGTCTGAGAACAAGGCTGGAAGTTCCAGTCGGCTGATGTGTGTTGGGTTGCAAAAGCACTGGAGGAAGAGCTCTGACTGCTTATATCTCTTTCATATGAAAAAAACAGTATTTCACAGGGAATGTTGAAGGTGTGGGAAAGACCTCTAAGATCATTGAATCCAGATTTTAACTGATCACCACCAAACAAGAGCACTGAGTGCCATGTCCAGTCATTTGTTGAATATGTCCAGGGACGATGACTCCACCAGCTCCCTGGGCAGCCTCTTCCAATAACTGGCAACAGCTTCAGAGAAGAAAGTGTTTGTGATGTTCAGCCTGAACCTCCCCTGGCACATATTCAGGCTGTTTCCCCTCCTCCTGTCCCTGTTCCCTGGGAGCAGAGCCCGACCTAGCCCGGCTGTCTCCTCCTGTTAGGGAGTTGTGCAGAGCCACAGGGTGCCCCCTGAGCCTCCTTTTCTCCAGGCTGAGCCCCTTTCCCAGCTCCCTCAGCCACTCCTGGGGCTCCAGCCCCTTCCCCAGCTCTGTTCCCTTCCCTGGACATGCTCCAGCCCCTCAGTGTCTCTCTTGTCCTGAGGGGCCCAGAGCTGTCCCCAGCACTGGAGGTGCCTCAGCAGTGCCAGCCCAGGGGATGGGCCCTGCCCTGGGGCTGTGTCACACCATGGCTGGGACAGCCCAGGGGCAATCAGCATCTGCCCATCTGGGCACTCCTGGGCTTCTGTCCAGCCACTGAACCAGAACCTGCAGGGCCCTTTCCAAAGGGCCTTTTCCAGCCCCTTTGCCCCAGTCTGGAGCTACAGGAATTGGTGAGACCCAGGGCAGGACCTGGCACTTCTCCTTGGTGCCCCTCACACCACTGGCCTCAGCCCATGGCCAGCCTGTCCAGGTCCCTCCTCAGAGCCTTCCTGACCTCCAGCAGATCCACACTCCCACCCAGCTCCGTGTCCTCCATGAATTTACTCTGGGTACACTTGATCCCCTCATCCAGATCATCAATGAAGATTTTAAACAGGGCTAGACCCATCACTGATCCCTGGGGACACCACAGTGACTGGCTCCCAGCTGGATGCAGCACCATTTCCACCACTCTGGGGTGGGCCATCAGACAGTTCCAGAGGGGACTGGACCTGTCCAGGCCCTGGGCTGCAGCTTTTCCAGGAGATGCCATGGCAGACAGTGTCAAAGGCTTTGCTGGGGTCCAGGCAGACACATCCACAGCCTGTCCCTCATCCACCAGGCAGGTGACCTGCCCATCAGAGACCAGGCTGGTCAGACAGGAACAACCGACTTTCTGAAATCCATGCTGATTTGAGTCTCATCCTTTGTTTGTCCAGTGCGTGTTGGGGGATCACACTCAAGATGCTCCACAAAAGATTTTTTTTGTCAAGGAACAATGGGATGTGATAGATACTCAGATGAAAAGGACTCATGGATCACACCCAGTCCTTGTGCCAGTAATTGAACCACACTGGTTTAACTTATCTACAGAAACAAGAAACATCTTTCTTACTAGTGCAAGCTTTGCAAGAACTAACCATGAAATCTGTATTAAAATTCTCAAATTCCAGTTAATTTTAAGACACAATGAATACCTTTGCCAGAAAAATAGCTAGAAAATAGCTATTCAAACACTGATATACAAATAAATGGCAACAAATGTTAAGCTGTTTTGAGAACATTCCATCAGGCTACCTATTTTTTTCTATCTTAAATTTTGATAAAACTTAATATGAATTAATTCCAAAGCATTTAGGGAAGATTTACATTTAGAAAAAAACTTAGTTTGCAAAAGGTTTTAGACAAGATTTGCAGCTAATTAAATGTGACATCAATATAATAAAGAAAAGTAAGCAAGAAAGCATATAGATGTTCCTCAGCCCTTCAAATTCACCTGTCTGGAATCATGGAAATTTCAGCATGAAAGAAAAAAGCCAATGTGAATGTCCCCAAAAAAGATAGCAGAAAAAAAAATTAGGCTTTCTAAGTGGATGAGAAATTAAGACACATTTGCTACAGCCTGGGTCTACTGAGGCCAAGCTTACAAAAATTCTTCCACTACAGACCTTTAAACAGCAGAGGTGCTTAATGTGAAATGATGAAAAA
>VZDJ01000079.1:1914971-1940266 GCA_008694505.1 Cyanoderma ruficeps | reverse complement strand
AAAGAAAAAAAAGTAAGGATTATTCCTGAGACCTGAGTTCTGGAGTGCTGTAGAATGAGGACTGATATCCCCAAGGCAGTATCCTGGTGCTGTTTGCAGTTAAAGTGTTGTTTTGGAAGACGTTTTCTTCCCCACCAACAGATCTAGACCCAAAGGATGACAACACCCAAGGATGACTCGACTCAGTGGATGACTAGACCCAAGTGAACTTTAAGTACCATTTTGTAATTTTTCTGTGCTGTAAAGCTGCTGCCTTAGGGAGGGTTGATATTCACTAACAGAGCAGCACCAGCAAGCAAAGAGGAAAACAAAATGTACAGAGTTCAGGTGTCTGCTGGAATCAGAGACAGTATAGAAAAATTTTGTCTCAATGCAAAATGTTTGTCATTTTTAGAAATGCAAAAGCTCGTTTTCATTGCTGATTTTAAATCAAATATAGAAAATGTTGTCTGTCGCTGTTTTAAATTGTTTTGAATAGTAAAGTACCCTGGGACCTTTGCTGCATGAAAGATAGTACCTCAAAGTGCTTTATTGTTGTAATTTCCATGGAAATTAACATTTACTTGCATGGTTATCACACTTTCTGTGTAATGTAGGGTATAACCCTCTAAATCCCTTTGAAATACAGTTCCTGAGGTATCATCAATCTGACTCAAGATTTGTTCTACTTTTCTGCTTGAGTTTGCTGAATACTTTTGCTTTTCCTCCTGGAGTTCAGCTATTCAAGTTAATGCTGAAATGAACTTTAAAATTCAGCAGCCATTTGCTTCTGTTTGGTTTTATTTCCCCATCTTTTCTATTTGCTTTCTTACCTATCCCTCTTTCTGTATCTACTGCAGGCAGATAATAACTATTTGCTGTTTACAGAGCCAGTGAAAAGCCACCAAATGTAAATCCTCTGGGTATTTCAGCCATGCTTCACACCCAGGCTGGCAGTCATCTCAAGATGCACTGAGAAGGCTTAGAATCAGTATTAGAGGGGGAAAAAGGACTGTCACACCCTGGAACAGGTTTCCCAGGGAAATTGCAGTCTCATCATATCTGGAGGGATTTAAAAGACATGTAGCTGTCACACTCAGGGGCATAGATTAGTGATGGGCTTGACCAATGCTCAGATGGTTGGATTCAATCATTTTAGAGATTTTTTCCAGCCTAAATGATGTTATGACTTTATGATCCAAATTCAAAAGTAAGCACATTTATCACCTAATCTTCACACAAGGGGATTGATACCACTAAATCTTTAGTCCTTCCTCCGTTTGTTGCACCACGGGCATATGCAACATACCCAGTATGGACATATCCAAACACTGGCTGATGAAATTTAATAAAATACCTATGCAGAATTATGTTTTAGACTAGACAACTTTTAAAATTATCACAAAATATTAGCTGATGAACATGCAGGAACTGTGAAAAGAAGGCAGATATTGGGTGTGCAACTCAACAAACATTGTGGAAGTGAATGTGAGGGACTGAAGCTCTCAAAGAGCACACTAATTTCTGCTCAAGTATCCCTTCACTGGGGACAGAGTGGGAGATATTTCCAGAGGCAAACAGGAATGTAGAGAAAGAAGCTGTTAAATGTGTCTGGAGCTCCTTGGAACAGCAAACTGACGTTGTAAGTTAGCTCAGTAACTAATACATACCTAGAACCAAAGCCACTGTTGGTGAGTCTCAGTTAGATGCTGCATCTCACTCTGATAGCTTTCCATAACTGATTGAATTTCTGTAAATCTGTATTAGTGCCTGATGGAAGTGGATTTCTTTCTTTTTCTTGCAGTAACAAAACCAACCTCCAGTTCCAGTGGGAACACTTTGTTTTCTATGCCTAGGATTACAGTCCAAACGACCTAGTCTACTGAAGGCCAGACAACTCAAGAGACTGATGGTATATGAGGAACACAAAATACACCTGGAAACTTCAAGGAATTCATACGGATGAGTTCCTGATTATTAATTTTATTCTGTTGTTTATAGTGTCTTCATCTAGAGCTTTCCTTCTAAAACTCACTATTTTAAGAACATCCACACATACTCACTTTACCTTTCCTCTAAAAAGTGAGCACTAACGATGATCCTTATGGAATGGCATGTTGTTTCAAAGTATTATTTTAATTAATTTTATAACACACTGATAATCAACGTCACCAAGGACTAGATTTTTTTTTTTTAATTAATTCAGTTTACTATTACCTAGCTGTCAGTGAAGGTGATATACCTGCATTTAAGGGACATTATTTGAATGTAAATACTTTGACATTAAACAAAAGTCATGATAAAATAGGATAATATCCACATCAGACAAAATAATGTTAAACAGCATTAGCAGCAGCCTTGGAAATAGACCAGAGCTAGGACTTAGCAGCTCTAAAATCTTTACATGGTCAATGACATGAGAGACCTTGGACAAGTCATGTCATCCTGGTGTACTTCAGTTTTCTTGCCACCTAAGTGGTTGCTAACAATGAAAAGACATAACAAGTCATGATGAGTTGTAAAGTGCTGGAGAGCACATAGACATCCTCATTAGTGCCACAGAGAAATAAATTGCCAAGAGTCCTGTGTCTCAATTACCATTATTCTGTACAACAAAATTAAAAATTTCCTGACAGGAGGTGTAAGTGGCCTTACCTAGAACTGCTTTATGCAACTACCAAGGCATCAAAGGAAGAAAAGGAAATGGTAATTAAATTTCTGCTTATTTTCTCTGGTGTTCTACTCTAAGTTAGTGTTAATGTCAGTTAGGTATATTTATCAGCTTTGACATTTTGTACTTGACAAATTGATGAAGACAACTGGTGCATAATAAGGGATATGATATATCCATTCAATGCCGTGTTCTCTGGCCCAGGTGTTTATAAGGCTGTTCTTGAAATGGGTCCTGTTGCCTGACTCAGTTCTCTCAGGGGTGCCATGTCTCCACAGGTCTCGTTTTTCCAGTCCCAGGATGGTGCTCCAAGCAGTAGTGTGAGGCACAGGGTAGGTTTCCAGCCATCCAGTGGTGGCTTCCACCATGGTCAGCACGTAGCGCTTGCCTTGGCGGGTTTGGGGCAGGGTGATGTAGTCAATCTGCCAGGCCTCCCCATACTTATATTTGGACCACCGTCCACCGTACCAGAGGGGCTTCACCCGCTTGGCCTGTTTGATTGCAGCACATGTCTCACAGTCACGGAAAACCTGAGAAATACTGTCCACCCCTCGGTCTTGTGCCCACTCATAGGTGGCATCTCTGCCCTGATGACCTGAGGCATCATGAGCCCATCGAGCTAGGAACAACTCTCCCTTGTGCTGCCAATCTAAATCTATCTTTGACAACTCTATCTTTGCAGCTTGATCTACCTGCTTGTTGTTTCGGTGCTCCTCATTAGCCCAACTCTCGGGCATATGGGCATCTACATGACAGACTTTTAGCTTCTCTGTCTGAGTGGCAATGTCTTTCCAATCGTCAGCAGCCCAGACTCATTTTCCCCTAGGCTGCCAGATGGCCTTTTCCCACCTTTCCAGCCAACCCCACAGAGCATTGGCTACCATCCATGAATCAGTGTAGAGGGAGAGCTTCGGCCACTTCTCCCTTCCAGCAATGTCCAGGGCCAATTGAATGGCTTTGAGTTCAGCAAGTTGACTTGAAGAAGAAGCCACCTTCTCCTTCAGTGGCTTGTGAGACCTGTTGTGTGAGGCTCCATACCGCTGCTTTCCACTTCTGGTTCATTCCTACAATGTGACAGGAACCGTCAGTGAAAAGAGCGTAACATGTTTCTTCATGTTATATGGTGGAGTTTCTTCAGCCCTTGTCACTTGTTCATGCTCCTCTTCATCTGTGAGACCAAGGTTTTCACCTTCTGGCCAGTTTGTAATTATCTCCAAAATCCCAGGGCAATTTGTGTTTCAAATACGGGCGCACTGTATGATGAGGGCAATACATTTGCTCCTTGTGGCGCTAGTGGCGTGGTGGGTAGAGGGAGCCTTTCCTTTAAACATCCACCCCAGCACCGGTAGTCGGGGTGCCAGGACCAGTTGTGCTTCCATCCCAGCCACCTCCAAGGTGGCTTGAACTCCTTCATAAGTGGCCAAGATCTCCTTCTCTGTGGGAGTGTAATTGGCTTCGGACCCTCTGTAGCTTCGACTCCAGAATCCCAGTGGTCACCCTCGAGTCTCAGCAGGTACCTTCTGCCAAAGGCTCCAGGACAAGCCATTGTTTTTGGCTGTGGAGTAAACCATATTCCTAAACTCTGGTCCCGTCCTGACTGGGCCCGGGTCTACCACATGAGCAATCTCCTGCTTGATCTGGGCAAAGGGGTGTTGCTGTTCAGGTGTACTGGACCCCCTCCAGGTGAAAGCAAACTGAGGCCCATGTTTAGATAAGGGACTGCAAATGGGAGAAATACAGCCACAACCATGTGCCACCCGAACCAAGGTAAGCTAGACCATATGATGCTACTTAATGAGGTTCTATATTCAGTACACAAGAACTTAGGTCACTCAAGAACCATTATTCCTTTGTTCCTCTCAATACCCTCAAGGCCCACGCTTGGGTGCCAAAATCTGTCTTGGTTTGGAAAGACACGTGTCTGCTAGGGAAAGCTGGAGCTTCGCTTGGAAGGGGGATTGTAAACCCCTCCCTCCAAGTTATTATAAATATGCAATTAAGGGGGTTTTTAGGCAAAGATATGGGAATAACAGTTCTTTACTAGGAATATTAAAAACACAAATGCAGCAGTACAGAAAAACGAACTACCAAGCAAACAAGAAAAAAAGCCTAGAAACAGTGACAGTCAGAATATCACCCTGTTGGTCAGGGTATTGGACACAGTCCAAATAAGTCCTCCTGAAGTGACAGATGTGGTTGTAATGGAGCAGACATGATCCTGTAGAAGAATGTAGTCCCCTTCTGAAGGTTCAGTGGTGATGAGATGGGTATGGTCTTCCTCTGGGAAGTCCAGCAGGAACAGGCTGCCCATGTGTTTCTGACTCTCAGTTTTTATCTAGGTAGGAAGACTAGAATGCTCCACTGTGTGGAGCATCTCACAATAGAATGATGTAATTTTATCAGTCATGTAATGAGCCTCAATGGCCCATTAACAGAAGATATCCCCCCCCGAAGGGAGGATGGGTAGCGGAAGAGAGAAAGAACACTGCCCCACCTGGTTTTAATACCTGGCCCATTAACAGAAGGCGCCCGCCCTCTCTCACCTGAAGTTATGAGAAAAAAAACCTCCCCAACCAGTTTCAACAGATGGAAAACAGAATACACATTTTTGGTTACATATTGCATCCCAAGATATGACGTCACAGTACCTCTGGAGTTGGTGGAAAAAGTTATGAATCAAAGACTCTTTGAATCATAACAAAATTTTGTTTTGGAGGGACCTAAGAAATCATCACATTCTGACCCCCTCCCGCAGGTAGGACACCTTCTGCTATCCCAGGCTACTCCAAGCCCCATCCAACCTGACCTTGTACACTTCCATGGATGGGGCAGCCACAGCTGCTCTGGGCACCCTGTGCCAGGGCCTCCCCATCTGAAGCAGTACCTTTTAACCCCTTAACCCAGTCCAGCTCAGTCACTGACACTGTGTGCAGTGGGGGACACTCTCTGGGAGCAGGACAACCCGGAGGGCGGCTTAGAGCAGAAGCTTTAGCACAGAAGGCTGTTAAGGGGCAAAGTGGATATAAAGGATGAGAGGAGGGTCTTCAGTGTTGTAAATCCAAGAGGCTTTTAATCCTCGGGAGGGAGGGTTAACAAGGGAAGGTACAGCGACTGAAAACCCCGAGCTGGGGCAAACACATGCTTTTATAACAGGGTGGTCTTATAGGCAGTGACAAATACCTAACCAATAAGGAAAAGGTAGGGGAGGATATGGGACTTTGATAGACGTTATAGCAGCCTATGGGAAGACGCCTTGGGAGGGCACCACTTGTTACCACCACTCAACTGCTGAAAACCATAAAACATTCTAGGGAAAGGCGTAAGTACATAAGGGATTAACAAGGAGGGTAGGAGACACATTTATAGGACAGACACAGAATCATCGAGAACAAGGGGCGGGGCCAGGTAAGACTGAGAATTTGATGGAGAGGAGTTAGACAGGGAAAACCATTGCAACAGGGGAGTAACAAATCACAACGCCTACCCTCACAGCCAAGAATTTCTTCCCAATATCCCATCTAACCCTGCCCTCTGGCAGTAGGAAGCCATTACCCCTTTTCCTGTCACTCCAGGCATTTCTCAAAGTCCTTCTTCAGCTTTCTTGGAGTCCCTTTAGGTACCAGAAAGGTCTCTAAGGTATTCCTGAAGACTTCTCAACAATCTTCTTTTCTGAAAAATCCCAATTCTCTCTCAATTTAATGATTATGGACATGTCAAGAGGAAATTGTTATGAGACATGAATTATTTGATTTATACTGGATATTTGTAAATGGTAAACTTATTTTTTCAATAACCATTTCAAAGAATAAAAATAATCTGTCTTGTATTAAATAAGAGTAGAGAAATGCAGAATAATGCATATAACAATTTCTTAACAATTTCTCCATCATACCCACTTAAATTTTAACTAAAAATAACAGCTGTCAGAGAAAACATAGGTTTCATGATCAAGAGCCAGGAAATTTGTAATCTTCATTCATATTTGAGTGTAGCATTTTAGAATCTTGACAAAGTTGTGGCTATATAATATGGCAGCTCTCCAGGGTTTAATTATACCAGGTCATCATCAGTGAGGGATACACCCTAGAATAAATTTAAATCATCTCTTTTTCCCCCTTTCCTCACCAATCAGGGATTCTAGAAATGAAATGTCACTTCAAATTTTGAGAAAGAGTTGTAAACAAAAGTAGAACATTTCTTACTGCTTCTAACATTCCATTTTTCAGGCTAATATAATAGAATTATTTATGTTTGAACCTTAGCAGGTTTTTATTCCAGCCTTCTGCTTGAGGCAGGATTGCCCTGAATTCAGACAAAGTTCCTGTCAGCTTTCACTGGTTCAGTGTCTTCCTGGGTCAAAAATTTCACTGCTTTCTTAGGTAACCTGTCCTCATCCCTGACCATTCTTACCTTGAGAAATATTTCTTTATGTTGAATTGCAACCATTCTCCTTCTAATTTAGAACAATCTTCTTTTCTCCTCCTGCCGCTAACCTCATTAAACACTGTCCACCTACTCCGAAACTCCTTGCAGGTATGAAAAGAATGTTGTCAGGTTCCCTCTAAGACATTTATCCTCAGTTCCCTCAAATTCTCACAGGGAAAATACTCTGGACCCAAATATTTTGTTGGCCTTTCCAGACTCATTGCAGTTTATCAATGTATTTCTTATGTCAAAGTGCTCAAAACTGGCTCATCACATTAAAAAAAAAAAAACAAAACAAACTCTTTCTAGTGCAATTTAAACTGGTCTTGGCTATTAAAGCTCAGCACTTTGCAGTATTTCTAACTTGAGTTTGCTGAATTTTGGTGCAACAGTTGTTCTCTGATTAAACACAACAAGTTTTGTGTTACACAGGAATTAAATGTAACACAATTAAAATCTGTATCAAACCCACAGTATATCAACTTTAACAGCAAAAGCCCACGAAGATATCTCTGGAGATATTAGCAAGCTCTATGCATATGTTATATGATTACTTATTTTTATAAAATACAGGAAAACAATTGCTAGTTAAATGCTGCCTTCGTATGAAAGGTGAAACTTTGTTTCCTGTCAACATCCATAGGAGATTTTCCATGAACTTCAGCAGGACTCTTAACTCCTCCAGAATGTACAAACAGTGGTTCTGTCTGAATATGAATTCAAGCATTAAGCTATAAATAATGAAGGTAGAATTTGAATTGAAAAATAGGCAAATGTTTTACAAAATGTGATGCCTGAATCACTACTTAGATACCGTATGAGACACACAGCCCAGGGTGACTTAAACAACCATGAGCTACTTTAGAATCTTCCTAATTTTTTTAGGAGATGCTGTCAGTCGTGCCTTGAATCTAGCTACCCCATTGTTATCCTTATCCTTCACATTTTTTAACATCAATAGTAGCATGTCTCCTGCTGTAAGGAATCAGAATGTATATGATTAACACTGCAGATAGCTGCTTCTGAATTACACTTTTATTTCTCTTCCTAATTACTGAGCACTATTAAGAACGCTGAGAACAAAGGCATGGGATTAAACTTCTATAAATGAAAATCAGACAGAAAACTTCATAGAGACCTGGAAATTTTGCAAAATCACATTAAAGTGAAGCAAGGCTTTTAAAACAGTGAGTAGATAGAAACAAAAAGCTGAAATTTTAGGAAGAAACAAACCCAGCTGTTAGAAATTCTCACATCTTTTGAGATATCCATTCATCAGGAAGTGTGAAGGCTTCCATTCAACACTATTGTGTTGAAATTCTAAGAATCAACTGCAACAACTACTAATAATAATAATATAAAAGCAGTAGAAATACTAGTACTTATTCTTGAAAGACAAAGCAGAAAACTGATTTTCTCTGGCTGTTGGACAAGACCTCCCCAGCTTTGTATCCCAGGCTCTGTTTTGTGCTATTCATGTCTCTTCACTGAATTTTGGATCCCTGGATCTCAGGCAGGTGCCTATTTATTTGATTTCATTCTTGCTCTTTCCTGTTTCTTGATTTCTTTATGGATCTTTCTTGAAGGCATCAAGTCATAGATGTTCACCCATGAGCAGGTCTTGACTGCTCTTGAAATCAGTATATCTGGGTGAAAACAAAACATTCTCAGTTCAGTGTTGTCAGCAGAAGGCCCGTGCACGAAAATGTGAATTTTTTCCTGAAGCAATTCAGTTAAAAGAAAGCACCATAAAAGCTTTCAGACTCATTTAAGACTTCCTAAAGGGACTAACGTGAATCTCTCAGCTCAGTTCCAAAGGAACAGAGGCCATGGAGCTGCTGAGTTGTCTCTGCCATGGAGGGCATGGCAAAGCCCTTGGTTCTGCCAGCTCCCTGGTGCTGTAGGAATCCCCCTGGTTCTCCAGGCAGGGAATTGTTCATCATCACATGTCACTGCTGGACTACAGTTCAGAGGCAATACTTAGCCCCAAGTTTTCACAGAGCCACATTCCCAAATTCATCTGTGCCAAAAGAAGTGTCTCTTGCTAGCCAGACTCACCTTTAAGAGTAGCTGAACGTCAAAATAAGGAAGATGCATCTTATTTGACAGCCTACTTCATGTTTCCCAGTTGTTCCTTGCTGCCTCCCAGAAGTACCATAAAATGTCTTTCCTGTAGGATCCAAATATCCCCTTCCATTAAAGCCACAGAACACAAGGAGTTGTAAGTAGTAAGTGCTATATACATACTTTATGTAAGCATGATGGAGTAGAGGCATCAGGGTAATGGGTAATAATGAAAAGGAAAATCAGCAAGCAAGTCTCTGTAGTCATATAGACCAAACTGACTGTGTGACATTTCAATTTTGAATGAATGTCATAAACCATAGAAAATGCAGGTTTAATGAATATGCCTGCATAAAAGCATAAACAAGACAAACCTTTTCACTGCAATGTTTATATTTACAGCACATAAGTTACAAATTAAATTTACTCTGGGATGTGCTTCTGATACAAATGACTTTTCTGTAGAGAAATATTATCCTTAATCATCAGATCACTCAAAGCAGGAAGGATCCATTAGTGATGTTGGGGATGATGAACTGAAGTAGTGTTTAGTGGGTTTTAATTACGCTAAAAGATGAAAGTGCACAGGAAAGGGTGTATGTCATACCAAAGGGAAGGAAAATGAACTGACTTTATTTAAGTAAGTAGACATGTTTATTTCAAACAATTTTAAGCTGATTGCTTATTACATTAATATATTTTAGGAAACTGATCTATTCCAGTACTTTGCAGTTACATTGTTTAATATTGGCAGTCAAAACATTGAAAAACTATGAGTCTTGGCTATAAAGTTTTTAAACTATGAGATGAAAAAAACACGTACAAGAAATTTTCACATTTTAGCAGCAGAGATATACAAAATCCTCACTGTAATCTGAATATTATAGTTATCATTCTTTTCAAATGTAGGTTTCCTCAAAGGCTCAGAAGATCAGACTTTAAAAATGTTGCCGAGGTGAAGTACTGCCTTCACTGCGGTAAAGAGAAAATATACTCTTGATTTCAAGCAGATTTCAATTAAAAAAATCATAATAAAATTTTAGCATGTGGGTTTTCTTCTGCCATTAAATTAGCAACATCTCTCTGGTAACACATTGTAGCCTGGAGTTTGATGTAAAACTGCTTAGGGCAGAATGAGCTTACAAAGAACCTGGGCCTGGTTTTGCCACCCTGTACCCCTTTAAACCTCCAGTAATTACACTGATGTGACTTTACAAGTGCTGGACAGAAGATTCATGTTCCTTGTCAGGTGACCCTGAATCAATGTATTTTTCCATCCTTCTGACAGAGACACAACTGCTGTGTGCCACAGTCCCAGCACAGTCTCTTGGCCATACCAGTTACAAGACAATATCTAGCCATTGCTAAGAGGGAGAAGGAGGTGATAATTATCCTGTGGCTGCCTCAGAATATTTTCTTCCTGTCCAAAGATCCCTAGATCTTTAGTGATAGCAGAATGACAATATACATAACATTTGTGCATACAAAAAGTCTATTTTACTCACTGATACCATCACAAACAAAACACCTTTTCCTTTTGTTATCCTTCCAAGGGTTTTTTTTTATGGAATGTGCAGTTACTTGTTGACACCAGCGCTGTCCTGGGTGAACAAACATTTCATTGTTATTTTCCACATTAGCTGACACTGTAACCATGAGGGTTTTTTCCTTCCAGGGTGTCTCATGGTACTTACATGCAACAAATAATATTTTGCTCCTGTTCATATTTCACAGGTTAACCTCTGTTAAAACAAGTTCTAACCCATTCACAGCCCTGTACCACAACTCCAATCAATTTTCTTCCAGTTTTCATGGCCAGAACTCCCTCAGAAATGCAAATTACAAAACAACACTGGGCATGAAACTGGACTTAGACAAAACCTATGAAAAGCTATATTTTACTTGCAGAACATAATGGTCATCCCACTCCATTACTTATATACCTGGATAATAGACAGACAGGAGCTTGCACTGGTTTTGTTAACATCTTCTAGCATTAATATGCTTTGTTACTGTCCCATTTCTAAAAACCCCCTTCAAAGGTTTCATTGAATGGCCCCAGTATGATTCTAATATTAGAAAAGGTGTTTTACTGAAGACTGTGTGAGCACAGGATTTTTGCTTGGCCATTCATGCTAACATATGCCTAAATGATATAAAATAATATAAAGAATAAAAATATGATGTCTGAACTACCTGCAAAATAGAGTATCCACCCCTGGGCCACAGTGTTATCATGACTCTAATAAGACAATTTTCTAATTGGACATTAAACATCATTTTCCAGTCATCCACTAATTGAAACTCATTTAAGGCTTTTCGATTGGGAAAAAAACCCATATGTTTTCCCCAGAAAACTCACCCTGCTTTCCTCCTACCTTTCAGCTTAACACCTCAGTGGGCTTTGTGGCCTGCAATATTGAATTTCTGATTATGGATAAGATGTTTACAGCACAGATGATACTTATAAGTAGTGCATCTCAGAGCAAATTTAATTTGTTTCTGCTGTGCTGTAAAAAAAATGAAAAAGAAATAGAAACCCAATCTTGTTTATGGTTTTATAAAGTCATATTAATTAAATCCACATGCTTGGCATTTCATGTAATTTTCTTCATTTAAAAAAATGTTATTTTTGTTTAAGCCTATTTGACAGTAGTGATTTACCTCCCAGTTGTTGCTCTTCATTACCAACAGTTATCCAGGACAGCTTCTAATATTCAGAGCTGTGTCCTGCTCAAATCCCTGTTGAATGTAAGAACAAGGATTTTAGCTGGAATAATACCAGCATAGTAACAGGGCGAGGGGACCTATCTTGTTTAATTGGAGTGACGTACATAGTTTAATATTAAGATCAAATCTAATCCTGCTAATGGAAAAATTTAATATTCTGATAGAATCACTTAATGAAATAGAATATTATATCCTGTGTTAAGAAAGAGAGAAAAAAACTTTAATTTGCACAAACTTGATAGCTCAGTATGTATTTTTCATTAGCAATCCTATGATTCTAATCCTTAGTCCAATCCCAATGCTTTCTTTTATTTGGTGGTTTCAAATAAAACCTTGGAAAACCTTGCCTTAAAATAAAGTCATATTTCGCCTTGATATGGTAAATTAAATGAAGTTTTTTTTGTACTTGGCTTTTCTGGCCAAGCTGGTGCTGCAGCCTCTTGTATTCAGTCATGCTGTGGGGTTCAAACACAGAATCACAGAATCATCACAGAATCACAGAATCACAGAATCACAGAATCACAGAATGGTTTGGGTTGTAAAGGATCTTGAGGGTCATCCTGTTCCAAACTCCTGCCCTGGGCAGGGCCACCTTCCACTACCCAAGATCACTCCAAATCCCATCCAACCTGGCCATGGACACTTCCAGGGTAGACACAGCTGCTCTGGACAACCTGTGCCAGGGTGTTACCACCCTCACATACCCACCGTATAGTGGTTAAATGTTGTAGGGTCCTAAACTACTTCCGTGGTAAGTTAATTCTGCTAGGAACACTATTCAGATTAGCTTCACTGCTCTAAAAGAGCTGATGAGTCCTCAAAGTATAAAAACACAAAGAAATAAATGCTATCTTCTGTTTGGGCTTGGAATGGCATCTGGCACTGGTCAGCAGGTGGTGAGCAATTGTATTGTGCATCATTGTTTTTTTCCCTTTTTATTGTCACTCTTCTTATTTACTATTATTATTACACTTTGATTTGTTCTCAGTTGTTCGACTATTCTTATTTTAACTTACAACTTTTACTTTTGATTCTCCTCTGCATTCACTGGGGTGTGGGGGAAAGAGAAACTGAGTCAGTTGCCAGTTGAGCCTACATCATGACACCATGATCCTTTGATCCTGGTGGCTAGTGCTTCAATGATTATTTTCCCCTTCTCTATTTCAACACAGAGACCGGTTGGTAGGGTCCCACACAATATTGTAGACGGAGAAATAGAAGCTTATATTCAAACCTGGGGAAATCTGTGATATATGTAAATATCATAAATGTCAGCTAAAAAGCAGTAGAAATGTTTTCAGCTTTTTAAGAGATAGAGAAAGTCAGAGCAGTTCAGTGTAAGAATACCTGTTGGCATGCTGGTACTTTCTAGCTGATGGGGATCACACAGGTGAGTGCAGAATGCAGGTCCAGAATGGTTTTCTGTTCATGGTTGTTTTTGTGCTGGGGCATGCATTGTTTGTACTTATCCCAAAGCATAAACACTGTACTTATGTACAAAGTTTTAGTGGGAATGGACCCTCCATCACCAGGTAAAAATTACCCGTGAGCATAGCCATAACGTGGGGATAGAAGTTTCAACCATCTGTTCCTCACCTAATAAGACTTCATTATTCTCTCATGTGGATCTTGAGAAATATTGCATTTCTTCACATTAATGCTGCTGTAATTTCAGTGAATACCACTGGAACTAAGGATTGCTGGACAAAAGTAATTATCATCTGTCAGCAGGACATGATTAAAAAAAGAAAAAAAAGAAAAAGAGTGATCATATCAGTGTTTTTCACATATGTCCATAGGTTCTGATCGTTTTATGTTAAAAAACCTTAACTGAAGTCTCACAGGAAATTCTCAAGTTTTTTTCATACAAAAATTTCATTATTGCGCCTTATATATACAGTTGAATGAATATTTCCTGTGAAAATACCATGAAATTTAGTTTTCAAAGGCCCTGTATCCCATCTCACTCCTATCCTAATATATCTTGATCGAGTCTTTCATGTAGACAGCTATGTTGAAAATTCTGTCATGCATATTCATAGAGCAGTTATTGCAGATACAGTAATTGCTGCTTTACATGCTCCACAAAGTTTTATAAAATATTAATTGCCTATTATTCTTATTGCAGGTGGAAACACTGGAAAGATGGCTCCCTCCTGTAATATAATAAACTCATTTTCAAGTTACTTTATTGCACTGTGAAACAGAGATATGTGCACTGAAACCTAGCACAGTCTCAAGCTACACGATGCTATTCTGAATTTCTATTGCCTCAAAGTTAAGATTTTGACAACTTTAAAGTTTTAAAATTCTAATAACAATAAGGTTTTACTCTTAAGTGTATCTAGACTGTGAGATGGAAACATGAGAACAGATTCTTCAGGCTATATACAAGTTTCCCAGGCAAGAGGACATGGTCATGCATATGAATTTTTTTTCCCATGGTAATAAGACCATGCATTCATGGTCTTCTTCTGACAGTTAACTAAGATATGTTCATGGTTCATCCATTTTTTATTGTGTTCACTTAAGAAAAACACATGGATTACAAAAGCCAGAGAATCTCCATGCTAAAGGACTTCATCCACATATGTTCCAGAGATGGAACACATTGGTTCATAAACATGTGGGAATGGAAGACAAAGCTCATACTGAAAGAACCTGGAAAATGAACTGTTAGAAAATGAAATAAGTAAAACAAAAAAGTATTGCTCTAACTCTCTTCAGATGCATATAGGCATCCAAGGCCCTTACACTGGACAGCATTTATTCCACAGTAAAAATCCCCTAAAATGTGTGTAGCAAGAGTTAGCTCAATGGGGTTATGATTTCAGATAGCAACATCCACTTTAATATTTAAGTTGCTTGACAATTCTGAAATGTGTAATCTCTTTTTTTGAGATCTCTGCAGTCTCCTTCAGAGACACTTCTACAATTGATGTTGCACATGAATCCAGCCCATAGAGCATAACACCTCAGAAAGATCATCAGTTTGTGTCCTTTTTTATTGTTCTGGAAAGAATTAAAACTGTGTAATCAAGAATCTCCACAAGGACTGTATCACAAAGCTTTCATACTTTTAGAAGTAGTGCAGGTTGAAAGAAGGGTGTCACAGAGTGACACCGTGGAGTTGCCAGTTTAGGGAATGTCTAAATAGATGCAGGGCCTAGTATAGAAAGAAGACATTGTTTATTCTGCTCAGGGTACAAGGTGGAATTTTTCACAAATCAACCACACTGGCTGTCAAAACTTTACACTATATATGCATTTCAGGAAACAAAGAAATCACAGTTCATGGGCTACATGTTACCTAGTTCTTTTATTAATTAATATTCTACTACCTATTGGTTAACGATTCTCTCTTCTCATGCTGATTAGTCTGCATGCTCACTCTTCCTCTTCTTTTGAGTCGGGGGTTCTTGGGTCAGAGCTGTTGATTTATCGCCTGCGGACTCACTCGAGATGCTGTGAATTGGCTCTGATTCCTTGCATCACACAGTATGGGGACCTGTGGTGCCAGCCAGGTGACAAGAGACACAGAAGGAGCTGACACTCAGCAGGAAAACCCCAGACTGTTAAATAAAACCCAGGTGGCCCTTTTTTCAGGACCTTCCCTTCCTTTGAAGTTATGAGGTCTATTTCACTGACAGGCAAGACCCTGTTTCACATGTTCATTCTTTGTGACTCACTGTGGGAGTTCTTAACTATTTCTTGCCTTTGAGATATCAGCATCACTGGAAACAATACAATCACAGAAAAAAATAATATCTGTTATGTGGAAAATACAGAAATAAATCCTCTCTTCTTATGTAATCACAAACAATTACATGAACCGTAGTACACAATGACAGTGTAGAATGTAGGCAGTTCAAAATTAGACATTTTAGCATTGGAAACATGAGTGTCAACACCACCAATAAAACAATATCAAAAATAACCTTTTATTATTAATGTATATTTTATAAATTCTCTAGGAACAATTTTGCTAAAGCAGAAGCAAGACAAAACCCTGACTATAATCCAAATCCATAGAAGTAAATATGTCATTCTACAGGCTATAAGTATGAAAACAAATTCTGTTTTCTCATTTTTAATTGTAGGTCTGAAATCTGAAATTAAATAAATGTTTAACTGTTCAAAATTTCTGAAAGTAATCTCAGAAATTACGTACAAGTAATCTCTTGAGTTATGATTGATCTGCTAGTCAAAAATGTTCATGAAAAATCAAAAGATGAAGAAGTAGCTCAAAAATTGTAGATACATTTGGGATTTATTAAGAATTTCTGCGTATTCAGTGTTACCAGAATCCAGAAAAACATCATGGAATTACTGAAGCAGCTATTGCTGGTTTCAGTCTTTACATCCTTGATCTTTGGTGTAGTCCCTGGTATAAATTGCTGCAATCCAGATGACTTTGTCATGGCAACAGAGATCTTAATCTGTCAGCTACTTTATACTGGGTTTAAATATAATTAGCTGGAAAAGTTATGACCTTCCTTCAGGGAGGAGATTCTACGCTTTTTTTGTTAACGTGGAAGCAGACTTCAAGATTAGCAAAGAGGGCAACGTGTGAATCTTTTTTCTCTTTCACATAGAGGATTTTAGAATTTTTACTTTTATGAAGGTAATTTGCCTGGACTTCATTTAAAAGTTTTGGACCTATTCACTCTTCTAATAATTCAGGAAATTTCCTGTAGAAGTTTGAGGGCTATTCAATTTTCTGTTAATTCAACTGGTAGATTGTGCCTTAGCACTTAGAAGCTGCTTCAACAAAGGGAAGATTTTGTGGGGTCTTTTTACAGTTCAGATTTTCCATTACTGTGATCTACCTAATCAGCTGTATTGATCTGCTGCATTGTTAGAATAGCTGCAGTGCATTAAGGGTTCCAACAGGGTCTTAAAGTGTATTCAAATTTAAAGGCAATCTACATCACCAATCTACTTCTAATGGTAAAGGAATAATTCAACAAAATCTTACAAAGGCTTGAAGATGTAGCATTAAAAAAGGCTTTCCTGAAAATATATTCTCAGAACATCATGTAAATCTTGGACAACACGAAAAATCCTTTCCAAATTTGTGCCAAATGAACCTGTCAAATTACATGCCACCTATTTGAAAGTTAAATGAGAAGCTTTTCTCACAGGGAATATGTTCCTTGATTATCCCTATGAACACAGCTCACTTCTGTTGGCAAGAAGTCTGTTAATAGGTTTTTTCACTGTCATCAAGCAGCAGAATTTGAAGTGGATAAGAGTTAACAATACTGTGTATATTATGAACTAAAGACGTACAAAATAGAGGAATAAAACTGAATAATGTGGTGAAGCAATTCAAGGAGAACTCAGAAATTTGCCTAGCACATATTTCCTTCATAATCACATTGCTCATCCGATTCTTCCTTGCCTAAACTCTTTAAATCTTGTGACTACACAAAGCACTGTCTTCCTAAGTCTTACTGTAGTAATGTTCTGTTTTAAAAAGTTAAAAACCCCTTCTCTGTTGGAAATAAGGTAAGTATTGCTGCCTTTTATAAGTGCATTTGTTGCATTTATATTTTTATGAAGAAGTGTTTTGTATATCTCAGTCAGAAACTTAATGACTGGTGAAAAGCAGAAAAGCAAATATTCTAATTTCTGCATCTTACAAAATCTGGATTTTAGATTTGATTATAGGTATGAATTTAATTTCTATATTAAAATAGAATGCAATAAGCATCACTATTGTCCCTTCCTCCCCACTATATTGATTCTTTTGTGTTCTCAAGAAAACAACACCAAGAAATAATGCTTAGCCAGCTCACCAGTCGTGCAATTTTAATATATGGCTCATGGTTAGAATCACCAAATCATAGGATCATTAAGATTAAAAAAAACCCTCTAAGATCATGAACTCCAACCAACAAACCAGCACCACTGTTTTCACCCCCAAACCATATCCCCAAGTTCCACATCCACATGCCCTTTGAAAACTTCCAGGAATGGTGATTCCACCACTTCCCTGAGCAGCCTGTTCCAAGGCTTTGCAATCCTTTTGATGAACAAATGTTCATATGTAGAGAGCAATTTCCCCAGGAAAAAAGAGAACCCTGGAAAAATGCCTTGGGAAACCCCATTTGTAGTGCCATAAGAAAAAAAGCTGATTGACACGTGTCCTGGTTTGTGGCAAATTTGGGAGGAAACCTCCGAATGGGGGTTCCTCTGCAGAGCAAACCCAAACAGCCCCTCCTCGCCCCCGGCCGGTCCGGGAAAAGACCTTCCTCAGAGAAAAGTGGAGGAAACTATTTATTTAAACTAAAACTATTTAGTTAAACAAACTGCCCACAAGTATAAGGAATGAATAATATGAAACAATAAAACCTCTTGCTGGTCCAAAGAGAGAGATGGCAAAACTGAGAGAAGTCCTTGCCGTGAGTTAGCTCAGCTCCCTCAGTCTCTTATCAGTCCCAGTCCCTTCGACGCTGGAAAATGCCAAGGTCCAGGCCCAGTGGGCCGCAGGCACAAGATCCCAGTGCTCCTCTGGGTTTTTTCACTCCAGAGCAGATGTAAACAATCCCAAGAAAAAGGAAGAAAAAAACTATCCAGGAAGCTTCTTTGCCTCAGCTAGCTAGAATAACTAAAGGAAAAACTCTCTGTCCACTGTCCGTGCATCCAATGAACACACACAGTCCCGAGGAAGAAAAAAGAACCGATGCAGAGGACTGAACACTGTTTTTCAAAACAAACTGCGCGCTTCTTCTTTCCCTGCTTCACCCTCAGAACCAGTCTCAAAGGTACAGAACAGATGACTGGGGATACAGGCATCATAGTCACCCTAGGACAACATGCTCTCTATGCAAATTGTTTCTAGAAAGTTCTCAGTTCTCTGTGTTATCATAGGTTTATTTTTGGTGCAAGAATTTTTATATTCTTAATTGCTGTCCCCCATTGGAACCTTCCCTCAGGCCACACCTTATCTCCCCACCCACACCAGGGTGCATAATTACCCCAGTCTGCCCCTAGACTCCACCTTTGGCCTTGTGCCTTTTGCCCCTTGTTACTGCCTTGATCTGGTTTGGTCCAATATGGTGGATGCCTTATTGTTTGTTATTTTTGTATTATTGAAACTACGTTTTTGGCAACTGGATGAAAGCTCTCTCTCTTAAATCACCGTCAGGCTGAGTCCCGAGGAAACTCAAAGGGGTCTGATAGTCTGGGCTCAGATCTCAGGAAGTTTCATTCATATAATCACAGAACCATAAAATATCCTGAGTGGGAAGGGACCTACAAGGCTGATTAAGTCCAACTTCCAGCCCTGCACAGACATCTCAGCCATCCCACCCTATGCATCCCTGGAAAGCATTGTCCAAAGGCTCCTGGACCTCTGCCCATTCCCTGGGGAGCCTGTCCAGTACCCAACCATCTTCTTGGAGGAAAAACTTTGTCCTAATATCTTTCCTACCACTTTTCTGCAGAGATACTCAGACTGTGTTTCTCTTGATCAATAATTTGCAAGACAGCTCATTAGCCCATTATAAAATGTTAGAATACCTTTTCCCTGTTCCAATAGATGAACAAATTGTGATTATTCTCTGCCCTTCGAGAAGGTGTTTCCCCTACTCAGTAGGGATCTATGGATCTTTTCCAGCTGACCTGCTGAACCTCTTCCTCCTTTTTCTCCACAATGGAGTTAATGTCCTTTGTACAGCAATTAATAGTTTTGGATCTGTCCTTTCCTATCTCCTCAAATATCATCCAGTGCATCCATTTACCTCTTTTTTTGTTTTTCTATCTCTTTCTGATTTTACCCATATCTGATTTCTCTGTACCCTAACAACACACTATGGATCCAATGCTAAAGAACAATTCTTGTGCATTTCATCTTGTGCCTCAATTGTTACTTTTTAACACTCTTCCTTTTTCTCCATTCCCAATTATGGTGCAAAAATATGCCTCCATCTCATGCTTAGTCATTTTGATATCCTTGCTATCTGATTTGTTCAATTTAGTTTCCCTTTCCTATATAAAACCCATATAGAATAAAGAGAGGGGTGTTGTTAATAAAACCCACAACCAGCAAAACCAATATAAAATACGTCCCCACTTACTTATTAAATTCCTTCTTAATATTCCAAGACATGTAAAGAAAAATAGATAGGAACTGAATTTATTAAGATTCTGATCATGCATGCTAATCTATTTTTTTAATACTAGGTAATTCCCAGATGCTTCTCATAATTACCTCTCATCATTTAATAGTAGCACAGGAGAAAGCCTTGCATATTTTCTTGTATTCATATGCAATTGGAACAAGGTCACTGGCTAGACCCAAGGACAACAGCTGACAGTAAAACCTTTCTTCATTCCACTTTTCTATGACTAGGAAAAAATAATACTTATATTTTGGTCTTTGTGAGAAATAAGTGAAAACTAAGATACTCTATTACTTCAGGCCTTTATCAGGATATTCAAAAGCCTAGGGGGTTTGCTTTCATCCTTTTCATTTTTCCCAAAGTCTGAGTGCAGTGTTTTCATAATCTCCATGTCAGAGGTAATTCCTTGCACTGTTGAGACTTGAACTCTACAAAGTAGGCCAAATATGCAGAAACTGAAGTAAATCAACACAGAAAATAAAACTAGATAATAAACCTTACTGTTTTAAAATGCACAAAGAATAACCAGAGCTACTGTGGTTATTAAAAAAAATAAATGAAAAGAAAGGTAAATCATTTAAGGGTTATATCCCTGACCTAGCTTTTGCAAGACTTTCTTTCTCTCTTCCAGTAAAGAATTGGCCACTAAACCTGCAAATTTAAGAAGAATCTTTTTTTTTTCCTTTTTTTCTTTTTTAATCATTGTATACAGTTTTAACACAGGGCATTTAAAAAAGGAGCTATGCAGTTCATTAATTCCTCAAAATGACCATTCACTTGGCTTATTATAACAGACTGGAGGATATATGCTCTTCTCTGTACTTGGAGATGTACAAGAATCAGCCTCATCAGGACTAATGGCAATTATGAAGGTATATATTCTACACTCCCTATTTTAACCTGGGTGAGACTAACAGCCCATTAATATTAATATGTCAAAGGCAAGTGCTGTGCAAATTAATGGAGATAGTTAATATGGAAAAACCATGTCTGCCTTTTGACCTTAAAACAATACTTATCTTTAATGTACTTAGTAATTCAAATACTTTATATGGTCAGAATTTTGTATAAAACATTAGTTTAAATTCTTACTCATTCTTTATTAAAATCAATCTGATTCTGTTAATCTTTGGAGAAGAAGGTGTTTGAGACCAGGAGAGGGAAATGGTATGGACAGTTCAGATACTGAACTGAGAGATACCACGGAGATTCAAGAGAACATCAAGGAGGAAAAATAAGAGTCAAAAGTGAGAGTGAGTTGACAGCTGTACTCTAAGAAATGTGTTATGTTGCACAAAGAAACTTAAGTTTGTGGACTCCACAGCTGAGAGCAGACCTTGATTTCAAAATTATCTTGTGGATGAGGGGAAAAAAAAAATTAGGGAAACACCAAGCAAGAGAAAGGGGAAAATCTTTCCTTAAATTGGTGAGATCAGTGAGAGGGTACTTAGATGAGCATCATCCTTTGTCTGCCCTCTGCAGTGTGGTCAGCCCATATTTTTCTCACAGTATGTATCTAGTTTCCATCAGAACCTGCTTGTTACCTGTTCCTGCTTGTGGTGCTATTAACACTAATTGGACCACACTTGATCAGATCCAGGTGTTGCATGATGACTGAGTAGCCTTGTCTAGAGAAGGGTGTCCTCCCATGGGAGTGAGGGTGGAACTAGGTGAGCTTTTAGATCCCTTCCAGCCCAAACCATTTTTTAATTCTATGGTGGTTTCTTGAGCTTTGTGCCTGCATATAATTCAATAATATTTAATGGGAATGTATGTGACATTGGTCACACTGCCTAGTAGATTTTAAACTCATAAACTATAAAGCCTGGAGACTTTAATGCCACAATGCACAAAGATGTAGAAGGAAAAGAGCAGCACACACCAGAGTAGAAACTACAGGTTGCATAACTGAGGGCAGAGGGACCCTTTGGCATGGCCCTGATCACCAGCATTGCAAATCCCAGGCTGTGTCACAGGTGAGAGATGTGTCACCTGCTGGATGGCACCCTGAATGACCTTGCTGCCTATAACATGATATCCTCACTGTGTTCTGCCTGTTTTCCTGATCCTTGCACAGACACAGAAATACTTCAGCAAGAAAGAAGTTCCTCCATGGCTCCAAACAGCCAGCTGTATGTGGTATATTTTGGAAAATAAGCCTTGCTCAGTCTGCCCATCAATTATAAGGTCTCATCTGGACAGGTTTTTACCCTAACATCATGTCATTAGGGCTTCAATAGCATACATTATTGACTACTTGGATGGATTTAGCATATTCAGTATTTTTCTTAGCGTCTTTTCTGAAGCTGATGCTCAGTTTACAGACCCACTTGGAGTCTAAAGGTTCTAGAGAGTAAGCTACCTTGATTCTGCCTACCTCTTTGCTGTGTTTGTCAGGACTCTGGGAAAAATGTGCCTTCATCTGCTACTTAGACTTTAGAGACTTGCAGCTGATCTGCAGGACAAGAAGTATTTAGATGTTTATTTCATTTGAACCTCGGAAAGCTGTCAATTTTCTATTCATATGCTGCAGCACCATGTATCTCTGGGATTCACAGGTTTCAGAACAGGTGACCATTCATATGCAATGTGAAACTCCTTTCCCACTGTGATACTGGCAAGTTCATAATGGTTCTTGGGACTATTTGAGAAATCAAAAGACATTAATTACAACGTACCCTCTTCCTGACCATTCTCATCAAATTCCTACTTCCTTTTTTCTTGTTCCCCTTTTTCTTTTTAAATCAAATAAAACATTTTAAATTCATGCATTACAGATTTAATTTACATGGAAACAGGTGGTATAGAGCAGGGACAGTCAGCTTTGTTCTCATGCATATGGAAGGACTGCTCCTCTGCCCCATCCTGAGCAGAAACCAAGGAAAAGATATCTGCCATATCTGCTAGGTTGGTTTATTGTCTCTTTTCAGTGTCCTTAAAAGTTTATGCAAGTTGCTGAACCAGCTCTTTTGCCATTATTTCACCACTGATCTCCTCAGAGAAACTTGCAATGAATGTAAAAATACTTCTTCCTTGCAGGATTTATTATCTTCTTATTCCAGGGACCCATAAGGATTAATGGGAATTAGTGTAGTATGGTCCTGTGTCTCCACATGGGAGTTCTCCTCCAAATTCCATCTTTCTCTTGACGCACTATGGTACACTATGATACACCTTATGAGCTGTTACAATACTTGAGAATACTGCTTTCTCCTCTGTCTTCCCACCTCCCCAACAGAGGTTATCATCATATCTTCAACATCAATAATCCAAAATCAATGATTTGTCTACACAGCTTGGAATAGTTAAATATAATGGCACATTTTATGCTGGATGTCTACTCTGCATGACTGAGTGATGCAGCAGTGCCTGAGCTGTGTTGTTTTCCACAAACCCACATTGTTTTTGGTGATTTCCTATTTTTTTTACTGGCTCTGGTGTTACTTGTAGTCTAAAATGTGATTTCAGTGTGCCTCCTGCTAACCCACATACTTTACACCTATGGCTTATATCTCTCCACTTTTTTCTGCTTAAAATGGTTACTGACTCTTTCTTCCTTTCCCAGGACAACTCAGCTTGCTTTAGGATTTGGATCAGATTTTTTGTTTATTTATTTGTTTGGGGCTTCTTTATTTTTTCATTTTTTGTTTTGTTTTGGGGATTGGGGGTTTATTGTTTGTTTGTTTGTGTTTGTGTTTGTTTTGTTTTCCCTGTGTTTGATTGATTTTCTTACTGATGTCTTCCTGAAGCAAACTTGGCAAAGGACTCTTTCAAAAGTTTTGCCTTTCAATGTTTTTTTCAATTACAAGTTCAGGCCAGTGCTCATGATATGTCATGAAATTGTCATCTCAGCTTGTTAGTAAGACCCCAAAACCTTCATCTACAGTCCAGTCTGTTAGCTCCAAAACAGAATTCTCTCTGTTCTCATCCAAGTTTCCCAATGAAGTCTGATAAAGGTTTCATTCTTTTCTGTTGCCCTAAATGTAAATTTAGGTCCGTTGTAAATATAAATTATGTTCTTGCTTTCCTCTCCTGTTTGCATGTGCTTTGTTTACTTTAGAAATCCCATTTTCCCTGTTAACTTAATCTGGCATGATGGTTTTGTTTCTATGTACAGCCTTCTTTTATGCACAATTTTACTGCCTGCTTTACTAAAAGTCTTGTGTAAATGATTAACTTTTGTCACATTACATGCATCTGCCATAGGTAGCAACACAAGATAACTCCATTACATCTAATTTACACTTCTTTGGTGAGATTTTGTGAGGGAACTATTTCCAGAGAGATTGCAATCATAGTTAGCAACCTAAGTATGCTGGAGGTGACTTCTGTCTTACTGATGCCACTGGAAGCTCTTCTTCCCGGTGACAGTGTTCCCTCCTAGTGGTGAGTTTTGCCACTCCCCCAGTCATTTCTTCTGCATTTCCATCATAGGATTGTCGAATGGCTTGGGTTGGAAAGGACTTTAAACCCATCTTGTTCCAGTTCCTGCCATGGGCAGGGACAGCTTCCACTATCCCAGGTTGCTCCGAGCCCCATCCAGCCTGGTCTTGGACGCTTCCAGGAGTGGGGCAGCCACAGCTGCTCTGGGCAACCTGTGCCAGGATCTCATACTGTTTGAGTAAAGAATTTCTTCCTAGCATCTAATCTTCTGCTCCACTAAGGGAGCTTCACAGAAGAAGGAAATTGTGATGTAGATCACACTCACCATTTAAGCTCTTGATATTCTATCTCCCATTCATGATCATGCTGATTCGTTCAACTGGACAGATGCAGATGTCACCAGAAGGTCATGTGCGGGCAGGAACTGCCTGCAAGGATAATTCATGATTAGGGATCTATAGGTGACCTTGTGGGCTGCCTTTTACAGCAGGGTTTGGGGGTTTTTAAGTAAATAAATCACCCAATGCCTGGTGCCATAAACTAATGCAAAACATGACTTATTAAAAGGACAAGCATGCTAGGATTAAGTGAGGATAATGTTAACATGCATTATTTCTTACGTCTTTTCACTCACAGATTTGAGATAGTGTTTACCCTGCTAGAAGAAATATCAAATTTCAAGAACAGACACAGTATCATTTTCCTGTTTTTATCAGAATTAAATTTCATTGAGTTTTTTCCTTCCCTCAACAAGAAATAAATATTACCCATATGGCAAAACCAAGTCCAAACCTCAAACAGAACACCAGAACAACAACAACAACAATATACAGACAAAACCCATCGCACCCACAAAACCCAAACGAACTAACCAACCAAAAAAACCCCAAAACAACAAAACCAAATCAAACCAA
>VZDJ01000079.1:1882918-1914961 GCA_008694505.1 Cyanoderma ruficeps | reverse complement strand
AAAAGAAAAAAAAAAAAAAAACCCAACCAACCAAACCAGAAAGCCAAACCTACAAAACAACTGTAAAAAATCCGCTACTGACGGCTAAAGACAATTGCATGGTTTTGAGGCACTGAACATAGCAAACTGAGCAAAGAAAATTAAAGACATTGAAATTGCTGGTAATGACTTAAGCTGTGGGTTTCTCTACTACCCACATTACTCTTTAAAGTGAACAAGAAATGTGATTATAATGGATATATTCTCACTTCAATGATCCAGGTAACAATATTGAACTAAGACTGCCTAATGCAAGCAGTCCTTGGATCTTACAAACATGGTAAATTGTTGAAATAATTTTGTCTTCTGAAAAGCTCAGATTTGCTGAAACAGACAGACTGGCACAGAATCTTAGCAAGTGCATGATGTTAGGTGCACAGGAAATTTTTGGAAAGGTATTATCCATAAGGCGAGGGAAAACTGGACAGACAATGAGAGCTGAGTATTTCCTCTCTGCAAGAATGCAGTTCCTGAGATTTTTTGTGATATTTGAGGTACTTTAGTGCAAGAAAAGTATTTTTGGGATAAGAACCTCTACAAAAAGTCTCAAAGATACCCCCAAAGTTGTGCACAGACATCTGGAGGTGAGATGCTCTGTAGTACATCTTGTTTGTCAATAGTCAATCTGATGTAGCACATAGACAGTGCAGTCAAGAAAATCTGGAGAATCACCCAGCTCTCCTTAGAACAGAAACCTGGGTTTATCTTCCTGAAGAGCTGCTTGTACCCTACTGATCTGAATTTACATATTTTAATCTGTAGCTCAGATTGGTCTACTGTGGCAGTGTCTCAGAATGGTGTTATCTGTCAGAGATATNAAAAGAGAAAGATTTAACATAAAGAGTAGATCCTGAATGAATCACAGTCCCTTTTTGTCTGCTACCAGCATCCCTACCACTCTGTCACAACTGTGAAATTTGAGAAGAACTGTCCACTTACATGTGCTTTCACAGAAACTCTTCAATAACTTCTGGGATCTCTTGCACTGGAGACTACATTTAAAGTGGCATACATTAGCAAAAACACAACAATGGTTTTCACACAAGTGTTCCAGCTGAACATAAAAACCAGAGCTGGAAAGTCCCCCGTGTAAGGACATAAATGCATTCACGCATTTCTCAGATTTGATTCTCAACACAAACACGAAAGATTTCTCTTAAGTTTTGTGAAAAAGGAGATGCAGGGTCATATTGATCATATTCACAGGATTTAGTCCCAAGTTCACAGACTCTTTGATGCATTCTGGTGATTACCCAATGCCTATCACTGTGTTCACATGCCAGGTTAGGTTTTCAGAGGAATTCTAGACCTGTGTTATGGAGAGCACCTTTATAAATAATTCCTTTAAGGATTTTTTTACCATAATGGATACTGGAGAATAATAAGAATCAGTGCCACATAACTGCCACATGTTTGAGAAAAAATTGAGCTTAAATAAGGCCATGAAATATGACCATTAAACTAATTTCAATGGCTGTGGTGCTGGTTTTTAAAAACTTGTGCCTGCAGGTCAAATTAATTGTATTTTTATGTCATTCAACAGAGATCAGCTGAAAAGATTAGCTTGATATCATATGGTGAAATGCCTTTCCCAAAATTATGAGACTATTTAAGCTCTATCACTTTTAGGAATTTTAGACAGAAACATTGTTCCTGTGAGGAAGGTGATGGATCACAATTCATCCCTCTCCATTTCTCACCTGGACCTTGGAGCTTTTCCTGAGTGATATCCCATATTATTCCACGTTTGCCATGAGGCACTGTGAGTTTAAAGTAAAGGCAGACAGATAATGAACATAGATGGCAAACAAATTGTTTTCTGTTGAAACTTGTTTGCAATTTAAGAGAAAAAGGCTTTGGATTCTTCAAACCCTTCTCCCCACTTTCCATATCATTGTTCCAATGTACTTTAATGTATAAATTGTTATTACTTTTAAGCAGTTGTAATTTTAAAATATTGGCTCAATTTTCAGTTATCTTTGTAACTTTCTCTATCAACTTTAAACTTTTACATCTTCTTCTCTAAATTTTCATTATATTGAGGCAGATACACTTTTAAAGACCTACTCTGCAGGCACTGAAGTGGTCCTTCATCTGCTTTTCATTTTTACCCATCAGCTGAAGAGGCTAAGGATTATTTTATAGCTTTTCCTGATTTCTAGTTAGCAACGTTATCAGCCAGATATATCTGAGTACTTATAGATGTGGGTGGTTATTTGCTTTAGGGAATCTCATTTGATTAATGTGTCTTTCTTGTGCTTAAAAATATGTGTATTTTATAATCTATAAACAAGAAATCCTGGATGGCCATCTGCATTTGGTTTTCATCATCATTATCAGCCTCTATATTTCCAATGATGTAGTCACTGTCTGGGACTTTTTGGAGCTTTTATGGAGAGGCACAGAAAGTCCACACCTTGTGTGAGTGGAGGGCAAATCCCCAGGCATGAAACCTCCTCTGTATTTCAGCCAATCTGAAACGAAATACTTTTATACGGAGCTGTCTGTTGAATACACACTGATGACTAAATGGAATTTTTAAATAAGGCAGAGAAGGTGAAGGTAAACAGAGCTTTTAATTGCACATTTCCACACAGTCTTGCAAAAGGTTATTTCATGCATCAATAAAGGCATGTGGAAAACAGCATTTAGTTCTGGCAGAGGTTTTGCCTCACATACCTGCCAGCACAGGGATCACAACATCTGCTGTGGAGCAGCAGGGCACTGTGAACTCAGGGCTCCATCAGCAAGCAGAAACAAAAAGTTTGCTGAATCTCCTGCACCTTAGGGCTCAAGGTCTATTTTTGCTTCCAGGCATGGGGTTGGAAGAATACAGTCAGTCCCAGTGGCAGTAAATGACTTTTCCATAAGTATTGTTTTCATTGCACCCTACTGACTTGAATAATAATTAAGGAAAAAAACCCAAAACCTCAAAACATGCAGTTTCTTCTAGCTCAGCCCCATTAAAAAAACCAACCAACCAAACAAACAAACCAAAAAAACCAAAAAAACACTACAAGTTAACGAAGACAACAAAAAAAGGGCAGGAATTACTTTTTTATATTGGGAGTTAGGGAAATGTTAATAATGCGGGTTTTGTTTTGTTATTTTGTGGGGTGTTTTAATTTATAGATCGGGCAAAAGAAGAAAATGCACAAATAAACACAGCTAAATCTGGCAAAGGTTATTAAAAATTTATACCCTGTGATAAGGCTTTTAATACTGTAATCANTGTCCCTTCCCGCTGTCCCTTCCATGTCCATCCCCAATTCCCAATAAACAAGAACCAAAACCCACCAAATGCAAACATGATTAATTCAGGACTAACATTACTGAAATAACTGATGTAGTCTTCAGATAAGATACACATCAAGAGCATTATGATAATAAAGATTTATAAGCTCTGGAATGGTTAAAGATACTTTCTTAGGATAATTTGCATAAATATTCCATTATCTCTGATATTCACTAATTCACTTAACGACAATATTGAGATGTGGAGACTCTGACCAAAAAACTGATTAATAGTTGTACATGCAGGCTCTTTTGACATTGTGGAACATATCTTCTAATAAAATCCAACACTGCCACAGAAGATGTATGAAGTAATTTTTCTAGTGCATTTGGGTTAGATTCTGTAGTGTTTATCTACTGTACTTGCATGGATTTTCAAAAATAGAAAGGTATAAAATAAAGGGATTGTTTGGGTTTCCAGAAGTCAATCCTACTAAAACCCTAGAAGAAAGAGCATGTTTTAGGCATTGGGTTTAAACATTCTTTAGCCATTTAACCTTTTTCTGCAAGTCCTCCCTTTCCAGTGTCAAGGTAGCCCAGTATATCATTAACACTGTGAGCCATACTGTGAGTCCTAATTGCAATAATATTTATAAAAGGGAAGAGAATAGGCAGGTGAGTCCATTGCTGTCCAGCAGATATACAAAACCTGTGTTTCTGGGCAGTAGCTTCACTGCGATCCTTCTCCTCTCAGACAGCTCTTCTGTTTCTCTGCATCCCAACAGAGCACAACACCCACCACTTTATTTGTCTCAGCTCCTGTTTACTGTAGAACAAGAAAGCTTCCTTTTTATCTGAGCTTGTTGCTTTTTTTAATACATGCCTGGCTCTTGGAGCTTTCTCATTTAATTTTGCATTTTGTGAAGCATTCCCAGCAACACAATCTCAGTGTGGGTTTTTGATTTGAGTGGGGTTGGCTCTTTAGATTTGCAGTGCACCTAATGGTACCTCAAAAAGGCATCAGCAAGCCACTAAAGTGGTGCTGGTGTAGACCTAAATGCATAGGGAGATGCCAAGAACTTATACGCCTCCACAGGGGTTTGGCATTAAAGTCCCCTAGGAACACACAGCACCTGCAGCCAGCAGTTGAAATCCTCAATGCTGGGTATTTACAAGGCCATTTGCTTGTCCCTGGCAGCACTGAGCAAATAAACCCTGGATCCTACTCAAGTCCCATCAGGCAGGATCCACTGAACCATGAATTCCTGACTCCTGCAGGAGCCTGGTGCCACCAGCATAACCAGAGCATACCCACACCATGCACTGGAAGAGGTGGGATCCTCCTTTCTTCCCCTTTGCTTACAATATACCCCATAGCCGAAGTCCCCACACAGTGTTTGTAAGACCAGGAGACAAATCTGACTCACAACCTGGGGAATCTGAACCAGTGGTTTCTGCTCTTCTGTGGAGAGTGGGCTGAGAAGAGCAGAGTTTTGGTCAATTTGTAGCTGAAATTTGGATGGGAGTCAGACAATTTTAAATGTCTAGATGAGTGAATGTTAATTCATCAGTTTAAAAACTTACATGTCTGCTGTCTTCACACAAGTCCTTTACAGTGAAGATGGTGAAACATTGGCACAAGTTGCCCCTGAGGAACTGTGGCTGCCCCATTCCTGGAATCATTCAGGGTTAGTTTGGATGGGGCTCTGAGAAACGTTATCCACCAGCTGCCTCTGCTTATGACAGGAAGTTGGACTGGATGACTCTAAAGGTACAGCTAAAACTATTCTGTTAATTTTATGGTCTTTAATATGTCTCTTTCTCTTTCTGCAAACAGCAGAACATCCCTCTTCTACTTTGTGATCAAAGAGGACAAAGTTGCCTGCACTTCTCTTCCCACTATCTCAGAAAACACAGATGATGCAGCAGTGTTGTATTCATATTTCCCGATGTCTCCTCAGCACTCACTGCGGACAATTAAGAATAAGCACTTTAACTATCACCTGAAAACCAGTGGCCTGCAACCCCCTTCTGTGATTTTATGTTGTTACTAGTTTTGCCTTTTGTCAAACTTATCTGCCCTTCTACAACTCATTTATTGATGATGTCTCCTTTGGTTCTCTGAGTATGTTAGTACACATAGTAAATAAATAAATAAATTATTAGTTAAAAGTAGAAATAGATTAAAATAAAGATAGTAAAGTTAAAAAATTGATAAATCAAGCTGAAAATAGTAAAAACTCATCAGAAGTGAGCACTGTAAATCTAGATTATGAAGGCATTATTAACAAAATTTAAAACCACAAAAGGTGCAAGATTGATACCCTACAGTGGCTGTTGGACATCTCATGAGCCTTGTTGCATTTTTCCTATATAAAAACCACGGAGCTTTATCTTTTTTGTCCTACATTTATAGGATGGATGATCCTTTTTCCCTGGAAGCTTGCCCCACCTTTTCGTTATCCTAACAGGGGTTTGTTTTCCTATGCCACACAGTACTGTGGCCCTGTTGCACAAGGTTCAATTTGGCTTCCCTGAAAAGAAAACATATTACCATGTTCCAGGGTGGTGTTGAGTGTGGTTTAACAAGCATCAAGTGCAGATGTTAAAATTTATACTGAAAATGCATTTCCATTGTGTACTGAACCACGAATCTCTATTCACACTCAGGGGAGGCGTCAGAGGTGAGCACTAGAGGAACTGTATCTTGCTGAATTTTTTTTTGTCTTCCATCAGACTAAGAAAAAAGCTTGGGAACAGAGCATAAGAGAAGGGAGGAAAGCTTTTTGGTCACTAGAAGCCTGAAAATTTATGCAGCTTTCTTTGAGCACCATATATTGAGGCTCACTAAGGTTTACAGGGACTTAGATACTTAAGTCAGGATTGTGGAATGAAGCAGACAGCAAAAACCACTGCGACTTAGGAGGGAGAATATGTTCCTGCAGCTGCTGCTGATCCAAAAATCTATCCAGGCACATATTACATAAATTTTGATTGCTGAATGTCTAGAGGAAAAAGCAGCAATATATCCATGGCATATGTTAACTGCTCTTACACTATACAATAACATAATTTTTTCTGTCCTGAAAGCACTTTTTCATCTAACAGGGAATAAATACTAATAGTACAGTGCCTGCTAGAAAGAGCAGCTTCAATCCTCTAAATTAATTTAATTCTCTTGGGATTTACAGAGCATTAGAGGATTTTATTGCTATTGATTTCTTTTTCAACCTGACTTAGAATAGGACTTAGAATTTTGAAGTATGATTGTGCTGATGTGACCCTGTTAAGTACCTCCTTTTGTAGGGACATTCAGAGAGGCAAGCTGAGAGTGTTGGAGTTGTTCAGCCTGGAGAAGAGAAGGCTCCAGGGTGACCTTGGACTCCATTCCAGTGCCTAAAGGGGCCGCAAGAGAGCTGGAGAAGGACTTTGGACAAGGACCTGGAGTAACTAAACAAGGGAGGAAGTTTCCACATGGCAAAGGGCAGGATTAGGTGGCACACTGGGAAGAAATTCTTCTCTGGCACAGGTTTCCAGAGAAGCTGTGGCTGCCCCATCCCTGGAAGTGTCTAAGGCCAGGTTGGACAGGGTTTGGAGCAACCTGGGCTTATTGGAAGGTATTCCTGCTGCAACTCAGGAATTGCCTATGGAATGAGTCCCAATGCAGTCAAAGTCCTTTGTCATTTTCTTTTACCTTCTCTTGCCAGTTACTCATTCTAAAATATAGGTTTTCATTAGGATGAATCTTTGCTTTGGTCACATCAAAGACACAAGTGATTCTTTGTCACGTAAGAGGGAGATCAATCATTCACTAAGCTGCATCCAAAATGTATATGAATTCAGGAAATAATGAAAATATTGGGTTTGCTCCAGAGGGAAGGAAATAAGTTTTCTGGCTCTGTCTCTTCCTCCCAGTCACCAATAGATGGTGGCAAAACTCCTTCCTTATCATTGTCAAGGGCTTGGGATTCTATCAAGGAGTTATGTCATGCCTCTTCCAGCACTTTCACCTCAATCCTGTTTCCTGAATATTGTTAAATCTTTTCCTCCCTAATACTAATCTCACTTTTTTTTTTCCAGTTTTTCTTAACAAAAAACTGTAGGGAGTTTCAATTTCATTTTAATCTTCTTTTTATGTACTCTCTACCTTCGTCTCTTTCTCAAGCAAAACAGGGAAAAAGAAGTGGTGATTAATCCCCTCAGAGTTCCCTACCTCTGAAATCTGTGGGAGATTAATCATTTTAACAACTGATGTAGGTATGTGGTAGATAGTTTGTGTCTTTAAAGCAAATTTAAAAGATAAACTGCAGTTCAGGCAAACAACACAGCCATGCTTCAGGGATCAGGAACACTAATTCCTTGAGCAAAATACATCAGAAGTCAGGATGGATTATCTGAGTATCTGAGGGCCTCTTAAAAACCTCCTTGGATAATAGCAGCACTCCTTTAAAAGGAAATAATTTTGAATATGTGGCTTGAGCAGAAGTACATGTAAGAATTTATCAAGATGACATAGCTCTTTGTTTTCTGCTGGAAGTTATTTCACTACAGTGTGAGAGAGGACATTAAAGGATAGTACTGGCATTGATGAGCATGATCTTATATTGTGCTTCATCAGTATCAAGCTGCTGTAATTGTAACACGTGAAAGATTACTGTGGAAATATTTTATGTAAAAATACTGGCCTGTTTCCTAAAACAACCACAAGCCAACAGGTCTTCAGAAAGTAAAGTTGTTCTACAGAGTGCATAAGAAATTGCTTTTCCCTCAAACTGACTCCTTTGTCTAAAGCAAAAGATTCATGAGTCACTGCCAAGTTTTGCAGCCATCTGTTTGGAATATACCAATTTTCATGTCTTCACTAAATCTATTGTAATCTATTCCCTTTGCCTTTAATCTCATTTTAATCTCGCTGAGCCAACACAGTGGAAAATAGCAGAAATTACTTTTCACTGTAGCCATGCAACAGTTGCTCAGTAAATTATATTTGAAAAGAAATATTTTAATTTTTTCTTTAATCTCAGTGTGATCTTTTAATCTCTCCCACTTTTTGTCAAACCAAGAGAGTAGACCTGAAGACACATGAATAAATGAGCAGTTATAGTCAAACACAGCAATTGGAACAGAGTTAATGACAGAAACAACAATAATGTCTTGATAAATGTATTACATTGAAATAGTGACATTTTAAATGTCATAGAACCCTCATTCCGCCTCCTGCCATGTGCAGGGACAACTTCCACCATCCCAGGCTGCTTCAAGCTCTGTCCAACCTGGTCTTGGACACTCCCTGGATCCAGGGGCAGCCACAGCTTCTCTGGACAACCTGTGCCAGGGCCTCATCACCCTCACAGGAAATAATGTCTTCCTAATATCTAATCTAAATCTCCCATCTTTCAGTTTAAAAGAGGTTTTAAACTGAAAATTGTGCTATCACTGCCTGGGTATAAAGTAATTTACCCTATTTTTATAAGCTCTCTCTAAGTACCAGAGGCTGCTTTAAATTTCCCCCAGCCTTCTCTTCTCCAGGTGAACACCCTCACCTTTCCCAGCCTGTCTCCGCAGAAGAGGGGCTCCAACCCTCTGAGCATCTTTGTGGCCTCCCCTGGGCCCACTCTAAAAGTTCCACATCTTTCTTGTGCTGAGCACTCCAGGCCTAAAGGCTACCCATGGTCAACGGCATGGATGAGAGGCAAGTAGAGAGGCTGAGACAACTCATTACTTCACTAAAACTTTAAATAAAACTCTCCCACCACAGCCTTGTTGATAAGCTAAAGAAGCACATGATGGCTAGGCTCTGTGATGAGCTGACAATTGTCCAGACTTCTGGTCTCAGAGTGCTGATCAATGACTCCATGACTGTTTGGCAGCTGGTAACAAGTGGAGCATGACAGGCATCAATACTTGGGCCAATACTGTTCAATACCATCATCGGTTGCCTTGATGCTGAGGATGTGATTCCTCAGCAAAATTCTGAATGATTCAAAGGGAGAGAGAGATGGCAAATCAACAGCAGACCTTCATATCAGTAAGACCTTGCTGAAATTAAAGATTGGATCATTAAAGAATCCTGTAAGTTCAGCAAGAGAAAGTACAAAGAGCTGTTTCAGGATAGAACAGACCTCCCTATGAACTGGCATGGGCTAGAAACAAACTGGGAGCACTGCTGAAAAGCACCTGGAGTAACAGTGGGAGACAAAACACATACCAGCCAACAGCACATTTTTGTTGTGAATAAGGCAAACCACACACCAGGCTGCACTAGGAAAAACACAGCCATCAGATCAAGGGGAGTTATGACCCCATTTTGCTTAGTGCTGGTGAGAAGATGACTTCTCAGCATGTTATAAAAATAAAATATAGCTATGGCTAAATTAGGAGGTGGGCACCTCACAAAAATCTTGTTTGAGCTTTTGGCCACTGTGTTTTCAAGTAATCTGCACTCTTGTCCCCTAAATAACATTTTCGGGATGAGTGAGTGGGTGTCTGGCTTGTCTCAGTGTCTTGCTACTGCAAGTTTATGCAAGGGAAAAAGGTCAATGTATTCAACTCTGAATCACAGCAGTGGAAGGGGAAAAAAAAGGGATTTTCTTGCATTGCTGGATTTACATATGTCCTTGGGGAGCAGACATCCAGTGCCAGCTGTAGAATTGTCTGCTGAAACCAGCTAGCTCTAGCTCTGCCTGTTAATACACAGCTTGCTCAGAGGAGAGGGTCAAGGCAACTTGTATTAATTACAATTTATATTAATTGCATATTTGAGGTTGCACAGTAGCCATCCAAAAGCACCTGTTCGTAGCAAAGGCTACAGTTTGTAAAAATGAAACAGTATTCCAGGCAAAGGAAATTACAATAAATACCATTTAAATTAATGCTGATGAGACATTAGTGAGCGATAATGTCAGCATTGCTACTACTTTTGGTTTATTTTGCCTTCTAAACACAGTTTATCTGAGAATCTCAAAGAGATTAAAGTAATTAGTCATTATAAGAAGCTCTTATAATTTTCTTTTGTTTAAAATTGAAATTTACTGAAGGTTAAATTAGAGGCAGAACTAGAAAAATCATGTAGAATCCTTACTTCAGTACTTCCCATGGATCAGAAGTACATACTCTTGCACCCAGGGCTGGTACCCATTCTCATTTACGTAGTTCTAGCTGTGTTTTGGCCACCATGGAGCAACTGAGAAGATCCAGTGGAACAAATGCAGTTAGCAGCAGTTTCCCACAAATACACAAAATCAGATCACTGAAAGAAAAAAAGACCCAAAACAAGCAAATTTAAAAAAAGAAATGCAAATGAGACATTTGAGTCTCATTTACTTCATGCTGGTTTTATAATTAATATGAAACTTAAATTAAAAACAAACAAAGACTTTTCTTTGGGGTCGGTTCTATTCTGTTTTTGTTAGAAATTATTTTTCCTAGACCCTGATGAAGGAAACAAATGTATTAAAGATTGCATATTAATGCTAATCACTAAGCTAGGCTAAAACATTACCTATAACATGATTATATTTAATTGTTCCCCTTCCTTATAAATGCAGTAAAACTAACTTTGCAATCATGTATAATTATTTTTGGGATACAGAAAGCTTTACATATGTAAATAGAAAGATTTACATATAAAATTAAAGATGTAATTTTCATTGTAAATGAAAAAGTATTTCCAAACAAGCTGGAAAAGCACCGCACAGAATGACTCAAAGCTTCAATAAATAATATTAGTTTTATAAAAACTCATTTATTAAATTTCCAAAATGCAGTACAGTATGACCTCTGATATATCACAGGGCCCAGGATTTCATTCTGGACAACAAGCATAGGAATCTGTAACTGGTTTTTGGCTAGGACCATTTAATACGGTGATAATAACCTTCAGATTTTTGTTCTGACTGTTAAATCTTTATGCTTTAACTTTCAATTTTAGCTTGAAATTATTCTGCTGCTTCTTCACAGTGGAATTGTCTGGGATATTTTCAGCAAGACAGTTTAAGGTGTCAGTTCTGTCAATATAGAAGTGGGTCAGAAGTGCTGATGAAACAGGTCCTGAAGTCCTGTCTTCCTTTTTTTTTTTTTTCCCCCAATACAATGCAATTTAAAAATCCCTTGGACTTTTTAAATAGGAATACAATATTTCAATATCTTCCTACTTAGGAATAAGTTCTGACGTCCATGTTTTGCTACAAAATATGGTCACTGTGATAACTCTTGCTCTGTGTGCCTGACATATACTCAACATCTGCTTCCAACTATAAGATTTTGTCATTTTTTTGTCCTAGGGAAACTGCACCCTAGAAAAACAGAGCTCAAATTTTCTTCACATAAGGGAATTTACACCAGTAGGAACCATCTCTTCTTTAGTGATTGAAAAGTCTAGTATTTATTTCAAAGACATCATTTTGTCTTCTATTGCAGTGAGCAGAGTAGCCAAAGACTCAAAGTAGTGACTTTTCTTACCTCTTTTGTGTCTCTAGCAGTATGAGCCTAGACAAGTTCTTTAGGAAAACCACAAAAGTGTAGAGAGATCTAGCTGCCTGAACTGAGCCAGATGTTAATTCAACCTTGAGTATTTCCGAATAGAAGATAGTAGAAATCTCTTCATCTCTTAAAAGGTCATATTGTAGGGTTTGCCTTCCGTTGCCCTCAAGATTTTTTCCTTTGAATATCTGTTTAATTGAATTCAAGTTTCAAGGACAAAGCCAGTGCCAAGGAAAAAGCTCAGTGTGTGTGCCTGTAGGAGCACTGCATCATACAGTAAATGCTATCTGGTTATTTTACTCACTTACTTTACTTCTCCACCTGAATTCAGGCAGTACATACTGTTGGAAATTAATAAACTAATGGCAGGCTACCAATTATAAGCTGATAAATGTTGTTTGCTCTGTTCAGTGCATCACACAGTCATTTTATCTGAAATTATTGACAGTTACCAAGGCCTTGACAACATATGTTTTTTATTCATCTAACATGCTGTAGTGATTGTCACATTTAGATTAAGCATGGGATGTTCTCCCATCCTGCAAAAATGTCTTTCTGCAAACATTAAGACTAACAATTTTTAAAAGTGAGACTACCAGAAAAATTTGGCAAACGCCAGATTCTCTCATTACAACCAATTAGCTTAAAAATGTGATGCAAGCAAAGCATCTTTTTGCCCCATCAGCAAGGAAATATGTCTACTGGTTGCTGACAGTGAAAGAACTGGATTTTTTCCCTGTTTTTTTCATTAATTTATTTAAATGGGATACAAGAGGGAAGTTCATCCTCAGTCATTGCACAGTCAGTAGAATGGTCAAAGTGATATTACAGTTTTACACCAAAATTACTAGAATAATTTCTGAACCCTTCCTCCTCTCCTGCACCCTCATGACTCTCTAGTAAACTGTCATTCCAAGTGTCAAGGGCACCTGAAGACAAGAAGACAAACAAAAATTTCTAGACTCAATGAATGGGTTAACTTTCATGGTTTTAAGTTGTTTAATCTGTCATTTTCTCTCCATCATTCTGATCCCACAGAAAGATGCAACTGCAGGCCAAGGAGCAGACTCCATCAATGAAATCGAATTCCAGACAGAGAAATACTGTAATGCACTTAAGCATATTCTGCACAACGTCGAGCTGAGGAGATGAGCAGGAGGCGTGAGTAACATGACCTAAATTTATAATGAAAGCCTGCACATCTACAATGCTGAAAGCTTTCACTGAGTATGACATGAATTCTAGGGCAATGGATTACATCATTTCTCTGCACTGTGTTTTAGTAAAGCTTGATAAATTTCCATTAAATGGAAGAAAATTACTGCATCATGTTCCATACTGGCAGTTACTGATGTAACAGAGCAGCCTGAAACACATTCAAAATGTTAAGTCAAATCCATACACAGGCAAATTTTGTAATGAGTAACTTAAAGTGTGATTTGGGATATTTGAAATCCTAATTTTTAAGTATAGGAAGAGACTACAGTCACTCTTGTGTTTATATGATTTCTTTGGTTACGAACAACATTAGGAATCACATTAAGACCATAACTGATTTAATTCTATGCCAGTTTGCAACAGCTATATATTATCGAGAAGATCCAAAGGGTTCATTTTTTTCCTCTCCCTTGTTATCTGGAGCTGGCTGGTTTGTCTCACATTTCATTTGAGACTGGTGGAGCAGTACAGTTCCTCTATTCATTATTTGAGACAGGACACTGCTACTTTTGCACTGGCTCTGCATGTCTGAGAACTAAAATATTAGAGTTTATTCTGTGCTTGCAGCAAGGCTAAGTGCTGGGAGTGTGTGTCTTTGCATCAAGCATTTGACTTCAAATTAGAACCCCATCTGTCTCAGTGGTTTGTGTGTCAATAATGCTGGTATTTCCACCTTATGTCATTTTCTTTGAGGTATCAGTGAATAAGAAATGGAGTACCCAAGTAATGGAAAAGGATGTGGGAAGCACAATGAATTTTATTGCTGCTGTTTTGGAATTAACACAAAACATTTACAGAGCTGCAGATAAGCCTGAAGAGTCAGATAAAGCTAGAAACAAACACAGAGAGCAAGATTTAATTAGCAGTAATTTGGAGTAGAAACTAATCTTCAGTTGTTACCATTAAACAAGTCTGGAGTGAATAGCAAGAATCCATTTAGCTTTTCTGAATTATTACCTGCAAAGTCAATAGATGTTTATTATCCTAGGGAGAACAGGCTTGTTATCAGTTCCCTTTCTTAACTCCTAATGGAGCCAGCTGTTTATTTTGGATAATGGTGCACTTCACAGCACATCCCAAACTTCACGCTGAGATGCAGTTACACACATCACATGTTCCCTTGCTCAGGCAAGAGCTCAGTTTGTTTAGATGTGCTGGATGATTTCACACACAGCCTCAGAAATCAGAAGCCAGTAGGTGATAAATCAGTTTTTTCTCAAACTTTATGACTGCCACAGTAACAGGTTGTGAGGATGCTTTTGTGCTGCATCTTTTTTCCCTTGGAGAACAAAAGGGTACCCAATTTGAGTGAAGCAAGGGTGTGCTGAACATAAAGGGATAAGATTTTCAGCAAGAGAATTTTCTAATTAGTTGTCATACATCCACTTTTATTATCATACATCTGAATTACAAGGGATATGCAAGATAGATTACCAGGTTATCTATCCTCTAGCTGACTTTCTTACGTGATACTCCAGGAACTCCAAAGACCTGTTAAAAAATAGGGCAAATCTTTGACACTTCAGCTGAAGACAGACAGTCACAGCTCCCTTATTCCCAGAGGGGAACCTGAAATCCTCCGTGAAAGGTCCCTGTGGGGTCTGCAGGGCATGTCTGATGTCTCAGCAGTACCCACATATTTCTGGACCAGCTCCCACCCCACAGCTTCAGGATACTCCCCCAGCAAACAGGGACAAGTGGAAATGAGCTGAATCTGAGTGATTTTCTTATGCAACAACAGATGAAAACAGCTCATTTTATAAACAAAGTTTCCAAAGTTAAAACAGGCATGCACGTTATTGCTCTTATATCACTGAGACAGTTCTTAAAAGGTGAAAGAAAATTGTGTTTTCCCAATATTTTTTGGGACTTTGTTTTGGTTTTGTGTTTTTGTTTTTTGCTTCTTTTTTGTGAGATAAAGTATTCCAAATGCATGTTATGGTTATAGCTTCAAGTTTTTCTCTCTTCTCCACAGACAATTTGCTAATCTCATGGAAAATATTAGTTTGAAGACTCTTTTTTCATAAGTCTTACCTTGTGTCGTGGTTTGTAGTATAGAATATGCAAAAGTATTCTTCACAAACTGTTGAATCCAATTGTTGAAGCAGTGTTTCCCAGACCCCCTCCCCCTGGACTATCTTCTGTTAATGGCCCATCAGATGCCTTGCTGTATGACTCACAGATAACTGCCCCCAGGAGCAATCTCTCACTAATGGGCCATCAAGGCTCTCCTGTATGACTCACCATCCCATTGTGAGATGCTGCGCCCAGGGGGGAGGAGCCAGGCATTCTCACCTGGATATAATATGGGATTTGGGGTGCCCTTACCCACTGGATTCCCAGAGGACTGGAGCTACCAGACCTGTCTATGGGATCACTGCTTCATGAAGACCACCTCATCTGACTGCTTGCATCACCCGGATCAGGTTGTATTCTGTCTCTGTCAGTGGTCTTTTGTATTATTGGATTTATTTTTATTCTATCTTTTTTTCTTCTTATTAAATTATATTCTCTGACTTGGACCCTCTCACTTGATTTGTTTTCAAACCGCTACACCTTGGAAACTGCCAGTGCACAACTGGAGAGACCAGAGATAAATTCATCTTTAGGTTCTCACGGCAGGAAAAATAATCTTGTGTTCAGATTTCTCTCCTAAATCTCTTCATGAATTTTACACTAATCAGCAGCAGAATCAGTAATGTAAATAGGAGCCAGTGATATTAAGAAATTCCCTACTGGAAGTTCTGGACTGGCTCAAGTCTTACCTCAATTAAAACAAGCCTCAGGAAGAGCTTGAAAGCCTTCTTTTTTTTTAATCCCAGCTGACCATATAGAATTTTTAATTCAGCGCTCTTGAGTAAATAGAATTGTTTATACAGATTAGTTGGTTAGCTCATATTGTTAAGTATATTTCTGAAAAATAGAGTAAGGCAGCAAGATAATTACTGGAGTTAAAGTGACATAGAAAAATACACAAACAAATTTGGCTTATACAACTGACATAGCTATATAATTTAATTTAATTAAAATGTTAAAAAATTATTTAATTTTATTAAATAACATATTCAAACCAAAATAAGATTTATTCCAGCAACTGAAAATGTTCTGATGTACCAGATACTACAACTTCAAAACACGGTAAAGGAAGTTGTCTAAAACATCATAATTTTTTTTGCAACCACTAACAACCAAGGGTAAAAATAGCAACACATTAAAACATTGAAAAGCATTTAATACTATGAATTCACTTCCTTGTAATTTTTCCAAAGGAATCAAAGTAATCAGAATACTTCTATGCTTGTACAGGACTTACTCTGAATTTTATATTTTAAGCAGATAAAACCATTCTGCACTGTTTGAGTTACATTGCCCAGAACTCACTTCAGTGTGAAAATTCTTGAAGTAGGTCCTTGCTGTCTGTTTGCAGGATTGAAATAATTTATAAAAATATTCTTGTGTGAATGTTTTTCACTGTAAGGGAGGAGTCTTAATCTTTTCTATCCCTTTTTGACTTCTTCAGTCCTCCAAGAGGTGATTTTAGAGCTCAAAGGGCTTAAAACATCTCCTGAGTGAGATATCCAGCACAGAAACATTCAGAGTGGATCTGAGAATCCTGAAGTTTACATTAAAATCTCCATGTTTTTATATGATTAGCAATAATTGCTGTTCCTTCTATAGCTTACATAACAGAAACAATTATCTTGAGGATTCTGATGTATTTGGGTCCAACTCTGTTTACGAACCTTGAACGTCAGTATGGGAACACCAGAAAGGGAAGATGCTGTTTCTTACACTTTCTAAGAAGTTTTAACAAGTCTGAGGCACCTCACATCTTCCCTGTGAGGGTGGGGAGGCGCTGGCACAGGGTACCCAGAGAAGCTGTGGCTGCCCCATCCCTGATAGTATCCAAGGTCAGGTTCTATGAGGCTCGGAGCAACCTGGGATAGTGAAAAGTGTCCCTGCCCATGGCAGGGGTGGAACCGGGTAAACTTTAGGGTGCCTTCCAACCCAAACTATTTTTCAGTTCTGTGATTCTTCTCAAATCACAAAGTCCAGAATTAAAGTGCTTGTAAACAGCATCACTGGGAGATGAAGCTTTGGTGTCTAGTTGAACAAATGTGAGTTTAGGAAAAACGATGTGGTGTCATACTTGATCTAGGTAAAAATGCTGCTGCTACTGCTGTCTGGGCAGGGATTGAGATTTGCACAGATTGAGAACCACCCCATTGGAAAGACTGGATACCTCAAGTCAACACAGTTCTGTGCTAAGATCCTAATAAATTAATTATTTTAATAAAGGACTTTTCATGAGTGGTTGTGCAACATCTGCATCTTCAGCATGAATCTTCAGTCTCTGTTTGCTGCACCTTTACTGTCTGGTGGGCAAACAGATGGTCCAGCTGGCTTCACAACAAACCTACCATGTACTTGGCACTTCTTCTTCCTGGCCTGAGACTGATGTTGTGAGCCCAGTCCTGTTTTAGTATATCTTTGAACTTTTGGATAGGTTTTTAGCACAGCAGAATGAGAGTTTTAAAAACATCCACATGCTTGCTGGTATACTTGGCATGCACTTTCACAGATGCCTTCTCACCGGCCATTTCCCACAGTGAAACAGATTCTATGGGTTATTAAAAGAAAATTTCTACCATTAAATAAATATCTTCACTTAAACTTGGTAGTCTCAATTTCTAATAGACTTGTAAAAAAAATTGTGATGATCATCTTTTGTTGATGAAAATGGAATTTCTAATAGCAATCACTTCAGCACTATAATATAAATATTATAATAAATGAAGTGTCTCATGGTAAATTCTCGAAGTATGTTTTTTCATGAAGATAGAGGAAGGATGAAACTTCCTTTCATTCTGGCTGTATTATATGACTTGGCTGTCAGTCACCACATCAACTTAGCATGGGTTTTCTGAGACATCATTCATTGTAAGGGAAAGCCAAGCCACACACCTTAAACATAAAAAACCCCAAAAACCACCAACCCCCCCCAAAAATGGCATTTTTCTTTTCACAATAAAATACATTTGCAAATAATCTAGATTTCTGGACATAACATGACAACTCACATTATATTTCACTGTATGAGAAAGAAACTGCTTTGAAAATATGCTCCATCAAATCCCTGCATTATGAAATGTGTGTAACATCTACAGGGAGTTCACTTCATGTTTTATGACTACTATCTGCTGGTGTCAAAGACTTTGCTTTGGACAGGTGGCTCTGACCTCCATGTGCAAATGAATTTCCATCCCATTCCATTATGGAAGGACTGGTTAAACATCATGAAAGGACTCAAAATAAAGGAAATGAAAAAAATCAAAAGTCATATTGACTCTTTAGTAACTATGTTTTGGGGATAGTCTGTAGATATGGAATATTCAATTAAATCATATGCAAGGATTTAGAGAGAGAAAAAACTGCAGAGAATTTGGTGTCATTCTGCCCTTAAGCCTTAAAGAAAGATTGACACAGCTGTACAACTACTATTCAATATCAAAGTCATGACATATATGCACTGGGAGTGATTTGTTGCTTCTCAAATTATTTTTGCCTATGTACTGCTATCAAATGTGCCCCTGCCCCTGGTAGAGAGGTTGGAACTAGATAATCTTCAAGGTCCCTTTCAAGATAAACCAGTCTATGATTCTACAATTCTATGATAGCTAAGCAAGTTTTTCCCCTAACTACACTGTGAAATGAAAAAATTCTTGCCCAAAATCAAACTGTGTGTTCATTTTGCAGCACTGAACTTCATAGATTATCAAAACCCTTGAAAAATATCTTCAAGAAACCACTATACTGTTTTTTAAAGTTAAATCACTCCAAACATTATTAACACTTACACTATCAACTACCTCTAAAAATGCATGTCTTCAAGTCTGCTTTTGGAAGCATACAGGCCTGTACTGATATTTTTTCAAAAATAGGAACCTGTGGAAAGCACCAAAATTTCCACCCTTGACCAGGGTGAAAAGCTGCTTCTGCAATGAAGCTGACAGCAGGGAGCTGATCACTAGCTAGAAAGCAAGCTGTGGAACAGTGTTTGGAAATTTATTTTCTTCTAACAACTTTGCCTTTGATTGTGAACATCCACTGACACCTTTAAGTGTGTTTCTCAGATGCTACAGACAAGCAGAGAATAAATAGGCCTGCAATACTTCTTTAAAACAGCATGTATGAATATAAGCATGAAGCAGCGCCATAAACATGCCTCTTGCAATCCTCCCTGCTCAAGATAATTGTTCAGAGACAATTCCATATTTATGAGAAACACCATAACTTCTTTCTCCTCTCATTTCACGAGACAGAATCATAGAACGGTTTCTGTGGGAAGAGATGTTAAAGACTGTCTAGTTTCAACCCCTCTGTTACAGGTAGGGTACCTGCCACAAGGTCAGCACTCAGAGCCCCATCCAGCCTGGTCTTGAGACATTCCAGGGATGCAGAGTCCACAACCTCTCCAGGCAACATTTGCTCTAAGAACTCACCTAACTATGAAAGGGACTTTCCTCTCTCTTTCAGAAGCACACACACACGTTTTCATATTTATTTGCCACATCTTCTCTAGACTACACACCCTACTGATATGGTTTATTTGTATGCATTCAGTATTATGTCACAAAAACCAATACAAACAGATTTATAGGACAAAATAAAGAAATTATCTGTGCATCAGCTTCTGCTTCTAAATGAAACTCACTGTCTAGACACCAGCAGCAATGCCATTCTTAATTAGAGCCTAGGCTTCATCCTGCTCTTTCATGTGGCACAAGAGCTCTGTTGCCTTGTAGCTTCTGCCTTATCACACCTGCAACTCTGAGAGCTTTTTCTCTCTCAATCCAAAGATGTGGGCAGCCCAATTTTCCCTCAGTGAGAAGGACAGCACATCTGCCCCATAAACTGTGCTGCAGGCTGAGTTTGGGCTGTGGCTGGTCATTTGAGGCAGATCAAGTGCTCCCAGGGGAATTCTTGCAGGCCCAAAATTCATATATTATTATACAATTATGGGAAACAGATGGGTCAGAAATAAGCATCAAGTTTATTTCTCAATGTAATTTTAAGCAGATATGTGTGGACTGCTTCCACATTTCTCCATAATTGCTAAAGTGAGTTGGGTTTTTTCTGAAAAAATAAAATCCAGATGCTCTAAAATGTGGGATTTTATTATGCATGAGAGATAGAAGCTCAATGCGACTTTTTAAACAATGAATCACAAAATTGGGAATATATAACCAGAGCATTAATAATTTTTTGCTTAGTATTTGCATATTTTCCCCAAAGCAATTTACTATATTTATTTCTTGTAAATTCAAATTTTAAAATGCTCATGAATATTTATTTCCTTTTTTATCTATTGTCACAATTTATTTGAGTAATTTTTTTTCTACCAACAGATAACTTGGCATTTCATTTTAGATTTTAACACCATGTAAAAACAGGCTACAATTCCTAAGCAATATACTTTTATATCATAAAAAGAAGTGAAAAATAATTAAACTAAATGAAAAAAAAATCAATAAAATCTGGAAGGTGGTGGCATACAGAGATCAATCATGGGTTTAGTTTCAGGTTCGTCCATTTGCCAGACATGAACAATGGAAATTTGAAAAACTGAAAGATCTGGCCTATGTATGAGATGCTCAGCTGGTTTGGTATTGGGAGCTACAGTCAGGTTCTACTACCTGAGAAGTTTCAGACAGCTTGGAAGCAAAAATGAGCTAAATGAAAGTCCTAAATTCATCTGGAGGGAAAAACTGCATTCAACAGTACTAAACAATTCCTGCAGCATCCTATATGTGTGCCATATTTGTGCAACCATTTAATAAAAACATTATAGCTATGTTGAAAGGACTTGGAAACAAGAGTGGAGAATTAGAGTTCTCTCCAGCTCTTTCACTTTTGGAAGCTGAGAAGAGGGTTCCCATGCTTGTATAGCTCTGAGAACACCTGCTCACCATGCTATGCAAGTACCCGCTCTGTCATAAACCAGAGAAAGTTTTCCCTGTTCTTAAAGCCATTTATTATTTGTGGGAGGTCACACACTGAAATGAAGCAAAGATGAAAAAATCTTGGCTCTCTTGCTTCCCCAGTCCTGTTGCAGAACTCCAGATTGCTGTTAACTTTGAGAAGAAGATAAAAACTTATGACAGCTACTGTTAATTAAGGAATTTCCTAAACCTACACCTGAGGGAGCAACCAACAATTCCAATTCTCCAGGCAACTGAAGAAACCTCTCCTGAAGTTCGTCACAACAGCACTGTCAGGGAGAAATGGGGTTGTATCCATTGTGTTTGTTCAGCCTTTTGAACAAAAGGATTCTCTGGTATCTGGAGTTTCTGCAGCTTTTGTAAACAGACGTGAGCCATGAAACAGTTACGTGTAACAAATACACAGGAACAAAGATCATGTATAAAGAGAGGAGATAGAATGATGGCAAAATGAGATTTTACACAATTTTACAGCTTTCTAAAAATTACTATGGGATGAAACAATAATTTTTCTGATGGAAACTGTCCCTTTGGCGATATTTTGGAGAGAGTAGACATTCAAGCCCAGAAAAGTGAGTAAAACATAAGAAGCTGCTAGCAAATGTTCTCTCTCCCTTTCTCATATCCCTGTATTTGATTATTTTCCTCCATTCTTTCCCTCCTCTCCCCTTGGGCAACAAGATCATTTTTCCGTCAGCCATGTGAAGTGTAACACTGACTTTGACCTAAGAGGAATAAAAATACAGGAAAATGGAAAAGGTAGAAGGAAACAAGGGATAAGGTTTGGGGTGAAACTCTGATTAGACTTCTAGAGCTCCTTATTTCTCACCTTCACCTGTAATTAGCTAAGGTGACTAGCTCAAACATAAACATCTACAACACAGAGGTCTATGCTCAGTCAAGTGAATCCTCTCATGGCAAACTTTAGGGCTTAAATGTCAGCAAAACACAACATCTGAAAAAGGAAAAAACACAGCTTACTGACATTTACAGTCTTGCTTTTTAAAAATCCTAGCCATCCTTTTCAATTACAAGGAATCTCATTTTTATTTGCCAGCAATAACAGCTGCACAACAATTTACATCTTGCATAAGTCTTGGCCAAGACGTTTGACTGGACAGCTCCACTTGATAGTTGAGAAGGTTCAGAATGGTTTGTGAAGTGAAAATGGAACAAAATATCCACATAAATGGTAAGAGATTGAATGCAGCTTGAAGAATCCTGAGCAATCAGACATCTTCACTTTCAATCCTTACGTTTCCTATTCAGAAGCTACTAATGTAAAAAAAATTAAAAAAAAAAACCCAAAAAACCAAAAAACAACAACAAAACACAACAAACCCCAAAAGAATATTCCGCTCGACTGTAGCCTTGGAACTTAAAGCACCTAGAGGTTCAGTTTTGTTTATTTTCTGTGTTTGCTCCAGAGAATATTCAGAGCTCTCAATTAGGTCAAAGAAGAAGGCGGAAGAGCTGAACAATGGCTTGAACACTAACATTAGCCCTGCTCATTAGTTAAAAATTGACACATTACCCTGTACAATTTTGGCCTGTTTCAATTACCACTCTTCTCGAAAATTCCAAACATGATCAGGGACTAAAGTGAGACAGGTTATGTTTCCAGTAAGCTGTGTGGATAATTGTACTGTATTTTCCATGTTTTCCCCAAAATCATCCTAGTTTCCTTTGGACCTCCTGAGCTTTTACAGAAGTCACTTATTTAATTTAATTTCTTTTTTCTTGAAAGAAGTTTAAAAAGGAAAATGTACTTTAGCTGATGGTGCAGCTTGGGAAATCCCTCAACATTTCTGAGCTCAAAGCTCTGGATATTGCTTGCATTCAAGAGGCAAAAAAACAAATGCTATTTTTGAATCTTATTCCTCTTAATTAAAAAATTACAATAATATATTTTTTAAATCTCTTCTGTTCTTAGACACTCTTTGTTTAATTTTCAAGTTTTGAATAGTTATAGTCGAAGTCCTGTTTTCCAAGCAGTGGCACACCTGTAGCTATCTGTTCAGCTGTTTGAAAAATTTAGAATTTTTCATCTTTGCAGCTTTAACTGGTCATCCTGATTAAAAAAAATATTAATTTTATGGACTAAATAAACCACTTCCTCTGTGTCATTTTGTTAAGCCAATATTATCATCCTTTTCACAAATCAAGTGTCTTGATGACATCATTTGGGAGAAGTTTTCTTTTGAACTTTTTTAAAATAGAAAATGTATTGTTCCTTTGTACAACTCCAATTGCTAGGCTATAGTTGCCATTCAATGTAGTACTTAGGCACTAAATAAACAAGCAAAACCCTATGCTTCCTTATTGATTGTCTGATCACATGGGAGGCACAGAAGGAGGGTCAGAGTTTCAGCAGGATCAAAGAGTAAACTGTTGCACTTGTAGACCAATCTGGCTAAGAAAGTAAATATTTGATAGCAATAAAAACAGCTTTTATTCAGGTGCCAGAAATAATAATAATGAGGTGAATAAGATAAATTGCATGATGATGGTGCATGCTTAGAAATACAGGCAGTTATCTGGCGTATAAAGGCAAGCACAGCACAACATTTAAATGAGATGAACTTATGCTGCTCCCCTGTTCCTGCCTTTAACAGGTGGGAACCCTTAATGACTCCCAGAATACATAATCACTCTATGTATAAATTAAATCCAGTCAGCTTTTGGAAAGGAGACACCATTTCTCACCAGGACAGGTATACAATGGATGCAGAAAATAGTGCCGATACTACATGTCATCATAAAAGAAATCTTAAAAACCAACAATATGTTTCCTTTAGTAATAGTACCAGTTTTTCTTCAAGATCATATTTTTCCACCCCTGCCATGGGCAGGAACACCTTCCACTATCCATGACTGCTCCAAGACCTGTCCAACCTGTTTTTGAACACTTCCAGGGATGGGGCAGCCACAGCTCTTCTGGACAACCTCTGCCAGGAACCTTACCACCCTCAAAACCAGGAACTTCCTCCTCATATAAAATCTAAATCTACTGTTTTAATCTTGCATCCCACCTCTGTCTTGTACACACTCTGTACTTTGGTATTCTTCAGATTCTCTCACTTTGCTACTGTTGCAGATAACAATATAAACTTGGATATAGAGTGTAAGCCATATCTTAACTGTTGAATTTTTATTTAGAGGAACAAAACTTTTTATCCGGAATGCTTGAAATATTTCCTGACATTTGATCCCCGCTGAAGCCCACAGCTCTAGTAAATCAATCACACTGGGGTTCTGCAAGACCAAGTACCCGGTCCTACAGGTTGACCCCATCTCAGAGGACTTTTCAACCAAAATGATTCTGATTCTATGAATACTCTAAACACCACGCACACCCTTTCCAGATCTAGCATTTAAGAGTTATAAAGAACAAAGAAATGTCAAGGTCCTCTTCAGTCAAGTGTATTATTCTGTTTCATGCTCACCTTTAATTTCTACTCAGACTCTTAGTTTATTATAAATATTCTTATGTGACTTGCAAGACATCATGACTCCTCTGTGTATCAGTGAATGTTGGTCTCAAAAAGCTGTGCTTAAGCAGCTTAGGATTTTTGCTCACACACCATAGATATGTATCTGATTTTTCAGGCTTCCTTTCCAGATGTCAATAGATTCCTGACAGCATCTAAATATCTAGGAAGCCCGTACTATGCAGTCCCTCTCCAGAAAACAGAAAAATCACAGCAGCTGGAAAACACAAGCTCAGGTGAAGGCACCAGCGTCACAAGACTCAGGTGAGACTAAGGAACAATTATCTTCCTTCAACATACAGTGAATACCTTGTGAGCACAAAGACATTCTGAGAATGTAAACATGGAGAAAACTGCCTCACACAAAGGTCAAACAATAAGGTGAAATATTTCTGTCTGTAGTCCTAGATGTCTATTCTTTACATCATCCTTCCCTGAAATTCTTTAGTCTACAGAATACAGCAGAAAATTAGGAATAACTCATATAACTCTGAATAGTGTTGCAGACCATGGAAATGCCATTCTTATCCATGTCTTTCAATGTTAAGGGTGAGGTCATTTCATATATCTATTTACTTTATTTCCCATACCCAGTAACTTAGTGTGAAGGGCTTCAAAGCACAAGATAAATGTGTCTGGGCCACAGAACTAATCATGTCAACTGGAAAATAACTGCATCTGCATCATTACCACTTAATGTGTTGGGTAACTCTGAATGCACCTGAAAGATAATAAAGACGTGTCAGTATTATCTGTATATTTTAATTGCTTCCATTAGGGTTTTTTTTTTTCATTCCTGAGGGCAAAATAATATCACTTCATTGATTATACAGTGGATACAGGAGAAATCATAGTAGAGAATCAAAAATTCTTTTAGCCACCCATTGCCATCTTATAGCTATAAGCAAAAGTATAACTTGGCAATAAAACCTATTTACTGTTAAAATTGCTTTAAACATTTTTATCGCATGCAAACAATTAAAATAATTATATCAAGTAGCAGCTGTTCTTTCACACTTGTGGAAAAAGAATGAAGAAAAAAAGACTGTAAGAATAATTAAAATTAGGTAACTTCTTGTCCCAAGAAATTCCAAGAAATATGTTGGTTCTCTGTAAGAAGTGGTTATAACAATAATGGAGGTAGGGTCAATACAATGCTGAACTTGATGATCCTTATGTGCCCCTTCCAACTCAAGATAGTTTATGATTCTAGGAAATAATTAACTCAGTTTTGTAATGCATGTATTTTTATCCTAGCCAAATAAATCTTGTGGTACCACCATGATGGCTTCTGGGATTAAGTTACTAAGTAAAATAACCTCTAGGTTCTCAGTTTTGATGGTGACATGCCACCAGTGTCTTTTTCATTGAGTCCAATTCATTATTTTATTCTGTTTCATGGCACTACTAATCTCACAACATAAAGCTGGCTCCTAAGAATTCCAGCACGGCGCACAGGGCAAAACCAAAGCCCTATTTCCTGACCCTTCCCATGTGCCAGTGGACAAAATAAAACCCCTCCAGAAACAGGATAAACATCAATTATGTACAATGATCCTATTGCTGTAACAAAAACACAAGGCACACTGTGTTCAAGAAGACTTTCCCTACTGGACAGGACATCCATAAATGTTTAATCTAACGGAGATAATAAAATACGAGAAGAATGAGAAGGGTACTGGAAAAATTACATACTATAACTCTATAATGCATAGAGAAATAACAAATTATAGAATTCTAGAATGGTTTGGGTTGGAAGGAACATGAAACGATATCTATTTCCAATGCCCTGCCATGGACAGGGACCCCTTCCTCTAGAACAGATTGCTCAATGTCCTATTCAACCTGATATTGAAGTGTTTTACCTGGGTTTACTTATTTTACCTCCTACTTGAAAACATGAAAATTAATAAATACATGTCAAATGTTTTTAGAACAAAAGTGACAGTACAATTCCAGACCTTTCCAGTGCTCCTTAATTTACTTTTCCATAAATGCCTAGGAAGAAATCAAAAAGATCAGCAGCACTGAGTAAACTTCAGTCGAGTTCTTATTCCATTCGAACAACTATTTACTAGTTAGGGTTGATACGCTGGTTTTCTATTTTTTTCCACTCACTGCTTTGGAGAGGTCAGAGTATGTATTTATATATCCTATGGCTCTATTCGCCAGGGAAGAGGTCACAGCCCAAGACTGACAGACTGAATAAAGGTTTAGGACAAATCTCAGCACAAGGTAGCATTATTAGTGCTGTCCTGGGCAGCGCCAGGAGTTGGGCACGACATCCCTTCTGACTCATGGTATCCTATGATTCTATGGCACTGTCCGTGTGCCATAGAATGGTTGCATTCCATTATTGGATCTCAGTTCTATTATTGTCACAAGTCACCAGTTGCTATGGGAGACTCCCAGCTTTGTATATAATGGAGAAATTGGTGTCCCTGTGTTTGACAGTAATGGGCTGAAAGAGGTTGAACCTGTTGCTGAAAAATATCAGGAAAGCTGTTAATGGGCTGGTTTTACTCGAAGCTGTACCAAACCACCAGTTTCTCCTGTCCTTAGTCTTCTATCCTTGAAAAAAAAATCTTCTTTGCCTGGTAAACTGGGCAAAAATAATCTCTTTAAAAGGTTGCAATTTGATCAGTTTTACTGGTAAAGATACACCAATGTTGTATCAGTGCTCTTTGCTTTTAGTAATTATCTACAGTAAGGGAGACTGAAATTCAAGATCAGCTTGAATCCAAGGCTGTGCAAAATAACTGGTTTTTTTTAGACAAAACCCACCCCAAGTATTAGTTGCATTGAATTGTCCACTCAGTCTGTCCTAACTACAAACCTGTTAAAACCAGGAAAATTCAAATTTTCTTGTTGTTTTGTTAAGCTGATTGTCTGAACCTGACTCCATTTTCAAATTAATACCTACATATTAGGGTTTTTTTTTCCTTACCCACAGTAGGGATGAAACAGTTTGAATTATGTAAAATAAATGTATGGTCATAAAATGTAATAATCCATTACAAAACACTTTTATTTTTCATTTTATTACCATGTTCAAATAATTATCGACCTTTGTTTTCACTAGCCTGAACAAATAGATATGCATAGAAATATTGTATTTCCTTTGTATTATGATTACAATAATGAAGAAGGGCAAATCAAGTTCCTTATATTGTATTTGCATTAAATATTGCATTTGCAGCAGATTGAAAACGCAACCAGAAACCCTATTTTTGATACCTCTATTTTATGAATTATTGTACTTACCAGCATGGAACTTCAGTTGTGAGGACCATATGCTACGGCTATTTGACATTATTTTTGCATGTGACCAACAGAAAAAGAATGCAATAAGTGTGTGCTTTTTTAGAGACACTTTGAGAAATGTAGATATTTGTTTAAGCGCTTCAAACCCAACATTTTCTGATTACAAGCTGTGAAATATGTCTGTGATTGATGACTACATAAAAATTAATTACTTCAGATAGTTTCTGCCTTTGTCTTCTTTGTTCATTTAATTGTATTAGCTGGGTAATATCCCTCCAACCTCAGAAAACAAAATTTTTGGGGAAATATATTAACCTCTTAAGTGCGGTATCCTGAGCAGGAGAGTTTTTTTATAGCACTGGAGCTAAATAGGTGTAATTGCTTTTATTTCCAAGAGCTTTTGAACTAGGTATTTTATAGCAGCCCAATTTAAAAAAAACCAGAGGTTTCTAAGTAAATTAAATTTCTACCTTTTTTATGAAAATGGTGAGCTATAATAAAGAAAAGACATTCTGCATTAGTTACTAGAGAATCTAGATGCAGAAAGCAGGCAATATTAACAATTTTTTTATTCTTCTCTGCAAGAAAGTGCTGTCCACATGCCCCACCTACATCTTAGCCACCTGCTGTGATCATACATTAAAAATTACAAGCATCATTCTAATTGTTCTCAGAATAAACAAGGATTAAACCAAAAGTATTTCTACATGTCAAACCAAATATCTATTTACCCCCATAACTGATGGTGTCCAGTAACACACAACTGAGGAAAGGAAGAATATGGTGATTGCCATTCCAGTAACTTAGTCTTTTTTGCTTTAATTCAATAACTGCTTTACAAAACAATTTGAGATTGGGCTAAACCTAAACATGTAGAAATGTATGCCATTGACTGCAAGGGCCCTCTAGGGCCAAGTCTAACTTAAACTAATAAGTCTTGGTGCATTTCATTTTTCAGTTTCTGAAGTAATAAAATAAAATATTTAAATGTTTATTCATTGTTATTACTGACATATTTTCTTTTAAACTGGTCTTAAATTATAAAGCTGAGCTCACATGCAAGCTTTATCTGGCTATCCATATTTAGTTTCTATTCTTTTAGCTGAAAAAGTCCCTTAATTATTTTAGTCTACTCCAACAGAATGGACTTTTTATTCTTCTGGTCTTCTCTGGTCTTTTCTGATCAGGGATGTACAGACTGCATTGGAGCAAGACTTACCAGTCCTTTGTGCAAAGGCAGTAATTCTCTTTCATTGGGAAGGTCTCCCTTGGGCCATGGATCAACACTGCACAAGATTAACTGCGTGGTTGATTTAGAGTAAAAATCCTCTGTGTCAAAATCAATTTAAAAATAACTAGTGTTCTTAATACTAACATGTGTGCACAATGACCATGACAGGGAGAGTTACAAAGATAAAGCCTACAGTTAAAGAATCATCATCAGATTGAGGACTGTACTAGGTACTAGGATTGTAAATAGCTCAGCAAGGACCTTAAAATCGTAATAAATTTGGAATCATTGACAATATTAGCAAGAACTAAAAGGGCAAAAAATGTAACATAGGGAAGGCAAATTACTGACAGAGAAATAATATAATGAAATTAAGATGGAAAAAAAATATGTTCCCAGATACAGGAACTGAAGAGAGGAAATGTATGAATTCAAAGCTGTGCAGTAGGATTTATATTTTAGCTCAATGCAAACGATTTTTTTTTCTTATACAGTGCAATTGTTTATACAAATTGCGCTATTCCAGCCCAAATATTTTGATTCCCCCAATCCAATCTGAGATAAAATTGCTAATTACTGAAATATCTTTCAGTATACACATACATATTTCAGTCATTAAACAGGAACAATCCTTCCATTAGGCTTTGTGAAAGTACCCATACTGAAAGCCTATACCACAGGGTTTTTCTGTACAACAAGACATGGAGGAGCCCCTGTAGAAAAGCCTGCTCCTGAAAGACTGAGGCCTGCGGGGAGGACCCATGCTGGAGCAGGGGAAGAGTGTGATGAGGAACAAACAGCAGAGATAAAGAGGTGTACTGAGCACAGCCCCATTCCCCATCCCATTGTACCTCTGGTGGGGAGGAGGGAGGGAGATCAACAGTGAACTTGAGCTTGTGCAGAAGGGAGGGTGTGGGGGGAATGTGTTTGAAGATTTGGGTGTATTTATTATTAACCTATTTCGATTTGATTATATTTAAGTAAATTTCCATGGTTTGACTCTGTTTTGCATATGGCAGTAATTGGTGACTGATGTTGCCCTGCTCTTATCTCAACCCATACACCCTTCATTATATTTTCTCTCTTCTATCCAGCTGAGGACAGGAGTGACAAAGAAGCATGGGTGGGCACCTGACATCTAGCCAGGGTCAGCCTAGCATCTAATAGCATGTCTTATAGAGCCATTATGTAATTTCAATTGTTTACAGTAGCCTTAGTAGCCTTACTCAGGTAGAACTCAGAATACAGAANAAAAAAGAAGAAAAAGGTTTGAAGGACTGGAGGCATTATCTATCCCCACAAATACCCTACATTCATTGAATGAAGTAACCAGATCTAAAAATTAAGATGCACCATCACTATTTGAAAATATTTGCTCAATAGTCCTACCTGCTTCTCTTACCAAAAATCTAAATTATGACTTCAGATTATCATCCCTTCAGCTCAAACCTTGAAGTTCCCACAGTTTTCACTCTGGTGATCCTGCTTATGGCTGCTGCCAAACACCTGCTTCGTGTTGGCCACCACAGTTCTTTTTATACTTATGTCTGAGAGAAGGACAGAAAGTCAAGTCAATATTTTTTCTTGTTTCTTTTTCTTTTCAGGAGAGGTTGATCAGTGTTTATGTTTCTGTAGTTCTCATTTTATGTTTTTAGGAGGCCAAGCAGTACTTCTGGTAGGTGACACAGGGATCGTCTTAAGGAGAAACTGGATTCTGTAACTGATTAATTCCTATTGCTATCTTCTAGCTCTTCTGTATGATAAGAGATTTTCTATGATAGGGGTTTAATACTAATGAATCAATACAGCACAGGGGCTTTTTGTTGGTTTGTTGGGATTTTTAACTGTTTTTTTGGGCTTGGGCTTTTTTTTTTAAAGTTACTCATCCCTCAAAGAATTGCTGGAAAGTACCCAGAGAGAATTAAGCTTCTGAGATCATAGAAAATAAAAATTTAAAAGAATAAGGATTGATTAGAACATTGTAATTAGGTTCAGCATGTCTTTCAAACCCGCTAAATTGCCTGTCTCTTTAAACTAGCCCTTTCTCTGCTGTAACAAAGGAGAAATATGCCTAGTTCTCTTTATCTTCTTTGTTTTATCATCCATTGCTGACAGGAATCATAAAATCACTGAGCTGATAGCAGTAGCAGAGTAACACTTGCACATCACTCAAAGGTAATGCTCATATAGCTCATACCACTTTGATGCAATTAATTACATACAATCTTTCTATAGTATTAATTGTAGGTTTTCTGTCAAAAGATGTTCAACTCAGAAAAAAGGAAAAAAGTATAGGAAGCTTTTCTGCTGTCCTCTGGAATGAAATTATGTCATCATGGAGAAGAATAAGAGTGCAGTCATTCTTGTCATTAGGACTTTGTATATTTTGATTTTTCATGTGACCTGTTCTTTTCAAAATAAAATGGATCTTTCAGCTACATGCAACAGACTTGAGAAATGTAAATTACTTATATTAGTGATGCACAAAGAAAGGCTTGCAAGCTGAGTAAATGAACTCTGCAAGGGAAAGACAAAACTTTAACTTTTTAGAAAATTATTTAAAGGTCTTAACCTCTTCTGTTCTAACAACAGTTAATGAATGTCTTTTAATACAAGGCTCTTTAGAAGAAGGGTTGCTACATTTTGCTGTCTCTCAGATGATTTACAAGGATTTCTTAGGTTAGTCTACTATTTCTAATTTCACCCTTAGCAACAAGAGTCATGAACTTTTCTTGAGTGATGCTATGCCTTCTTTCTGGTAGAAAAATATTTATAAGCTGTCATTCATTAAATTAATTCTGGGTATTTTTAGTCTTCTCTTCATCTACTAATTGGGAACCTTACATTTAAATCTCTACATATATTTGAAAGCTTTTTAAAGTTGCTGATTCAGAGCTTTGAAACACTGTCAGACCAGATTTGTCTAAAGATGGGTGGTTTTTGTGGCTACTTAAGAATTACACTTCTAGGTGCCATTATGTTTAAAGATCTCAATCCTTTTACACTGCTGGTTTGCTCTTTGGTGGTTTTGGTGGTTTTTTTGTTCCCTTCCCTTCCCTTCCCTTCCCTTCCCTTCCCTTCC
>VZDJ01000079.1:1767489-1882452 GCA_008694505.1 Cyanoderma ruficeps | reverse complement strand
CTCTAACTCAATATATATATATAATTTATTTCATAACTAAACTGATTCCATTGATTGGAATTGAAAGTTTGATATGGGTAAAATGACAGAAGTTAAATTAGAAAAACTGCCAGGGGGCCCTTGAGGATAGCATGTTTTAGGATCTAATTTTTTAACTGAAAATATTTTTGTTATTTCTTAACATTTTGATCCATGAAAGTTAAGAACAGAAATAACTGTGATGAACACCTCAAAATTTCCTTCATCTTTCAAGAAGCTAGACTACTTCCAGAATACAAAGATGAATATTGACAGCAATAATAACTGAACCATAGCCTTATTTTCATTATATTGTCCATTGATTCTTTTGTGACTGTGGTTTAATTTGTTACCCCTTTCTTATTTCATATAAAATACTGTGCAGAGGCTTATAGATATGATATATGGAATAAAAAATCTCCTGACATGTGTATATCATTAAATTAAAATGTGGCACCTTGGCATCTGTAAATCATCTGAGCTCTAATGTAAATACAGATCACTCACTTGTGAAAGGTCTGTTGAATAACCACAGCCATTACTCTTTGTATTCATCAGCCCATAACTTTAAATGCCTTTGATGTCAGATCTTTCAGTCTGAGTTGTGAGTTTCGTGGTTGCACCAGTGGAGAAAAAGTTAATAACTTGCTGAATTAGTCATGGTATGTTTTAGGTATTAAGGCCAAACAGCTTTACATAAGCATAGGCTGGTTTATTTTCATCTTTTACAAAATGACCTACATATGTCCTCCAAAAATAGTTAGATATTGCCTGTCTTCAATCAATTGAAATTATAGCCTTAAAATAATAGATATTAAGACATTTCAAAGTCTAAGAGATGTAAAAGTAAATGGGACTAAGTCTTCCTGATTTACACCAAAATTAGGATTAATTAAAAATTCAGGCTCTGAGAAGCACATAGCTAGGTTTTGCTGACATCTGTTTATGTTTTGTAAAAAAAGTCTACTGTTTTAGGCAGTTAGGCATATTTAAGTTGCTATGTAATTGAAGAATGCAGAGGATAAGGAGTTAGACTGTTTTCAGGGGGGGAAAAAGGAAAATAACTATTTTGATTAGAAGTAAATTAAAACCAAAATTACCATGAGGGTGCTTGTATGCTCCAGCAAGGACTCATGGAGGGTGTGGAATCTTTGTCCTTGAAGAAGTCAAAAACTTCACCAAACATAACCCTGAGCCGTCCTTTGTAAAGTTCCCCCTTAGGGCAGCTTGTTGCCCTGGTACCTGCTGGGACCAGGTGAACTCTAGAGGCCCTTCTAGCCGGTGAGATTTTGTGATGTTGATGCCTTATCTGCCTTAAAATCACAAGCCAAACAAGATTAAAGTGAAAAAAAGAGTTTGCCATTTATTGAAGGTCCACCAGGAACACTTACAGTGAAATGCATGTGCGATACGTGATATGCACGTGTGCTATAAAAACAATTTTATAAATGTTGAAAATTAGTATAATTGACAAGAATCCCCAATTAGAAACACTGTTGATGAAGTAATTCATCGTGGTTCAGCCTCCTCCTGAAGTCTCCCCCTTTGCCTCTAGCCTCACATTGTGAATGTCTAAACATATGGGAAAGTGACATGGCCTTGGTTCACTGAAGAAGAAGGATTAGAATAGGATTCCAGGCATGTGGTTGTCTAACAAAGTACTGAAGCTAGCTGAGTAACTACATAACTATGCAATAATAGTCTACAGAGCTGTGAATATATGAAAAAGCAAAAATCTCTTTTCCATCAGTGCAGTGGGAGGTTTCTGTACCAGTGAATGTCAGGTGCTGAGAGGACCGTGCCGGGGAAATGACTACTCTGGAATTATCACATTCACTTGTTAAAAATGCTTTTCCTACAAGCCACTTAAAGGAAATTATTTTGGCCTAAACTAACATGTCCTTGCCTATTTGTTTGGTATCAACTTTGATCTAGCAGAATTCATGTTTACTCCCCACATATGCCTGTGCTTTTCCCTTTGCCTTTCATTTCTGTGATGAGAATACAGACTGATACATATTTGAAATTAACCTATTCAAGAACAAGGAGATATAACTTAAGTTTAGAGCCATGTTGCACACATGATGATGAATCAATTTTGTGTCAAAACCAAGGAACTACAGCAACTTTAATTACTTCAAGACTGAGCTTCTATTTTAGTGTATCTAAATAGGTTTAAACCTGTGACATTTAATATAAATTTTGTAAGCATCTACTTTCATTTTGTACTATACAGATAAAAACAGATGCTCTCTAATACCTCAAGGTATTTCACAGTTATGCCTGGCTTAACAAAGGAACTTTCTTATTCTCATTAGTTTATCAAGAGTCTTCCCACAGTATTCAATGCAGGCACAACTAAGGAAAAAATGCATATATATTGCACCTAAATTGCTTCAGCCCATCATATTTCAGAACTGAGAAATCAGCTGCATGACAAACAGCAGGAAAAAGAGGGGAAGGAGTGAGGAGGGAAATTGTAGCAGATTACAACACTTTGATAGTCAAATGAATAGAGGAATTACACAGGAGCATAGGATATGAATGTTAACTTTTTGACCTTGTTAAGAATAAAATCCAAAGAAAAATACATTTGATACATAGCTATTCCTATGCCTCTTAAACTATCCCAGAAAATATGGAAAAATCTGGGACCAGAAGAAAAAACTTGGGGCATACCTCTCTCTATAACCATGAATCAGTGCCACACTAAGATACTGTAGTTTTATCTCCAAATTATAATAATTCTAATAAAAATTCATAAGCCATCCCTAAAATGCAAAACAGAACTTAAAAGCTCTTAAGTAATGTAGAAATACAGGTTAAATAATGTGGACCCTAGTTATTTTCAGTCTGTATTTCTACAGAATCATCAGACCCAACAAACACCCCCAGACTCGTTACTGAGGCTTGCACCAGAGAACTGCATATGACCAAAAGACAGTGTAAAACTCCCCTCACCAGAGGACGTGCTTGGGCATTCTCACCTCAACCTGAGCTTCTGCTAATTGACTGGAGTTTGTGTTTTGTGAGATTCTCACCCCCACTCTCAATGGATCAAGATGTTTGGTCATTGCTTTGTCCAAAGGTAACAATCAAGTCTTGTTGTAAATCTGTGGGTGGTGATTGCATATATTGCTACTCTTCTTTCTTCCTTCTTCTTCCATTATTTTCCCCTGTATCCCTTGAAGTGATATTTTTATGCTTTCATATTGTCATGTTATGACAGATAATAATAACTAAAAAGGCTACACATTTTGCTTTGAATTTCATTGCTTTCTATTGCATGGAAATTTGTTGGCTGAGCATGTAAGCAAATTCTAAAATAACCACTACAGATATAGATATGTTTACAAATATCAATCACTCGGTGCCTTGTAACTCTAATCAGCCTCAAGGGATTAATTAACAAGAACCTGGGTTACTCTTGTCTCCAGGAACATGTCGTAACACCAGTTGCCCTCGTGGGCAGTATTTACTTGTCTTGGAGCATTCCCCACCTCTCCTCAGGTTGCACAAAGATCACAGAAATGCACTTTAGGACTCAGCCTTCATGGGCAGCACTATCCTCTTTGATGGGTCAGCCTTGGCCACCAGTGAGTCCATCTCAGACCTGACCAGCACTGGATCCCTCAGTTATGGGGAAAGCTTCCAGCAGCTTCTCATAGTAGCCACACCCGCAGTTTTGGCTCAAACTAAAAACTTGTCATAAGTTTTGGGAACCCAATACAATTTGTCTTCATACAACAAGAACTGAGTATAACCTATAGCAACTTCCAGCCAGAACTGATGACAGATTTGTAAGAGTTTTGTTTTATTTTCCTGTTGTCAGCTCAAATTTAACTATATATAGCTATTTACAGTGTTAATGGATCTTTTCTTCAGCTGAACTTGTACCTATATTTTTACCTTACTCTATAAATTTACTGGATATCAGCAGGCCTCATTAAAAAATGACAGGATATTAATAGGGCAAGATAGTGTTACATTCCATCACTACCCAGGGAATATATACATTGATTTCAGTTTCCTTGTTTTTTCCAGATGCTATAATAATTACTAGGATCATTCACAGAACCCACTGTTTTTTAACAGACTGCTCAAAGCTTAGCAGCTAATTGTGACAGAGACTTAAGCTTTCACTAGGGAGTTTAATGATTCAGCTGAGACTGAAATATTAAAAGCCAGGTTCTTAGCAGTGTTCTATTTTCTGCCACAACTGGTGAGTATCAGGAATCCAAACACCTTTATAAATTAAATGTACTTTGGCCATATAACACAACTACTACTAACCAGAAAGTACACAGTTGGGTACATCTTCATGTGCTCTTGACTCCAGAACAAAGTGATGGGACAGTCCCTTTCCATCGACTCTACCACTCCCCGCCTTAGAATGGCCTCTGCTTTTGCACACAGATACACTGGTATTTGTTGCATAGTGAGAGTTGATCAGGTAACCAGAAAAAAAAAAATTAAATCATTATTATTATTATGGGCCACTGGTCTAGGAACTCTTGATAATTCTTAGCTGGAAGGGCAGCTCACTGAGGAAAGGGACATGCAGTGACACAGGACAGTCCTTGGGAGTTGTCTCTTTGGCTGGCAACTAAACCCAGCCAAGAATTCCCTTCACATCTGCCTTTTTTGCATAATTTTCTTGAAAATTTCATTTTCTGATTAAAACATTCACCTTCTGAGTGGCGGGTGAGTTGATTTTCTTGTTGCTTAAGACCAAAATGGTAGTGTGTAGGTTTATTAGATGACAAAATATCTTAGTTACAGATCTGTGTGAATTTTATGGAATAAAACTTTGCTTGTTAAAAACACTTCCAATGGTCGTATGGAGAGAAGCAATGTGAAACTGGGCATCTGTGATGTCATAAACTAAGCTCTTTGCCATAGCAAAGAAAAGATATTGTGAGAGAGACTGCTGGGCTGGCACCTTGTATCGGTGTCCAAGGTGGACAGTGCAAGCAGAAAATTTTGCATATTGAGATTTTGCTGGTCCTGTGCAGAAAAGAGAGAACAGCTCTGACAGTAAAGGTCTGTAAATTCATCAGTAGCTTCTACAAACCGTGATTTCAAACCCAATGTCCTGATTAGTGCTACCATTTTATGTTCTAAGAACAGGTTGCTTTTTCCCCCCTTCATTAAAAAAAATTAAATTTAACTGTGACCAATCACACTATGATCATGCCATAAGCACAAGTTGGTCAAAATTCTTGTTGCATTGAAGCTCTATTGTGCCAGGCAAAGGAATCCCATGACAGGCCCATAACCAGCCTCAGAGCCTGTCTGTACTATAAACAGTTGTTCTTAAACTACTCCTTTTTCTGATGATATGGAGAAGTCAAAGGGGTGCCACGGGCCAAAGTATTTTTATGGTCCTTCTGCAAAACCTTAGCAGAAAGGTATAAAATAACTCCATTTCATGTTCCAAATAAAATATCTCCCCTAGGTCTGTCACAGGCACGACATTTCTATGTGCTGCTGAAGACCATTCTCTGTCTCCAGGAGCATAACCTTCATTTTCTTAAATTTGCTTCAGCCCTGGACCCCACACCTTTCACAACCTGCAATTATCAGTTTTCTGGCAGAGCAGGCATCCTGCCAGAGACCTGCTCTAATTCCTTGTCCCCTACAAGCTGGCAGACACGGGTGTGTTTGAGATTGTTCAAGTGGTGCGCCTTAAATACCTGTCCTGAATTCTAATTTACTCTTCTGTTGATCATGACAGTAAAAATCAACTGAGAATGAAAGAAAAGATTTTGTGATACTGAATGCTGAAAGAATTTATAAATCTCCAGAGAAGGCTTCACAAAAGATACACACTGTGATCTGTAATAGTTAAAAGAAAACCAAAATAATCAAAAAATAACCCCCAAAGGGAGTAACATAAGTATAGATCCATGGACTTTGTTGAAATTTGAGAAATCTGTTGGGAAGCAATGGCTTGTATTTGTTTCTAGAATCCTATACTTGCACATGTGCTCCCAGACAATGCTGGAAAACCTCTAAAGCACAAATGTGATCCCAGAGATGGCAAGGACCTATGTTGGATGTCGAGCTGTAAATGTGGATGCCTGTGTGACAAATTACCTCCTTCTGAGTCTCTGGCCCTGTCATACGTCAATAGGACTACCAGGTTCTAGGATACCACAAGCAAGGAGACCAAAGACAAGTTCAACCAGCATTGTATTGACACCTTTGACCTCATATTAAAACCATGGAGATCTAACAAGGACACTTTGGGGTGAGGATATAACTTTCTCAAGGATTCTCTCGTGCAAAAGGGTCAAGTTTGAATTGCAGTTACTATCCAAGGGCATTCTATCAAACGTGGATAACCTGCTCTCTTTGGAATTTAAATTCCCCAGCAAAAGAGATTTCACTCACCAAAAATAATTTGATGAAATTTCTTGGCTGAGCATGTAAGTAAGTAGTCACACACAGGTAATAGGATTGTAGAAGGCTTATTTTCCTGGAAAAAAATCTTCAAGTTATTTCAGAATCCCTACAGGCAAAAGTGGTTTAGTGAGCTACTTGAAAATGAAGTTTGGACTGCATGTGCATGGTGTGACTGAAGCCAGTAGCAAAACCCCATTGATTTTTTTGAGAGTTAGCTACCTAACTTTTATAGCTGTTTCCATAAACACTAGACAATTGGTTGGATTTTTGGGGCTCCTAAATATACATATAGATTCTTGATGGAAAAACTGTACATAGACAGAAGTATTAGCCAATGATAATTTTTGCAGGTTTTGTCTTTATGTGTTTTTAGGTTTTCAGAAAGTTGTGGATCCTTCATATGCAAACATTGTATTTCCTTTTCCTCAGCTGCCTTCTCTCCAAAAGAAGTAGTCAACCTTTTTGACATATAAATTAGTGTATCATATTATATTTTTTCTAAGTAAATGACAGTTGATGAGCTACAAGCTCATTCTAGGGGTACGTCAGATGATGCAGAAAATAAACCACCAGCTTTCTGTTGTTGTTTTTAGTTGTGCAAATTTTGGAAGTGTGTGTACGGGGGAGAAGAAGGAATGACTAATAATAAAGATAATAGTAAAAGATGCTTTTGGGTCCTTGCTTAATAAGTAAAAAAATTGTTTTCCATCAGTGTCAAGGTGAAGAGAGAGAAATCTTTGGACTCTGAAGAATTTAAATATATAGACCAAAGAATCCACTTAGAATTTATGAATTGTCCCTAATCAAGCTTTTCTATTTCTAAATATTTCAGGAGCATTTTTGTGTTTACTATATATTTTCGAAAGTTCAAGACCAACAGGTTTGTAGATTTTCTGGAACCCCAACTTCCATGTCAAAGTATTAAAATTAAGTTTGCTAGTTCTTATTTGCATTGAGGTAGTTTGGAAAAGTCTAACAACTCTTTGTGGTGTGTTAGATGATTTTCAGAATAATCAGAAATTTTAGTAGAAGTGCAACAGTGATACAAACTTAAATGGAAATATTTTAAGAATTTATACCTGACTATGCCATGCCTGAAAACATATGTGTGTGTTTTCAAGATGATGAGAAGTCAAAAGTGCAGTTGACTTCATTAGTCATGTGGGAGTATATCTACTTTCATAGAATTTAATCTAAAGTAGTTTATGGAGTTAAACAACAGAAGACCACATATACCATAAATCACAGGGAGCAGTAGTGTGGAGACATTATATGGGGAATAAATTAAGGCATTCAGTCATAAAGGCAATAACTTATGGAGAGAAAAATTAAGAGACAGTCAATAGGTTTCAAAAAGAGATGAGGAGAAAAAAGAAGTCAATGAGGCAGGTTGCTCTATGAAGCCTCTTTTAGGGGATGAGTGCTAAGGGAAGACTTCTACATCAACAGTCTACAGAAGGCTAATGAAGAGATCCTTGATACATGAAGAAAAAAGAAAGGAAAGAAGAATTAAAAGAAATAAAATCAGACCACTTACATTTCTTGATAATCTTCCTAAAATCTTTTGGAACCAAAGCTTTTTTACAGTACTTTCTTCTGGTATCTATCTAATATAGAAGCAACAACCTGTACAAGTACAAGCTGTACCGTCTAGTGATTCTTAGCTTATTTAGAACTAACCAACATCCCATAAGCAGTCTAGATTTTTCAGTACATCTCTGCTAGAGTAATTTATTTTTTCAGTTTGAAAAATACCTCTGGATGCAATAAAATTTTATATATTTGAGGGAAGCAAAGGAAAAAGAAATGACAAATTTTCAGCACTGTGATGTTGTGATGCTACCAAAAGAAGGGATTGTCGTGGGAGAAATTATACAACAAAAAATCAGGACAAGACTTTTTTTCTGAACTGTTTCAGCTTGCTCTAGTCTGAGAATCATGTGATACTAAGTTCTGTGTTTCATGTCCAGTCTGGAATCTTTCTCTATCAGCACATCTCATTTACAGAGGACTTGCTCATTAGACAATTAAGTTGTGTTCCACTGTATATTTTCAAGGATCTAGGTAGGTTGGTTATTTGGACAACTTTTAAGGCAAAATTTGCTATTTAGACAACTTTTCTTTTAAGTATTTTGAAGGGTAGAGCAATCCCCAATAAAAATGTTGCCTGTTTCATGAAGCAGATGTCTTGAGAGGATTGGTTTCCATTTCTTTTTTGTTGAGCTGCTCTAAACAACTTGGTTAACTAGACTCTTTTCCCACCCCTCACCCCTCTTTTTTTTGGAAAAATAAATTACTATAAATGTCTTCCTAAGGCAATCCTTTGAAAAAAAATATAGGTAATATACTACAAAGGGTCAAACTGGCAAACTGGACCTAAAAGATTTTCAGGTCTATCCAACTAGTGCAGATCTGAAATGTCCATTGACACTTCTATGTATCTATTCTAATCTCTAATTGTCCATTCCTTCTGAAACATTTTAACCTAATTTACTATTTTTGTCACCACCTTTTGTCAGAAGACAATGTGCCTGATTTTTCTAGCATTACTGAATTAACCATTCAGGACCATGTCTGGGTCATGAAGAATAAAGTAATTGCCTATTAAAAACTATACATTACACCAAAAATACCCAACGACACTGCCATGGAAATTACTGGTAACCAATTTACAAGAGCACGTTGATTTAATTAGGAAATTAGCTGGGTTTTTTTTTAATAATCCTTGTTTCTTAATTAAAATTTTCACGGTGTTTGAGTGCTTATTAAGTCTATTTTAAACGGATACACTGGCTACATTTTGGTATACATTTAAAATTACCTTCTTTCTCCCATCCTTCCTTTTGCCTTCATTCATATTTATTACATAAATATTATATAAAATTCATTTGATTTCTTTCAGAATCCCATCTGAACAAAATGAATATTAAGTGAAGGGGTGTATGTCCTCTACAATAAGATATGGAGAAAGAAAATAAAAAAAACCTTGTTAGCAATTGGTTTATGCTAATACCTATTTATCATCACTTTGCAAAGGTGTAGTCTGAGCTCATTTTCAGATGGATGGGATTTCCATTGTTGCAGTTTCATGAGTAATGCAGACAGTGGCTCTTGCATTGATTTGGTCTTAATTCCTTGGATTTTGACCGATTATTCCTATTCCCTGAGTAATTTCATGTTTGAATTAGGGCAATATTTAGCCAAACAGCTAATTTTGAGTTTCAGAAGAATGCCAAAACCACCAAAGAAACATACTGGACAGATGGGGCCGCTTCCGTATGACATTATTGTTATGGTTCTATGAAAAAATAAATCTTGTTCCAAGTTGCATGATTTTGGGTCATTGTCTCAAAATCCATGCTTACCAAGTGAAAATAGTTGTTATGGCTAAATATAGGTAGGATATTCCCTAAAAATGGTGGAAAGTAACAAGTATTCTGTTTCTGACTTCTGAATCCTAGTAAATTAACATCTGTGTACTGAACTTCTTCAGGCTAAAAGCTATGTAAAACATATGGTAAGCCCAGATCATTATAAAATTATCTTCCACATTTAGAGTTGCAATCAGGTCAATTTTTTTGTTTATTGGGCCAATAGTGGCTGAAATAAAGTGCTGGTGATAAATTACTGGTATTGCACTGTGATAAAGTAAATTATTTTAGAAAACTAATTTAGTATTTTAATAGTGACATAACTGAGATTTATATGAACAATTTTTACACTCTTGACTAGTAACCCTTTTATTGATGAGTTAATGCCCAGCTAGATAAATTAGGCTTTGTCAGCTTCACCCAATGCCTTATAACAACTCACATTGGTCATTAACTGGTTGATTGGTAAAGTGTTTTATTATTGCTTTGGAAATATTACCTCAAATGAAGCATAGTAATTTCTGATCCTCTATCATTTTTATTTTGATGGCTTGACTTCTTTTAATCAAAAAATAGGATGCACATTGAGAATTCAAAATCTAAGCTGTTAATGTGATTTAAACTGAAACCATTAAAGTTACTTTTCAAATATGGACATTTGCACTTGAAATAGTAGCCCACTTATGCCGTGTGAAAACATCAGGATCCACAGAGAGATTAAATCTGTTACAAAGAATTCCACATGCACTCAGTTGTGAAAAGGATTGGATACAAAAGGTTGGATACACTTCATGAGGTAGGGATTCTATGCAATATCTTCTGATTAAGTTTCATGAAACTTTTTTCCTTAGTCTTCACACAAGTTCAGGTAGTTATTTTTGCTTTAACCATTTCAAAATGTCTTTATCCAAGACACACAATGTGCATACAGTGTGACAGTTACCTCCTCAAACTTTTTGGTTTTTTAGGGTAATATTTTACTTTAATGGATGTTCTCATACGCACTCTTTGTTGCAGCCACTTCACGAGTCTTTGAATTAAGTTTGAATTACAGAGAAAAACATACATCTGTAATTAAGAGAGCTGCAGTGTGAACTTTCACATTGCATCATATGGTAATAATTTGCCAACAGCCTCTTCTTAATTGTGGCAGTTATCACCTTCTCTTACTGTCTATTCTAAAACCAAATGCTGTTTTAATCCCTAATTCGGAAAAGTCATCTCTGTTTTATTGTTTAACTGTGAGTGTTAACAGACACAATCTCTTTTTACAGTTGGAGAATCAAGTGGAAAGGAAAAGGGGTTATAGCAAGCAACCAGAATTTTGAATTTCCTAAGTTAATAAATTAAAATTATGTGAAAAACAATAACAAGATATCTACTAAAAATTTGTATGCTTTTCTCTGTGTGATGTGAATATTTCCCAATGAGGCATGATAAAAGGACTTCAAAGATAAAATCAGGCTGTGACCAGGGGTAGCTAAACTCAGTTGTCTTTCCCCAGTCACAAACTTTTGTGTCTGATGTCTGGAAGGATTCAGTAGGATCATGCTAGAACTCATTAAGTTATGATTGCAGGAATTCTGCCCTCCCTGTGTTGCATTAAATAGTGTCCATTACTAATTAAACATTTTTCATGCATCTTTTGGGGTGATCCACAGTTCTTTACATGCTTTCCCTAAGGACCTCTAGAGCTCTCATCACTATTCTGTTTGATCACTTCAAGCTTTACTACATCCAATTCCAGTACAATTCCCACCAATTGCAACAGAATTTAGGTGGTGGGCTGATACTGCACAGGGAGCACCCATAGCACTGTACCAGCTACTTCCAAGAAAATTAACTGTGTCCCAGATGAAACCAGGACAGTTAGGGATTTAATTTTTCCTTTTTCAGGAGTCTGACAGGAGAATAGTGGGTTCCCTCAATGTCTCATCATTCCAGTTTGTGTTCAATCTCTTGAAAAGTCTTCAAGCATGAATGCACATCTATGAAAGATCAGATCTAGTTTCCAGGAGTATTCTGGAATGAGATTACTTTGTTATCTGCAAAGACACATGCAGAGAAAATTTGGTTATAAGATATTTTGGAGTGAGAAATTAAAAAAAAAAAAAAATCAACTGAGCCTGGGTCATGGTTTAACTCCAGCTGCCACACAGCTGCTTGCTCATTCTACCACTCCACTGGGATGAGGAAAGTGAATTAGAAGGGCAATAGCGAGAAAAGATTGTGTGTTAAGAAAAGATTAATGACTATAAACATTGTAATTTGCTATTATTATCTGTTATTAATATTAAATTAAAAGGAAAATAACAAAACAAACCCAAGAAACACAGTAATGCATATGCAAACAACTGCTCATCGACAACCAATTCTTGTTCAGTCTCTGAGAAGCGTGGCCCCCACCAACCTTCTCCTTAGTTTTATTGCTAAGCAGGATGCCATATGGTCTGGAAACTCCCTTTGGGGTCAGCTGTCCTGTCTCTTTCCCCTCCCAGCTCTTGTCCACCCCTGGTCTACTTGCAGGTGGGGCTGTGTGAGGGGCAGAAAATGCCTTGGTTCTGTGTGAGCCCTGGTCAAATAAAACAAGAGGGACCCTGAATCATCAACACTGTCCATTGCACAAATACAAAACACAGCCCCACACCAGCTACCATGAAGAAAATTAACTCTACCCCGGCCAAAACCAGCACTCCTTGATTGGTACAGTCCAAGACTGTTAATCTGTTAATAACTCCCCTTTGATTCCACAATGAAAATACCAGGAAAAGATCAGGGTTCATGGAAACCCATAGATATGAAAGGGTTAAAATAAGTCAACCAGTCCAATTACGTGTGCAGAGCAGGTCTGAACAAAATGGATTGCTCAAGGCCTTGGTCAGATAAATTCTTAATGTTGTCAAGGATGGAGATCTCACAGCCTCTCTGGAGCCCTGCTTCAATACTCTCCTTTTTAGCATTAAATATTGGTTTGGACTCCTGGTTATTCATGGTTTCTTCAAAGACCTTGTTGATCTCCTTTTTATCCATACTTCAACTCTTTCTGAAGCTTTCCTCTAGTAAAAGCTTCTTAACTGAGCACCTGTCATGGTTTGACACTGGCCCAATGCCAGGCACCCACAAAAGTTGTGGTCTTGCCGTCTCCTGTCACAACTGGGCACTGGAGAGAAAAAAAAAATAATGAAGGGTTCATGAGTTGAGGGCTGGGAGAAAACACTCTAATCACAAAACAGGCTCAGCTTAAAGGTACAAAGTGAGTTTATTACTAATAGAGTCAGAAGAGGATAATGAGACGTAAAATAAGCCCTTAAAACACTTTTTTTACCCCAGCCCCTCCCTCCTTCCCACCAACAGTGCAGGGAGACAAGGCATGGAGGTTTTTGGGTTAGTTCAGCACCGAGATTTTCTTCTGCTGCTCCAGGAGAGGAGTCGTTCCCCTGTGAGACTGTGGCGTCCCTCTCAGGGGAGACAGCTCTCTGTCAACTTCTCAGGTGTGGGTCCACTCTCACAAGCAGCCACCAAACCTCAACTGCTGCAATGTGAGCTCCTCCCACAGGCACACAATCCTCCCAAAAATGCTGTGGCACAGATCACTCTTCCATGGGGTGCTGTCTTCCAAGGACAGGCTCCTCCAGCCTGGAAGCAAGGGCCCTCTTTCCACCAGGTCTCCAACAGGATCACAGCCTCACAGCCTCCCCCAGACATCCACCTGCTCCAGCATGGGTTTCTCCCCCACAGGCTGCAGGTGGATCTCTGAATCCCTCATGGATCCACAGGCTGAGAGTGGGTCTCTGCATCCCCCATGGATCCCCATGGGCTGCAGAGGCACAGCTGCTTCACCATAGTCATCACCATGCAGAGGAATCTCAGCTCTGGTGCCTGAAGCACCTCCTGCTCCTCCTTCTCCACTGACCTTGATGTCTCCAAGTTGTTTCCATCATTTTCCTCTTCTCTGGCTAGAAGAAAAAAAAGCTGCACATGCCCACTTGTTTTTGGTTTTCTTCTTCAATGTCTCATCACAGAGGCATTACCAGCCTCTCTCATTGGCCCATACTTGGCCAGCATCATGTCCATCTTCAGAGCCATCAGGGATTTGCTCTGCCAGACATGGTGGAAGCTTCCAGCAGTTTTCACAAAAGCCACCTCTGTGGCTCTCCCACTACTAAAAATCAACACACCACCTCAGCAAAAGCATGTGAGACCACCACTAATTCCAGCTCAGGGGTGGAGCAAGAGGCACTCCTGACAGCTTGCACAATAGAATTGTCCCACAAGAGCCCTTGGAAAAGGCCTCTGATGCCACAGCAGCTGGTTTCGGTATACGTTGAAGAATCTACATTCACAGCTAAGGAAGAGCCAATACTTAGCTCCAGAAATAGTGGTATTTAAATCATGGAGGAAAGTGGATTCATTTTCCTTAGATCTGTCCATCTCTACTGGTGTACTGATATTTTTTCTCCTTAAACAAGCTATACACATAAGCACCATGATTCATCTTTTCCCTTGGTTCAATGTCTAAAGAGGTTATTTTGAATGATTAGTTTAGGCTAGTTGGCTTAGTGATATTTACAGATGGTAGAAATAACTCGGTCTCATATGGAATATTGGCAAATCCAGCAGAATCCAGCCTTTGACAGTGAATGGATATTAATATTTCTGTCCCAGGACAGTTTGCAGTGGCAAACACAAATATCCTGTCTCTATATAGATCTTAATGTGTTTTTCAGGTTAATGAAAAAGACCCTGAGAAATCAACATGGCTTATTCACTGGGCTAGGAAATATATTTATATGTAAGTAGGCTTCTTTTTTCCTTCTTTTTTTTCTTTTTTTCTACACTCATTAACTTAGAAAAATTGTATTCAGTAGTAGCTGACCTAAGGAGCGCATTTATATTTGCTCAGGCAGCAAAAATGTAGACAAGAAAATGTCTTTTTCAGCAACATAAAGACAGATGAGGCATACGAGGAGAGTCTTTAGAATAATAATTACATAACTAACTTAATTAGTCCCTGCTTCAATCAAAAGACAAGCAAGTTGCTTTATATCCACAGAGGCTTAAATATTAAAAAAATACACAAAGGCTTCTCCAGGGTGTGTTATGTTTATGATCCTTGGAAGGGAAGAGAATCCATCTAACTGGATTTAAAAAAAAAAAAAAAAAGGTGGGTATATGTAAAACAGAATTCTATAAAGCAGTTCAGAAATTGAACAGAAATATATCACCCAACCCCCCCAAATTAAGTGAAACACAATCATCAGCACTGTTTTTGCTTCTACTGTAGCAACACTTGGACTGACACTAGGCCTCCTAAATATGAAGTTTTCAAAGCCCCAAGTGAGCCCTGTGTTCAAAAACAGACAGACCAGATAAAGAATAGGAGTAGTAAATAATGTCCTTATTTTATAAGTAGAGAAATGAAGCTTCTCCAAAGTGACACAGGGAATCTATGAAGGCAGCCAACTGAAACTTGAGTCTGTCACTTTGCAATTCATTTAAAAAAAAGGATGTGAATGCAGGACAGATTTAATTTAAATGAGCATACAAAGGTCCTGTGGAAACCTCAGAGAAATGCAAGCAAGGATTCACAGCTGGCCACACAAATTGGTTAGTTCCTGTGACTATTGATTCATTCACATTAGACTGAGAAGGGGCACAGAAGCCACAGGAGTTTTTTGCATTTCTCTACATGGTATGGGTTGTCACTGAGATAATTTCAAACTCACTCTGACTGGCCAAGGTATGCAATATCTAGAGCTGCTTTTGTAAATTCATACAATAATATTACTACAAGCATTCTGGGATACTGAAAGACTCTCTGAAATATGAAAGGACAGTGAATGCAAGTAATCATGCAATTAGCATTGATGATATTTTTTTGCTATCACACCTTAGTGAATCAGTCTAAAATTCAGTGGAAATCTGTTAAAGACTACTTGGCTATCTCTGTTGGAAATATTAGCAGAGGAATTGGAGGTATCTGCTACACTAACACTGCCAAGACTTGAAGACTATGCATCTGCAGAAAATGAAATAAAGCTAACTATCAATGCTAGAGGACTGTATGGACAGAACTACCATACATACCCTTTAGAAATTTAAAAAAAAATTATTTGACTCTGACATTCCTTTCTCCTGACTCTTCTTTTCCTTAGCTGTTTATAACCCTTCTAAATATTCTGAAAAAGAAAAAAAAAGTTTCTTTTTATCCCTAAATATTTTAACTTAGCTATGCTCTGGCTGAGAACAACTGTGATTTTTACCCCTGCCAACTCAGTAAGTTCCACCCACGCAGAGCTTAAAGGGTAATGAAATTAAAATTCTGTGGCATTTGCTTCTATTTCTTGCATAATAGGGTGAAAACAGCAGCAGAAAATAAAAAGATTACATCAGAATTAATCCTAAGTAATGATTAAGTCATTAATGTTATTGTGTGTTTTTTTAAATAAGAACTAAAGTAAATTAAATAAAAGCAGTATTAGAAAAGATTGTGTGAAAAGAGAAGAATAAATAACACATTCCTTGACCTGCTTGAGTAATCAATGTATTGCACAACCAGTCCAGAGAGTGTAAAAAAGAAAGCAAGTCTTTTGCCCATCTCTTTCTCCGCCTCTCTATCATGTAGACTCTCACAAAGTAGTAATGAGTCAAGAAGTCTTTGAGGAAGAAAAAGAATTCTCTCTAAATTTCATTTGGATGGATTGTGATTTTTTCTCCAGAAGATATGATAAAGGAAAGAATGTAAGATGTTATATTAATCTTTTTTCTTTCACCTTCCCCCTACCCTTCCAAGACAAAGCAGTGAAAATTAACTCTTCAGTGGAAGGAATTGCTTAAAACGTATCTATAACAACATGATAATTCATGCATAAGTTCCTTCTGTCACATGCAAAGTTAAATATTTTGGGGTTTGTTTTGTGTTTGGTTTTGTTTTGTTTTTAATTGACACATAAACACTTTTTAGAAAGATTTGTTTCTTTTTTCCTAGCTCTTTTGCTCTTTTTCATTAAACAAATACATAGTGATCTGCTTTTTTTTTTTTTTTAACAGGTACTCCTTGTTGACATGTTGGTGAATATTGAAGGGTAGAAGTGAATCATTCATTTAGTAGTATTGTTTTTTCACCAGATTTGAAGGTTGAAACTTTAAATTTTCAGTTAAGTTTTCATATTTTCTACATCCAAGAAAAATAAGAAAGTTTTCTTGTTGAATATAACATTTCTTAGTTACTGACAAAGGTCGATGCTTTGGAAGATCAAAATTTTCTTTTTTCTTTTCAATATTTGTTTATAACATCTTGGAACTCTTATTTCCATAAAAAAAAAAAAGAAACCAAACAAATCTATAACAATAAAACAACAAACAACTCAGCCTGAACAGAGAAAAAACACAAAAAACCACCACATCAAACCCTCCCCCACCAAGAAACCCCCTAAAAACCCAAGTAACAAATACAGGGAGAGAGGAAAAAAAAGAGAAATCTTCCTATGATATGCAGCTTTAAAATTGCTTTTTGCTTTACTGCAGGCATTCTACTGTGCCAATATCTTCAGCATTTCCTATTTGCAATGCACAGAACCCTTCCATGAACAGAATTTCATATGTAATGGAGAAAGGTCAGGTTTTGGTACCTCTTAGTTACTTCTGTCCCTAATTTTATGTTATTGGTAAAATGTTATTTTTTATTTTTAATGTTAGAACGCAATACAGCTACTTATTCTCTGCCTACTTTGCCACTATTAAATTCAGGCTTTATTTATAGATCACATCTTTTAAGTTGTTGGAAGCACATTATCATCATATGGAAAGCATTAATCGCTCTTTTAGCTTTGTGCTTTAACTAGCATGTTTCAAGGACCGCAATGAGTTCACCTTTTATTTAAATATGATTAAGAAAATGGAAACTTTATTGTTGCCACCAGTCAGAATACCTGTGAAAGAAATAGATGTGACTCTGGAAGTTCCAAGATTCAGTGTTTAGTATGAGCCAAAAGAGATGGCATTGTTTTCTCACAATCAACTAATGCAAAATTTTAAAGACAATGTGTTAAGTTTTGCAGTCTAAAATTGTGAAATGTCTTCAAAAACGTTAGGTTCAATCCCTATTTAGGACTTAATACCCAATAACTAAGAAGATTCTATCTAGAATCTGAATTGGAGAGAGATTTCCATTCCCAAAATTATACATTAAATCAGTTGCACATTTTTACAACTGTCAAAGAATGCCCAGATGAATCCTAAAAGGATAGTAACAAGAAAATTCAATCCAAAGTTACTTCAAATAATCTATAAATCTACATGCTGAAATTCTTAAATGAGCTCTTTTCAAAACTTTTTACTTTTTTATAGCCATTTTTGTTTTCATTCAACTCTTTGTCATTTAAGTGTCTAAGTCATGAAAAAACATTCTCAACAAGGAAAAAAAAACAAAACAAAAGAAACCTAAATTTTATTTCCCTTCTATTTGAAAAGCTTTTTTTCAGTTTTGATGATTGTACCAATACCAGCAGAAGATGTGCAAAGCAGAAAAATCCTTATGTGTTCCTTCCAGCTTGAGATATTTTGTGATAGGAAATCACCCCAATACTCAGGAGATTCAAACAAACAGCTTTTCTGCAGAGTTATCCCCTGTAAGGCACTTTTTTCTGGCTGGGTACAGCACTGTTTTGTGAATTTCACCATCCTTTCTAATTTGTTTTTATGTCACTCTTGGAAAATAGACAATAAAGCTAATTAATAAATAAAGAACTACATTACAAACAGGATTGCTCTGTGTCTTTACATCCATAACAATGCTTCAAGTGGGTATGGAAACTTATTTAGAAACACCGTAGGTGGACTGCAGCTTTATTGCACTCGTGAGCACAATTGCACAATGAATCTTTCTTCAATTAACAAAACAGGACTCTTAAACTACAATGGCCTGATTTATTTGGCGCAGGAAAATTTAATGTGCTTCAGAGACAGTGCACTAATGCAATCCTCTGTATCAAAGCATCATCAACTATGCATTCTTTGTATTTATTTTTATACATCAGCTTACATATGCTGGGCACAAACATGAGTATAATGCCGACTTTTCAGCTCGTTTGCTCCAGATAAACGTTTTTACATTCCCTTGTTCATCATTTAATCATATGAAAGACTAATATTTGCTGGAAACAAGAATGGTTGGAAAAGTAGGTCAAGATCAGACAATAAGCAGTGAGCTTTGGATTGTGTTGACATTTATAGATGGCCTGGTACGTGTGTAGGAGACACCAATACAAGTGTAATTTCTTCATATGGGTCATTAGACCATCTGTTTTTTTTCAACCCATTTCTGCGTGTGAGGAGCTAATTAAACATAAGACAGAGGACTATACGGGGGTAATTGTGTTAAGCTTTTAGTTGCCAGTGCCATTCAAACAAGAAAATCAAGGAATTTATAGTGACACCAAACACAGGATCACAGCATAAATGCTTGCTTCTTTTGGCTATATCAGCATCTACCAAGAACATTGAAGGTGTCAGGGAGTGTTTTCATGGTTTTCTTTTTTTATATATTTTAAACACCAAATTATTAATTTTATTGAATTAGGCCGTAAAACAGCAGACTTTGAAGGGATCTTTGGAAGTTGGTTCGAATTCTTCACTCCCAAGACCCATTAAATCAGATGCTTGTATAACTACATAAACATCCTGTGGGCTCTTGCCAGCTCTGTAATTGGGAGATTGTGACCTTGGAGACCAATTAAAACATTAGTTTTCATTGCTGCTGCAGTAACTTTACTTTTCAGAAGACAGAACACTTACTTGACTCAATATAGCAAGGTAAAATGGTAATAAATAATTTCCTGTAATATGCCAATAAGGTAAAGACCACATGATTCCCATTTAATGACGAAACATTAACTGACTTGAGCAAATTGTATCTTTTATATAGATAGCAAAAAACCCAAACAACCAAAACCACAAAAAATCCCTCCCCCCCCCTCCCCCAGTTCTGCGTCTCATCAACACAAAAGGACACAGATGCAAAGGTTTTACATCTCTAAAAAATGGCAATTTATAATCCTGGCCTAATTGTTATGCATGTGGGCACAGAGAGATCATAAAGAGCACGGAAATGTCTGCCTCTTGTGAAGAAATATTGTCTAGGGATGTCACTGGAAGGGATATGATTGCAAAGGAAGAAACCCTATAGCATGCAAAGATCTGAAGAATTGATATGAAATAAAATTAGGACATTAATGCATACTTTCCTGTATGCTGTGCAAATTGCTAAATGTTTCAAGCCCTCACCATTATCCTGCCTTATCAAGTGTTCTTTTTCTTCTCTGTGCCTCCTTGTGGGTACAAAATTTGTTCACACAGGATGTGGTGAATTTATCTCCTGTCAAATATATTCAAAATGGCCAAATGTTAAGAATTTTAGATAGTCCCAATCTTTTGATATGTTTATGCCTACAACTGAAGTATTAACTAAGGTTTACTGGAGGTAGGATGGGGTAGAGAAATGTGTTGCTGGTAGTTCCAGTACTGCTTACTTCCATGCAGGGATGCTGAATAGACTCTGAGAAGTTTATGCTTAAAGAAGCATGACGACAGTGGCTATGGAATGTTGAAGAGAATCAAAAAGAGGAGCAGAGAAATAAATAAGTGAACATGGATTGTGGAAGAGAGGTTATGTCTTGAGCTGTGCCCTCCACTGCTAAACTCCAGCAACATGTACACAGAAATCTAGTCCTTTCTCTAAGTTAAAAGCATAATTGTGTTAGTTTTGTTTTATCTTTTATTCCTGTTTTATGTTTTATCTTTTATTCCTGTTTTATGTTTTATTCCTAAGCCGATCAAAAAATAATAGCTAACAGTCAGACAGCAACTATGACAGAGCAGAGTCCATGTAGGTGATTCAAGTGGATCACTAAGCAGTTCTGAATTTGTACAAAACATCTTGGACCTGAATATGTTTCAGCTGCCCAGGTAAGCTTCTACAGGGTAAGAAGCTTTTCAACGTGAATTATAATTGTCATATACCTTGCACATATAATTTATTCCCCTTCAAAACACCTAAAAAACAGTGATTTTTCTTTTTCTTTTTTCATTGAATTACAGGTTTTTGTACTCTTTCAAGTGAGCTGCTCTAAAAATACTGGCTTTTGAACTCTGCCTAATCCATATTGCTGCTTCTACTGTTCAGTTGCCATCTGGACAATTGTTCTGTTTCAAATTTTACCCCTTGTCATCCATCCATATTTAGCTTGCGTGCCTGCTCCCTCCCGTTCTGCACTAGTGCAGGTGTGATAATGCCATGGTGTGAGGTCTGAGATTGTACAAGGTCAGTGCTAAAAGCTTTTCAACCTTTTCCTTTCATGTTTAGCAGTCTGTGAACTTCCTCCTGCAGTTCAGCTGGAGAATTTGATTTTTCCATTGAGCTAACAGAAGCTATTGATAGTTTGTGTGCATTCTATTCCACTGCCTCTTTGAAGAAAAGCTTTAAGTTGAATAAAATTACTGGTGATGTTTTGTGCACCATGAATAATTTTGGGGGTTTTCTGTCTCACCTGAAAATAGTAGATAGATGAATGATTGCAGTAGCAGATGTGAATTGTGACGTCAATGCTATTTCTGGCCAACTTAATGGAATAATCTATCAGAGGGAGGGTATAATGACAGGCAAGTGATGTATGAACAAACAACTCTTGTGATGTCAATCCAAATTCTCTTGGTCTGTACCAGGTAAAGGTTACCATGTCAATGAATGAGTCACTTCTGTCCTGTCGTTAGCCTCCTTCAGTACTAAAGGCTTCTTGAGTAGTGCCAACAAACATGGGTAGTCCTGGCTGTCTTCTCAGATCTTGTACTTCATGCTTATGGAAAATTGTGTGATTTATACCATAATATCTTGAGAGGGACTTATAAACTCAACCTCCAGTTCCTCTAGAATAAGAAGTCTAAGGGTATCTTGCATGACATATCCCTCCTGCAGTCGATCAATATTTTTTAGTTTAAAAATTGCCTTTAAAGCTAATTTTTTTTTTTTTTTTAAGTTTTGGGTGAAGTTTCAGGGAGCCGTGTGTGTTCATCTTGATTTCCTTAACTAGATGTTGTAGAAACCAGCTTTAACTTTTTTGCATGTTACTATAGGTTCTTGTATTCCACACAATTACTTTTATATCAACATCTATTTGGATGTCTGGTGAAGCAAGAGCTTACACATGCAAGTAAAAATAATTCACATAGCCACCACTGAACATCACTGCATTAATGCAAGTAGTACACTGTTGTATCAATGATTAATTAAAGTCGGCACAGCACAAATTTGAAGCAGAGAAGGCCAGTGTGTGGAAGAAACATTGGGAAGTCTTTGATGACTTCATGCCACGTTACATTGGCAGATTTTCATCATTAAGTTATTTATCATGTGGATGTATGAGGTACCTATTATGGCTTTCTTTAAGCCCTTTAAGTTAGCATAGGCAAGTGATGCCTGTCTGTACTATGGATTTCCATAGCTGAAATGAAGATAATCCTTTAAATTCCCCATTTGATTATTGTTTATTAATACAGGAATTTGTAGTCCAGTGTACCTTGCATTTTGAAGAAGACATTTAAGGTAAATCAGATAAGATGCCCTTAGGCAGAGGTAAGTTCCCACTTACCTCTTCTGTCTACAAGGAAATCCAAGGTAAACATACTTACATGACAAATGTTTTAGGTAATATAAACCAAACCTCATTTTGTGGGTCATTTCCAGTCATTTGTGACTAACACTGAAACATGATCAGAGGGACATATTTATCTCCTTATTGATGTTCTAGATTAGATTTTCAGCTCCTGGTCACTCAATTTCTCTCAGTGAAAATGGTCGGTGATTTACATCGGCTCAGATTTCATTGTCACAGGATTTCCCCCCATCCAAGGGGTGTTCTGTCATTTGAAGGTCTGAAATGGGAGGATGCATGGCAGGAATGTGTTCGGTGTCCGAGGACTGTGACCTCCTTGAATGTCCCCTTCAGCAAACATGTCTCTGCCTGGCACAGTGACATGTGTCATGCAGGCTTCGTCAGGTACAAATGTCAAACTCGCACAGATGCAACCAAACAGAAAAACTGGATTCTGCTGTAACTGACAGCACAACTATAGCAATTTGACATTGTTCTGTTCTGGTTTAATGGATCTACTTTTTACTATGTTTGAAATAAGGTAAAATGTATACTGCCAAAAGTAAGCCAGAAAGGAAGAATATTTTCACTTATCACTGGCATTGCTTAACCACTCTGACTATAGGAAACATTGCAACAAATTAAAACATGCACTTTGTCAGTTTATTAATATTTAATGTATGATTCAGAATATATTCAGACTTAAAAATGGTGGTCAGAACCATATCACATAACTTGAGGCACTCAGCTGAGCAGTGCAAGCTGTTTCTTAATGCTTTTTCTATATCTGTTTGTGAGGGAAAGAGAAAACACAGATGGAAACTTGGATAAAGTTAAAAGTTTGTCTTAGCTCCTGGTCCATCTATCTTAATTATAAAACATAATCGTGATACATGTTGTGATTTGTCATCTAAGCCTCTATATTTTTGGCACATTTCTGCACTAATAGTTTTATTTTTTTCCTTCAGCCAAAGGTTTTGGCATTCAGAAACAGTGTAGAGGTGTCTTGAATAGTCATAATNCAGGCAGAAAAAGATTCAGTGTGAGGCTGTTTGAAAGAAACAGCACGTGGGTAAAGTGAAGGAACAGTATTTGAAGTCGGGTGGGAAAAGTAGGGTGTGTTGAGTGCAGAAGTGTTAATTTGGCTAGTAATACAGTGGGTGTATTTTATACCGGTTCTTTGATTTTTCTTTTCAATTATGTCTTGGTGTGTTCTGTACATTAAGTTTGCTGTAAGTCTAGGGTTGCACAAAATGGCTTTTCTTTGTACCCTTGTTCAGTTTGCTGTACCCCAGTTTCTCTTTGTAACCCTAAGTTGCTACTTTTCCCCACAGCCTTCCCCAGATACAGCTCCTGATTGGTTTGCTTTTCCCGCCTTGGCTGCCTGTCCATCAGGTGTCAAGAGCCTTTCCCACCCCAAGACCTGTCCCCCAAGTCCAGAAGCTTCTGAGAGGGACCTTTGGTGACTGGCTGGGTTGGAACCTTTCCCCTCCTATCTCCATGTATGTCAGTGTTTGTTATGTTAACAACCACTCCATGTTGTACCCCATTGGCTCTGTTCCTACCCTCCCTGAGATCCCACCTTCTGTAACAAAACCCCCTCTCTCCTCGTGCTCGGGGTCACTCTTGAGGCACTGGACACGAGGCGAGGGGTCTGTGCTGATCCCAATGAACCCGGTTTCACTCTAAGCCTCTGGAGTGATCCTCCTTTCTCCTCTTGCCATCATCTTGTTGACACTTCCTGGTTGCTGAACCCCAAGAACTGCTGCGGTGTTGGGGCTGGCCGTGCTGAGGGTGATACCACACACCGCAACAATATTATTCATCATATCACCCATACAGTTTAGATGAGGTTGGTTAGGCTTCTCTCAGTTTTGGAACAAAACCCTAGGAAAAAGAGCATAAAGATGCTGTACATGTGCTGTAAACATCACAGTCTCAGATCCTGAAATAAAAGGAAAACCAGTAACATTAAAACTTCTCTGCAATGTTGGAGTGATAGTACAACTTGTATCTCTAAAAAATGTCCTTTTGTAATGCTTTGTATCCCTAAGAGATGTTCTTTTGTAATGCTTCTCCTCCCATATGGAAGGTGGGGAAATCATATCAGACTCACCAGACAGCTTCCTGCACAGATCCACCAGAACTGAGGAGCAACATCTTTGGAAGGAAATTCAGGGATGTTCCCACACCCAGAGCTGATGGACTGGCCTGAAACCACACTTGTAAACAACTTCAGCCTTGCAAAGGGAACAGTTGCATCCAAGTTTTGCTGCATCCACTGAGATCTCTCTGGTATGTCCTAAGTCTCAAACATACCAGGAAATTCTTCAGGACAGTACCAGTCAACACAAGCTTAAACTCTTTCAAGGAGTGAACTACTTTTATGAGAATAATATAGATAAATACTCTCAGATACTGTTTAATGTTCTAGTGCAGACCTCTTCAGTTAATTCTGTACTCATCTGGCAGCAGACAAGACTGCTTTCCCCACTCATGCCTGTACTTTCAGTACTGATTAATATATTACGATATTAAAGTCTTATCAGAAGATCATAACCTATTCCCTTGGTGTCTCTGATTCATAAAGGAAAATGATAATAACCCCAACCCCTTTCTCAGATTATGCAATCATTGACCAGGGATTTGAGGCAGGCGGGAAACTCTTGGCCCTGATATAGGCCTTTAGATCATATTAATTTTCATTACATAAATAGAGTTATTTTCCCTTTTCTTAAAATCTGCAAAGTTACAGAGTGCTCTTCAACCCAAAAAACAAGCCTATTATATAAAAATTTATTGATTGCAAAATATCCACTTTTAGAAGAACAGAAAACTCAGAGGATTAAACTAAATTTTGAAAATGTATTCAAAATACTTAATTCACTTCTTTATATATACCTCTCTATTTCTACAGTTTGAACCATAATATTTTTGAAACTATTACATTTAAACATATATGGGTTAGCATTTTTTTTTAAAAGAAATTATAAATGTTATTTAGAATTCAATGAAACCCATCTTCCTCAGATCAACAGAGAGTAACAAACCCACATGGAATGCAAACATTTTTGCTGCCCTGACTCATTTGCGAAATCTTCACACACCATAATGAATATTCATGTTAAAAGTTAAAAATTCTCTTTGTTTGACTTTTTGGACAGAAAGAGCTTGCTATTTTGAAAACATGCACTTATTTCATTCCAATGTTTTTTTAAAATTTTTATTCTTGCTCAATTCTTTCAGTGCCACTCCTGTTAGACCTTGTGGTGAGTGGGCACTGGATCCCTTTGGAGAAAATGTCAACATTTCTTTAAAGATGGTGAGACTTTTCTGTTTAAATTTTTTTTCATCGGCTCTGTTACCAATTACTAGACAAGTTTGGAACAGCCACAGGACAAAGTGAAAAGCTGGCTTCATCCTCTTCTTTACGGCTCCATTTTCCTGTCATCTCTAAGCCACACTACCTTATATACTACAGCATAGTCCAAGTTCACATGCTTCTGATACTCTGTGAAATGAAAACAAAAATACAATAATTCTACCATGTTTACAAGGGTCCTTAAAAATGTCAGGAAATTGCAAGTTTCCATGTGAATAGTCAGGGAAAAAAAATTCAGGAAAAGACCTTTGCATTACATGAGCCGTTCAGTTATGTTGTTCATTGACTTTAAATGGATTACTGCCATGATGTGGTAAATAGAAACTGCATAAAGCATTTATATTTTATTTAAATGTCAGTTACTTAATTTATTTTCTCATTATACATTAAAGTAATGATCATCCTGTTTATTAGTGTTACATATTTAATGGGGTTCACAACGCTGTGTAACTTGGAACAAATGAATAGAGGTCACTACATTACCCATTGTGCAAGATGGTATCAGCAGCAGTGACACAGAGAGAAAACAGGAGTGAAATCATCGTGGGAAAGAGAGGCCAGGATGCTATAATCTCTTTGAGGAACCATTGTGCTATATCTCTGTTACCTGTTAAAAAAAAAAAGGAATTGCACCACAAGGATTATGACTTATATGTATAGATCATTCATCTAAAAATGTCTTAAAGCCATTTCCAAAGGCATTTTCTACCTATATGCAGAATGAAACAAAACAAAACCCCACCAAAAAAAACCCAACCAAACCCCCTCAAAAAACCAAAATAAACCAACCAACCAAACAAAAAAAAACCCCTCAAAACCAAAAACAAAACAAAAAACCCCCGTGATCACTAGCAAAATACAGATAAATCTGATGAAATGTGATTGCAGTTTAAATAGAAGACATGAATGTTATGCAGCAGGTTAGGAAAACATAGTGATCTGTAATGCAATATCACAAAGAAATATAGTCAGAAATTTTAAAATCCAACTTAAATTGGAATTAGGATTGATAGAAAATAATGAGATAGGAAGCTAACATACAGGCACAAATAACCAACCCAAGTCAAAATTAGCTCAGACTTTCATAAAATTCATTTTTTCAAGGAAATAAGATTTGCACAAGATATTTGAAATACAGTACTGAATTTTCAAGTCCCACAATCTTTTCAATACTTTTTTCAACTAGTTCAAGATGGAAACTAAAAAAGAGAAAAAAAACCAAAAAAAGCACAAAAAATTTGTGAAACATTTTCTGAAATGTCAATGGTCACTAGCACTGTTGTAACAGAGTACCTTCTGTATGCAACTGAGAGCTAAACAAGTCTTAATGAGATGAATAGCTATTTTTATAAAATTAATTAGGAAAAAAAAATGAGATATATACATTAGTCTCCTGGATGACCTTGTTTTTTCTGAGTGCTCTAGAGAAGTTACCCACTCAGTGCAAACATTTAAACTGAAAGGGATCTCCTAAGTCATTGCTTTTAAATTCTTATTGTTATATGGTATCCCAGTGTTTGCCTTTTTTTATACACTCCTTCCTGTTTTTAAAATAGACATGTTTTCTGATTGGCTTTGGTTTTTTGCCTCCAGCATTTCAGTCACTCATACAGGGAAGCTACTATCACAGGGAAATAGGAATGAATAAAACCCCAAATGCTGTTGTTTCAATGACTGTGAAAATTTGGGGTGACACACAAATTTTGATTTTCACTCCAAATTACATTACCCTTAAAAGAGTTTCAATTTCAAGAATTAAAACACAAATAAAGCTTTATGCCTGATATTGTCTGTTGGTGTCTTGGAAAGCTGGAGAAGTGGGTGGATTAAAGAGTAATAATTCAGCACAAAGAGAAGGGAACATGTACCAGATCCCTTCTCACAAGTTATGAGCTGAACTCACCAAAATTTCCCTGTGTCTCTGCAAGCTCCCTTTCCAAAGCTGTTCACATTTTTCAGTCTCTTAAGATAAAGAGTGATAATCACCAGCACCTGTTGAATCCCTGTACTCAGTTCCTCCTCACCCATTTCCTCCTCTTCTCTCTACTGTCAGGGAAAAACTCACAGAGAAGGAGAACCATCAAATTGGGATTTAACAAAATCCTCTCAAATTTGTTTTGAGGGATAAAAAAAATAAAATCAGAAACGGGATATTGCAAGAATTTCTTAGCTGAACAGCAGAAAAAGAGAAAAAAAAAAAGAATGAATATTAGAAATGCAAGGGAAGTAGGCTCCAAATCTGATGACTTGTTTTGTTTCTTCAGCATTGTACAGGTGGAGCACAGCAGTCAGCAATAATAGAAAAACCTTGATATCACACCCCCCAAACATCCCTTTAACTTTGACTCAGACCTTGGAAGCAACTTGTACACCCTACCTTTTTCTCCTCTGAGTATTTGTAGCATGTCTGGTAAAAAATGACCGAAACAGTGTCCCCTCAGGACAAGAGAGACACTGTGGGGCTGGAATGTGTCCAGGAAAGGGAACAGAGCTGGGCAAGGGGCTGGAGCCCCAGGAGTGTCTGAGGGAGCTGGGAAAGGGGCTCAGCCTGGAGAAAAGGAGGCTCAGGGGGACCTTGTGGCTCTGCACAACTCCCTGACAGGAGGGGACAGTCGTGGGGGTCGGGCTCTGCTCCCAGGGAACAGGGACAGTAGGAGAGGGAATACCTTAAGTTGTGTCAGAGGAAGTATAAGTTGGATATCAGGGAAAATTTCTTCACTGAAAGGGTGGTCAGGCATTGAAATAAGTTGCCCAGAGAACTGGTGGAATCACCATCCCTAAAGGTGTTCAAAAAAACTTGCAGATGTAGCACATGGGGGCATGGTTAGTGTTGGACACGGCAGTGTTAGGTCAATGATTGGACTCAGTGATCTGGAAGCTCTTTTTCAGTCTTAATGATTCTATGATTCTTTGATTCTAAACTGTAAAATGAGACAATCCCAGACAGAATCCCTGGTTTGCAGCCAGCTGTGCAACTAAAAGATGTACCAGGACTCCGGCTCGGGACTTCAGATTTTGGTTGTATCCAAGGCAAGTTAAGTAAAGCACAACTGCTTGAAATGGAAAAAAAAAATGGCTTCTAATATCTAACATGCTGTTATAAATATTTTCTCAGTGGAAAATATCACAGTTGTTGCTGATGTGTCTGACAATATAAGCAGGAGTTTGTGTAGGCCTGCAGAGTTTGCTTAGTGTGGATTATGGTGTTCAGAATGCTATTTCATTTGTACTCCAGATCTTTTTCAAAGACATTTAACTGATTAGATTTTCTGTCATGGTCACCCTTAATACAAATCTGATGCGACAAGATAAAATGGCAAACGCATCTTTAAAGGATCTTTTGCATTTTCCCCAGCTCAGAGTATTACTGTATTTTTTTAAATAGTTTCACCAGATAAAAAAGTCTTATTTGTTTCTGTTTTGAGAGCAGAGTAATGATCTTTGTTACTAAACCTCAAACTGAGAACTCCCAAGCATTGCCTTTGGGCTCCTGCAAGGATGTGTCAATTTTTAACAGGGATTCTTCTGGACAAAGCCTATTGTGTAAACACCTGGTGAGTTTTAGATGTCATCTCCAGGAGATGAGATGAATCATACTTTGGATTATAAAGGGAACCTGGGTGGCTGTTCCAGGCTTCAATACCTGTGCTGCTGTCACAGTTTACTCCATTTCACACACATATTTCATTTCACACACCACGGCCTCTGTGCTGCTGCACAGCCAGGGGAGTACAGCCAGCTTGTTCTGATTATTTGGAACATGAGTTCCATGGGCTGCTTGAGCTGTATTTGTTGCACAGAATTTATTTACTTGCTGTCTGCAAAACAAGGACAATCTCATCCCCTTAGACAACAGCTCTCTTCCCATGCATCCAAGTCCCTTGATACTATTTTAATTGTCTACTACAGGTTATGCAGCACAAATAAATTCATTACAAGATAGTGGAATGGATATTTTAAATTTCAAATGTTATGGTACTCTCCTGTCAGCTAAAGTAGATTTTTTTTTTTACTGTAGGCATTGATGATTTTATGCATATTCTAGTTATTAAAATATATTAAATAAACTAATTACCTGAAGTAATAAACCAATAACCTCTAATGGATCTTACCAGATGTCATCTCCTGATAACTCTGTTTCTTACACAGCTTGGGACAGACCTTTTCCCTGGAAAATTTTCACAGGTACTTTAAGTTACCTTTCTTTGTAATTGTGTCAAGTAAATTTTGCATAGATGGAGATGAACTGTTTGAAAATGGTGATAATTTTATAATTTTACAGAAGAAAACTTTTCCCTTTGGTCTTTAGATGTCATTGGACATTTCTAGCTGTCAATGGTAATTTCCACAGAGTTATTTAATGCACTGGAGTATCAGTGCCTTGCAAAACAATCATGTTTAACAGTCAAGATTGAAACACATGTTATGAGAACACTGAATATTCCTAGTTCTGCTTTATGCCCCTTTCAAATTTTAAGGTAATAAAAGCCTGTGAAAAAAATAAAAAAAGGAAAAAGTACAGCAATGACAAGAAAGACTATTAAAGAAAAAAAAGATTTTATTTGGTTTAGTTTTAACAGGAACAATGACAAGAGCTAAATAGAACAGTGCTATGCTTTGACACTGGTAATGAGGTGAACAAATTATATCATGTCCCCCTAATTCCAAGCATGTTGAATGGTTAACTACAGCAGTGATAAAATAAGCACATTTTTCAAATGCAGATAAAGGCTTACTATACATTGTCATTAGCAAGCAGAAACTTGGCATCCCCTCTCAGCCAGCACATTCCTGTCAGAAATTATGAATGGCTGTTTGCAAGTACCTGCTGTAAACACCCCAGGACAAATTAACTCTTAATTGGTTTTCATTTACATTCTAATATTAGAAATAACAAAAGCCCACAATTTTTACCTGACTAGCTAGTATGATTCTTCTTTTCAGTTTTGGCATCATTCTGAAACCAATAGTACTACCCTAAAAGACAACATTTTCTTTCTCTGTAGTTTTCTTTTGATGTAAAATAATCTCCTTCCTTCTCATAGGCTACACAGGTATGGCCAGAAAAGACAGCATTTCCTTTGGAAAATGGTCTGTTTCAGTTAGTTCTGTCTTTGCTTGCACTGTAAAACATCCAAAGCTGCTAACCAAGTTCTGTCTGGTTGTTTGGCCTTTTTCAGGAGCTTGCAACGCTGAAAATGTGCTACACACTCACATTTACACACTTCTGTGAAAGACTGTCTCACTTAAATTTTCACAGGCTTAAGAGCCAGGACAGCTGTACATGGCTTAGCATAGCCAGTTCATCCCACTGCCAGATGTCATCCGCTTGATGCTGGCCAGGTGTCTCTTCAATGTCACCTGAAACCTCTTCTTTTCGCATTTCACAGGCTGTGGCTCACAGTCTGGCTTGCAGCACACAGGAGGATGGTGGCTGTTGCAGACTGACTCCCATGGAACCACCTGCCTGGTCTTAAAAGAGGTGACTGAAGGTTTTGTGGTCTCAATGCTTTGCTGAATTTCGCTGAAAGGGCTGGACAAGCTCCTTGCAAGAGATGTGGTCTTCTTCCTTTGGGACAAGAGGATTCTAAGCTCTTCAGAATCATGCTGAAAAAAGAGAGACTCTTTTCTCCTGGTATTGGGACTTTCTCCCAGTGTGAGAAACCCATAGGGGGTAGTGATTTTGGAGAGGTGGGGCAAAGAAAAAGCAGCTCTGGTTGCTGGGTCACAATGATCTGCAGCTCTCTCCAGTTCTTCAGGGAAAGTCATTTGATCTGTAAAGCACAAGGTTTCTCTTCTGTCCAGACTTTCTCCTTTGCACATAGTTTCTTTCCTGATGTAGGATTCAGATTTGCTTCTAGTTGTTCTGCGCTTCTGAACAATTTCATCAGAGACTCCTCTCTCAGGAGAACCCTCTGTGCTGTCTTCCTCTGGCTCCTGCTGGAAGGAAATATGCTCTATGTCCAGAGAAGGAATGAAAAATTTAGGGATGCGATCGGGAGTCATGACAATATTGAAGATGTCCTTGTTTTTCTGAGCAACCTTTTCTTCAGAAGGTGGCTTATTGGTTTTGAGGCTCGTCCAAATTATCAAGTTTTCTATAACACTTTTCAGGGTCTGCTGGGGTGTACCACCAGGCACCATTGTTTCAGCCAGCAGTGCTCTCTTAAAACACAGTGCTGCCTGCTGACTGAATTCTCACAGCACTGATTGCAGATGGGGGACTCATTCTGCTTATAAAACAAAGCAAATGACGCAATCTGATAGGTAGATGTCATTGGCATGGTAACCAAAGATAAGAAGGCTTTTACACTCCTACTTATATGCTTAAAGCCTGATTCATGCTAAACTCTTGCATTAAACAAGCTTAAATTTTGATTTAATTATTTTTAAATGTCACGTTTGGTGCTAGTGCCTGTTTCTGGAAAATAATGGCAACAAACATACCTGTAACTTTTAGGCTGTTTGGAATATATTCTTTGTGCTCTTACAAGAAACATAATTAGGCTTTACAATTACTTTTTTTTTAATGTTCCTATGAGTGTAAAATACATAGTTCTCTTAAGTTCTTTAGTTTAGTTTTCATCAAATTGTATTGTTGGGTATGTTCTGCATTACAAATTGTGAGAAGAAAGAGTAGAAAATGAGTTATCAAACAATATTGGACTTGTGCACATACATAATTCCAAAGATGAATTATGAGAAAAACTGGAGAGCCTTTCAGAGAATACTCAGATTGGATATCTGTGGTTAAAGGGATGAGCATATCCTTGGGTACAGACGGCAGCCTGCAATTGGTGTCTGAATTTCTGCTGATCCTTGATTTTCTTCTTAGGCTTCTGGTGAGAGTTCCCTCCCAGCACACTGGTCTGCTGTCACTTGGTGCAGCTTGCAGCCAGGAAAAGAGCAGGACAGTTCTGACCAGCATGTGATTGGTTTCTCATGAGTATCAGGCCACAAAATCCTTCATCCAGCTATGCTGTAATGCCCATTCTCACGTGCTGTTCAGATCCTTTCCTACTTTGGTCACAATTTCTTCTAATCTTATATAGATGGTTGCAGGAATAAAGACATGAATGAACATTTCGTCTCTGTAGTCTGAGCAAGTATGAGTTTATTTAATGCATAGGAACTTATGAAGACATGTTTGGGTTGGTGACAGTGAAGGTGCCTGTGCTACAGGGCACTTTGAAGGCATAAATGTTGCCTGTGTCAGAGTGTGAAGCCCACAAAGTCTGCTTTTAAATGTAATTTTATTTTAGCTTTGCGCCTTACTATTTTTCTCAGTTAATGTTTCCACTGCTCATATCTCCATTTGCCTGCATTTTAAAGATAAAATTCAGTTAGTTCAGCCACAGATGTAATTTAATCCAGAATCATAGAATCAAAGAATAGCTCATGTTGGAAGAGATCTTCAAGAATGGAAGATCTCTTCCAACATAAGGGGCAAGAACACCTTCCTTCAGGAGGTTTTGACTTCATAGAATCATATGACTTATCTGCATGTAGTTTTCCATTCATTTCCCTCTGGCTTTGGCTATAGAATTTGGATGCTGTTTGGTACACATCCGCATTTCAGAACAGCATATTTAATTCTTGTTTTACTAAAGATGAAAAATGACAGTAGAAAATTATCATTATTTTTGTCAGATACAGACTAAGTACCATGCCCTTTTCAATGAAGTAGCTCTTCCCTAAGGAAGCCCAGTCTCCACACACAGAAGTTGTCCTAAAGGAACAAAAAAATTGCAGAAAAAACCCAATGCAAACATTTCTGGTTTAGATTGGATTTTGTATGAACTGGAAAAGTCAAAATTACTCAGTTAACAGAGAGGCAATAATAAAAGCAAAGTGTCTTGAAATTACCCATAAAATGAAGCACTTTTAGTTTTCTTCTGATTCTTTGCAGAAGAGTCAAAATGAAGAAAAGACTATTAATTGTTGGGAAGAAAATCCCCTGAGGTACTGATATTTCACAAACACTTAGTAATTTACATAGCACAATTGCTTCTTTGGCTGGAAAATCTTCTAAAAATGCCATTTCTCTGATTGAGCCACACGTTAGAGAGAGGTAAAATTCACAAATTTCAAAGTCTCTTGAGAGTTCTGCAGTTTTAAGATAGCTTGATGTACACCAGAATAGAATACAGAATTTACATTACTATTATTTTAACCCTATTTGATCCACAATAAGCCTAATACTTATTTACAAAGGCAGTGAAAATGAGTACATAAAGAAGTTATTTTAATCCAAAAAAGAAATGTGTGTAACTAAAATTGTTTGAGGGGCAAATAAAAATCTTGATTTTTCCACTTGTTTTTGACCGCAATCATGCATCCTGTCACCAAAAGTCACTACCTCTGAATAATTATTCTTATATTCACTAGGAAATGTTTTTTATGGTTATACTGATTAAAAGCTTTGAGAACAGTGACTTACCTGGACTGCCCATTACCATGAGGCTGAAACAGCTCTTCATCCAAGCCATTTCAAAGACAACAAAGCCAAATACCATTTTGAAAACTTGATAACAGAGTTGCCTGTATATTATGAGGCAGAACAAGTATTAGAGATTATGTCCCTTAGCTCAACATTTGTACATAGAAACAAAGATACTCAGGTATGTTTTGTGTTTTTTGTCACATATTTAAGGACATTGAAGTTAAACTTTGATACCTCAAACATGCATATAAATGCAAATAAAAAGTACACATCTTCAAACCTAATTTATACATTTATGTCATACATCTCACGTACACCTGTACACATATATCCATATACACACATGTATGTCTCTGTATGTGTATTTGTATATGCGTCTGAGCCTGATCCTGGTATGTGTGTGTAAGTGTATGTAAGCTTTATACATCTATATATATTTATTTAGGTGCATGTATAAGTAGTCTGGTGTCTTTGTCATGATAACAACCCAAATACCCACTCCAGAGTAATTTCTGAAATAATAAAATATTGGAAGATACGTTCCCAGTCCACTTATTTTTGCACTGATAAAACCGCATTTTATGGAATTATGGTACAAAATAAGTTTGATTTTATCTTCATCCCTTCACCCAGTAGTATAGTTTAGTATTTATCCTTAATTCTGTTACTTGTCTTTGATCTGTGACAAATGTTCAAATACCCTCATTTTGCTTCTGGCAAAATACAGTTTTAATCACAAACAACTGCAAGGAGTAAAATGTTACAATGCCTCTACTAAGGTTTAGGTCAAGACCTGCTACACAAAATGAACAGTATTAAATAAGATAAATGGCAGAATCCTGGGAGAAAATATAAGGTATAAATATCTTAAATACTCTTTTATTATAAACTCCAAGCAGAAGATATTCCTTCCCTCATTTCCACTATAATCTCACTAAAGATCATAAGTGATCTTTTCTTTCTTCTCTCCTAGTGGAATCAGCAGGTTTTCAATGATTCCCTTATCTAGGCTTCAAAACAAAAATAGACCTTAGAGTCTTATGCAATATTTTCTCTAAATAGTTCAACTGCTAAGAAATAATTTTGCAGACTTTCTCTATAATAAGAGTTTCATCTCTGGAAATTGGACACACCTAGAAAACCTTTTAATGTTTCCTGTGAAGGATGAATATTTCTGGTGTCTGTGAATACACAAATGCTTAGCACTTACACTGAGCTTTCATCTTTGACATGCAATGAGAACATTAACTAATTAATCTTTACAACCCCCTGAGGGATAAGTAAGCACTACCCCTGTGGTGTTTGCTGTGCACACACTAAGGAGAGAAGAATGGAAATTGCTTCTGTTCATGTTCAAAAAAGAAAAGAATTGTTCTAGAGATGAACAGAATTCTGCACTTTTCTAGAGTGCAGAGTTACCAGTTTTAAAGGACCTGCTCACTTTGTCTGGACTCTTATTTGGTTTTGGCCCATCACTGCACTTGGTTCCCATGTACACCTTCAAAACAAATCCTGAAATTTAGGTATGTGGGGGTTTTGGTTTTGTGGGGGCTTTTTGTTTGTTTTTTGGGGGTGTTNTTTTTTGTTTTGTTTTTGATTTTGATTTTGTTTTCTTTTTTACTAAATGCAGCAGGAAAAAAAAAGACTGTTCAGCAGTCCTTGGCAGTGGATTTTATCTGGGTACCAGATGCTAGAGCTGTGAGCATCTCAAATGCTATTTTTCTTCTTTTAGTATTAAAGCTTATGTTCTGTTAGATAGTACCTCCATTTTTCAGAACTCTCCTGGGGTTTAAATGCTTTCAGTTGCCTGCAGTTCTTTCCATTAAATCATGGTTATAAACAAAAGTCAGCTTTAGGGTCCAGCCTTGTTTGCTTTGAGATTGAGTAAGTTTATCCCTATTTATTGACAGATCTTGTGCTACCTCTCCAGACTTCAGCTCTTCATCTTCAGATAATGACACCTCCAAAAACTGCATATTTTTGACAATTTTACTGAGGTTAAAGTAAGTCACTGTCTTATCATTTGGGGGTTTGCCACTGCTACCACCTTTAAAGTAAATTACCTTACCAACCACAGGGAGCCATATAAACATAGAGCATCTCAATTTGGAAGAGATCCATAAGAATCATTGCTCCTCAAATGCTTTACTTGAGATACTACATGGTTGACATAATCTATATGGTTGTGCTAACCAAGAGCAGGGAAGGAGTATATTCCTGCTTACTCAGTCTATTTGTGATGTAAAAGTCAGTTGGCAAGATAATTCCCAGCTTGAGTGGCACAGTCCAGCAGAAAAGTAACTGGGGATGAGTCAGAGCCCTTAGCTAGAATTTCCAAGTTGTGTGTAACAACTGCATATATCTCAGCTGCCTACCGAGACAGACCTTCACCCAAGCTGGGGTCACTGGTTGTTGTAAATGCTACATAAGAACTCAAATACTACAGAAAAAGAGCTTAAATTTTTTAAAAATAGTTTAATTGTATGATTTTAACCAAAGGCGCTCTGTTCCACTCCTCACACAGAACTAGCCCTTGTTTCCTGACAGAAGTGGCTATACCAAAAAACCCCACTACTATATCCCATAGTGTGTGCATATCCAGTGAATCAATCTAGCTAATAGCAATTTTTCACAGCCAAGTCATGTACTTGAAAATGATATTACCCAAAGTACCAAAGAAATGTAATCTGAAAGAATTCGTTTCCTTTATTTTCTAAGAGGTAAATGTGAAAACTAGGGGGGAAGAAACCATAAATTAATTTAGAGGTTTAACTCCAGACCCCCATGATCACAAACCTTGACACACAGCTTTTGTTTTTACTACAGTAAGCATCACCAGCCAGCCACTTTTTACAGTAAACTTTTAGGCTTGTTGTTGGACAGAGGACAGTTCTAACAATAGGAGTAGATAAGTATCCAACCAAACACTCAGATAAGGTGCTATAGAAATTGCTTTCTCCTGTAGCTAAGTTTAACAGCACACCCCATCTCAAGCAGTGAAGCCCAAAGCTGTGCAAAGGCGCTATTTCGACAGCCTTTGCTTTGTTGCTCCCAGTCATTTTCAGTCATTTCCAACTGTATATTTAATAACAAAGAGACAGCAGACAGTAGCTTCCCTAAATTATTAACTTCAGCCCTGCAAAATATCTCTCAAAATTTCAGTGCTTATGTTTTGTGGTGTTAATAATTCAGAGCTGCTGGAGAAGCAAAGCTTGCCAATTTAGTGCTTATCTTTTGTTTCCTCAACAATATTACACTTCTTAGTCCTGTTCTGATAGCTCATATGATCCAAACCTCAGCTTTCTCACATTCTTACCAATAGAAGTAGGTCACACTTGACAGAGAGGAATTCTTGTGTTCACTTATCCTCTATTGGATTCAATATCCAGAGTGTTCCCCTACTTCCAAATATCTTGGAAAATAAATAAATACTACCCTCTGGTGTTTTCCATTTGTAAATATTGTTATGGTATCCACCTTTATGTTTGACTTTTTTCCTAAGTGTTGAAAGGATTCACCTATTCCTGAGCATCATTGATTTTTATTCAATCTTGAAATAGTTAGAAGAGAAAGGACATAAACCAGAAACATTAAGTGCAGCCTACTGAATGCAAAACATCTCAAATACACACAAAAAAACCCTACTCCTACTAAATGCAATCATATTTCTAAACTGCTTTTAAATAATGTATTTATTCTGCAGTAATAATATATTAATTCTGCCATATTTGACATATTCTACTCATCACAGATATTGAAGGAATATGTTACATGCTCATGTTCTCTGGCTTGTCATGTGTAACTTATATTTGAGCCTAATGCACTATTAAAAAAGGAAAATCTTGGCTCCCTTAGCATCACCCTATATAAATGTTGCATGAGCCTCTGAAAACAGTCCTCTAAAGAGTGGTTAACTAAGGGCTGTGTGATCAAATCTGTGTCTCAAACCACATGCTTGTAAACAGTAAAGAGAAAGAGTGGGGTTTGCACACATGTGCATGTACTGGAGTGTAACATCATGTTTTGTGTAACATTAAGGTTTTTATTTTAATATTCGATGTGGCAGCACCTCTGTGCAGAAAGCCCTGAACTCATCAGCTGACAAAATCCAGTGGGAGCTGCTGAGGTGTCTTTTCCCAACACCAGTAATGTGTTCCTGATCTAAAAAACATCTTTCCAAATGCATATGAAGTCTCACTCTAAAGACTCTGAGTGGAAACATTGGTATTCTTCTGTAAACAGTTAGTTCCACTTTTATTTGCCATCATGAAGCGGAATTTTTTTTCTTTTTTGATTGATGTCATTTTACCCTTCAAGCTTTTGAACTTCTCTTTTGTGAACATAGCCATCAACAATTTTTTTTTCCTCCTGATAATCTCTTTTGTCATTGTAGATATTTAACAGAATTAACATATTTAACACAATTAACATGTGACTTTGATTTTGGATGATCACACTGAGCAAACAGAGGAAGACAAATGAAATGAGAAATGTAAAATAAAGCTAATTAGAGCAGAGTCTTTCTTGCTTGAGGTAGAATATTATAAATATGTCAAAAATTTATCACGTCTTTTTCTCAGTAGGAAAGATGGACTTCATATTCCACTGATGTGAACTTACCATTCTTTGTCTTGTAAAATGAAAAATCTGAGCTTTATTTAAATCATCTCAAAGATCGAACATCAAAAATTCAGCAGATTCCTTAAAAAGTGTTGAGATTAATCTGGAAAAAAATGAGAAAAACTTGAATTTGCTTAGCTTTCAGTTTCCAGATCCTCCATGTCCATCTTTTGACTGTTTCCTGGCTATGCCATGGTATTGTTTTTGAAAACTCAATTGAAAATAGTAGTATTCTGAATCTTGATTCTCATATTATTTTAAAGAAATACACAGAATATCATGAGATGCAAGAAGGCTACATAAGGATATTTTCCAACCTTTCTCATCAAGGCATAGCTGGATTCATAATGAACTCAATAAATAAAAAAGAGAAATGGGATAAAAACACATAACTTCCTTCCTCCAAACTAAATTATTTTTCCAAATCCTAATTTTAAAATTTCACATGCCTTAAACCATGTTTAAAATTAGATTAGACACATACACAGATATGCAGTATTCTCACAGATTGCTTACATGCACAAAGACTTTTTGATATGATATAGCTGAAGTAAGAAATCATTTGCAGTACTATCATAACTGGGCATAAGGACCAAAAATATTCATGGGGAGTCATCAATTTTCCTCTCACTTGATGTGTCTTGGTGACAGTTTTAGGCTGATAAATATATTTTAGGTAGATAAAACAAGATGGATGACACTCCATGGGACTCCCCAAAAGGCAGCATGTTGGAAGCAGTGGCAGAGAAAGTCCTGGTTTCCCCAGCACTTCCTCTCTCATCCTGTCAGCTCACATCCACGCCAGACATCTTCTGTCTGGTAAACCCTTGCTGTGGAGCTGCATGCTTAGTTAGGTTTCATATAGTTCCATCTACGGAGAATGCAGATTTTGACAAGATGAAGAAAAAGGGCCTCTGGAGAAGTAAAGTCAGCTCCAACCTCTCAGCTACAACTGAACAGTCAATCTCATTTCTCCCTCAGCTGTGCATCTGGTCTGACGCCTCAATTTCATACTCCCCATGCTGTCCCAGTACTTCTTGGAGTCATGGAGAACATTCCTAGTGAATTTCATCTGTGGGACTCTGCTGATATCAATGAGGCTGTGGCACCCTGAATCTGAGGGGGATTTGTTTCCATGTAAGATGGCCAACACACTGCAAACCACAAATTCATCTGTTGTGTTCCATCTCTTTTTAAATTTATCTATAACACCTGGTTGTTTATTTGATGACATAAAAAATTAACTATGTTTTCAAGGCTTCAGCAGTGCACAAAAAGAAGGGAGTTTCCACTCTGAATTTCTTTATTGTCATTGTGGTTTGCCTTTGTAGGAAAAAATATTAAAGGTGTATTTCCAAAGACAGTATGAGAAATTCCAACCTTGAAGCTGATAGTTCTGTGACAAAATCTCCAGGAGATATGATAACTTCAGTCATTAATATTTTTTTCATTCATTGAGTTACTTGAAAGTGGAACTTTTTCCTCTTGGTTTTGCTACAGGAATACAGAAGAACAGGGTAGTTTAATTCCCTTCAAAGTAGGAGGACCAAATTCTGGGTGAAGTGTCCAGAACCAAAAGTCATGGTATGTCCTCACAGAGGGACTTTGGGCATGATAGTAACCTTAGTTCAGGATGTTCAGGTGATTCAGGAGCACAAGGATATACTTTTTCACAGTCTCAATTTTGTTATTATTCAGAACATAGCAATGTCCAGTGTCATTTTCACTGCCTCTTTCCTTACAGACTTTCCAGATATGTCACAAACCTTGTTGACTTTCCTTTACGGAGATAAACTTTATGACAGTTTAAATTTCTGGATAAATTAACCAGAATATGCTTTATAACTGCCTAGTTTCCATCAATTCTCCAAACAGAGCAATTCCTTTGCTTTCAGCTTCTAATGAACTCAAGCTGTATCTCAGAGAAGGCGAATATAAACGCCCATTTCCTTCCCAACACCAAAATCTAATATAAGAGAAAGAGAAGAAGTTTTGTTTCCATGCTGGCAACCAAAATAAATGTGATACAGGTAGTATTAAAATGCACAAATCCTGCAGCTGTAGTAAAAAATTATGTAAACTTGTAACACATTAATTTTAATAAAATAAAATTGAGTGGCATGGTTATGAGACCAAAGGTAGAGAAACAGGGGGATTGTCTGAGTTTTCATTATCAGTTTTGGTGATGATTGAAAAGCAGATGGGCACACTGGAGTTGACTGTTCAGTGATAGCAAAGCTCCCACATTCAAACATTGTGAGATCACACACAAGAATGAATTTTAAGCAACAGAAAAGTAGAGGTGGTGACAAAAAGGTTAATATAGAAGGAAGGGTGAAAACATAAGTCAAATTATGGTTGAAACAAGCAGTATTTCACAAGTATTGGAGCATAATTGTATAATAACATAATTAACCTGTGAAACTTCCCACCAGAGAGGAGAAATAGGATTAATTACAATCAAATAGCAATGGACGGCATAATTTAACAGAAGAAAAAACACACAGATTAAAATCACAAATAGGCTAAAGCACTAAGTAGGCACTAGATGGGTTAATGAAGGAATTTCTCTCTTATTATTACAGAACATCTAGATAGATGTTAATAAGAGAAAGGTTGTTGTAAAGAACTTGAGAAAGAAATTAATTTGACCCTCCTTACATGAAGATAAACTACTTGTATGCAGTTGTGTGAACCACACTGAAATTATTACACTTTGCAGAAAAATAGGGCAAATGGCAGTTAGCAATTTCTTTGTTGCAACCAAGCTCTATTGTGGATATAATGTTCACTGGACTGACGACTGTGCTTGCTGAGGTTGAAAATAAAAATAAAACATGGCATTTTATAAACTGTAAGTTTAGAATCTTTGTAAGACCTAGTTTTAGCTAATGGTGCACTGTACATTGAAGTTTCAGCACTAATATGACTATTGTTATAGAATAATGAGTGCTGAACTATGTAGAATAAAAAGGCATTTTAATCACTCAGAATTGCATTCTAATACCAGAGGTACCTAGAAATCTTTTATGTAGACTGGAATAAGGAGAGCACATATTTTTATAGAATTTTCCTCTGTTTGGATAATGACTTACTCTGTCTTTACAAGTCCATGCTAAACTAAACATTTCTATAACCATCGCAGTATACCTTTATCTCTTATTCTTCCCTAGTGAAGCCTGGGGATTTATCTCTTTGGTGTGGCTGATCCTGCCAGGAGAGGTAAGAAGTGTTAATTGGGAACTGTCTAATCTGCTGATCTAGAGCAGGATGTTTTAGAAAAATACAGGTTGCAGCTTAAGTACTCCAAAGAATTTACTGAAGTGTTTGATGTGAAAAATTATGTGCGATTCTTTGCAGGAAAACCTGTGAAGGGCAAGGAAAAAAGTCCATGCTCTGCAGCACAGCCTGATGTCACATCAGAGAAAATGGATGTTTTCATGGCATAAGGGCATGGCTGTATTTCATAATTTTGAAAACAGCTGTTTCTTATAAAAGTGTCATGGCTAAAAAAACCCCAAAAAAGTTCCTATTTTAGAGCCTTAGCAGAAAAACTGGAGCTGGAACTTGAGGAAGGTTGACTTTTCTGCCTCCCTATTTCATTCCACAAGTGCTGACGGCAGATTCCTCTGCACACACGGCCAGTCCAGCAGTACCAACTTGTGTCTTTGGATGGCAGCAGCATCCTAAGGACATGATTCAACCCGAAATGCCCTGGTTTGCACCAACTTCACCCTGCCTGGGTGCCACTGGCCATGGTGCTAAGATGGAGGCTGGTTGAGGACAGACACAGCTGACATCATGATGATGCTTGGGACGCCTGGCAGGAGCATGAGGACCTCGTTTCATGGGACTCAGGAGGACAAAGAACCAAGTCTTGTCCAGTTATCAGTCCAAATCCCAGACCGAGAAAACAGTTTTGCTGATTACCTTCACCATCAACCTATCAATTGTATTAGGCCCAAAACAATCAGTTTTTACCACCTTCTGTTCTACCTGGAGCATGAAAGAAATGCTATAATAAGATATGAAAAAAGAAAAAACAAAAACCAAACTACTACAAGTCATTGTTAAAGAAACAACAGTTATTTGCTGAAATGTTGCTAAAAAGATGTTTTCAACAGTGGGGGTTTCCACCCCCCCCCTTCTTTTTTTCCTCCCTTGCTCAAATAATTGTTTTTGTAGCTTGTCTCCTTCAGCTCAAATTATCATGTTTCTCCACTTCCACTTCACTTCTTACCTGGGGTGTTAGAGTAGCAGAGGCTTAAAAGGTCTTCACAAAATTAGTTCTGACCTGAGTCTAAAAGGAAAATAATGGCAAGATTTTAACAGGCTTCAAGCAAATCTTGAAGAGATTTTGCCCCTTGTATTTGAACCCCTAGGGTTTACAAGCTAGCTGCAGATCTGATAAAAAGCTCATTGTAAAATAAGGTTTAATAAAATAAGCTTATTCCAACATCAGGAAAATCTCAAAGTTAAAACAACATTTGAAAGGTCTGTTTACGTCAAATAATAATAAATATATATATATTTGTAATTTAATGTTTAATTGGAAATTTTATGAACAGTACATGATGGCAGTGGTCCTAAAGCCTACATTTTTCAGAAGCTATTTTCTGAAGAAAGCATTTCAATGTATCATTTTTATATAGCCAGAGTGTTTTGTGTCTCATTATGGCAGAATGGAGCTTTGCTTTCATGCATTTTTAAAAGAGCTTATAGTAAACATAAAGAAGTTACAATAATATTTGTATTGGCTCTCTAAATCAAAACCAGGGTCCATAAAACTAACTCAATTCTCTGCAGCCTTTGAAGCTCCTACCGCCTCTGAGATAAAGCTTCATGGCAAATTCTTGGTATGTCCTGGCATGGGCTGACTCAGTCAAGCTAACACAGATGCTGTAATCTCTAAGAGGGATTATTTTATTCCTTTTAAGAACAAAATTGCAGACCTTGCTACCAATATTCCATGCACTATGTTAATACCAATCAGAAACAAGAAGGTCATGATCTGAGGCTTTAAATCTCCCAACAAAAGAGGCTAAGAACTCAAGGAAAAGTTTTCCCTGTGGCTCAGCCTAATGTCTTTTTGAAAGCATAAAACTAGCAGTAAGAGGAAGACTATGATGAAAAAGACACAAATTCCACTTTGAATGATGGTGAACTACGATTGGGATGTTTCTTCTCGCATGAAAATTATGTTGGCTAGAGAACTTGAGGTTTTCTTACTGTAAGACAACCCTCATTTCCTCAACTTAGAGACAACTGCAAGGACAATAAATACATTTAAACTTCAGATCATTGGCCTACAGTAGTTTCCCAGTTGCCATGGTGAGGAACAGATGACCTAAACAGATGAACAAGTGATGTCAGGGAACAACTCTCAAGTGAAAATGTTGAAAATGGCTAAAGGATGGTAAAGGCATTACCAGGAATGTTTGTGTTCCAGTGTTAATCACTGAATCTTGAATGATTAAATAGGAAATAATTTTTTAAACCAGATTTTGCAGAAGACAGTTGATTATCTTTTGATCATTCATTTCAAGAGAGGTGTGAGCCTACCCTTTTTAAAGCTTTTTGAATGCAATGCATGCCCATAGCTGTCACAAACTTGAGCTGATCATTAAGCTGACATATTTAAGCTATATTAGGGTAGGATTCAGAGCTAGATTAGGAGGTAAAGATAGTCATCTTCTTGAGAAACAGTCTTAGCTCCCAATGATTTAGTGGAGATACTGTTAGTGCACATATAAATGCATTGTAACTCCAAGGTTAATCTCATCCACCAGAGCTTGACTGAGCAGCCCCTGTGGAGAAATCTAGTGTGCTTTGAGAATAAAGTAACTCAGCAATTATTTGTGATTTCTCCAGAAGGAGGCAAGCAACTTATCTGTTACACAACTCACTTTTATTAGTTACATTGGACAATTTAAAACCCTCTTAGAAGTTTCCACAACTTGGTAGGTAGGTGGCCCACTGCCTGTGGGATGTGGTGCATGAAGAAAGGATGCAGAGTTCATCGGCCCTGACCTTGTTGGGCCTGTGTTCTGGCTGGGGACCACTCCCAGTGGAACAACCAGAACCCACCATGGTCCAGAAGGAAGATTCAATCCAAGGCATCAGAGGACCCTCACTGCTCTGCCACCACCTCTCTGTAAATCATGAATTCTTACAATAATTTAGGTTGGAAAAGACCTCCAAGATCGAGTCCAACCGTTAACCCAGCAATGCCAAGCCCACTGTGTCGCCAGGTATGACTGTGTCCTGAGCTGCTTCACCGGCTAGCTAGCTCTCTGACCAACATATAAGGAAGGTTTGGTGGGTCTCAACCTCAGGCTGGAACGTGGTCAATGGTGTGGAAGAAAGAGTGGACTCTTATGTAGGTTTCACCAGGCTTTATTCCACCCAGGGATCTGCCTACGTGCAAGAGTGAGCTCTGGGCCTCAGTTCTCACCTTAAGTACGGAGGGGTGTCCCCGAGGAGGGGAGAACCCAGAACCAATCTAAGGGGAGGGAGGGAGTGACCCAGAACAGGGAAACTTAACAGAACAATGAAAGAAGGTGGTACCAGAGTATCTTGCTGAATTCTAGGGCTTTTTCCCCAGAATCTTCCAGATCTTAAAAGGTGATTGACAAGGTCTATCACCAGGGAAAGACCATCATGGGGTTTTGAGATGGGGGTATCCGAACAAACCATTACAAACATATAACAAAACATACAGAACTTTAGAAAACCCAAAATGCACACCTCAACAGCCAGGTACCACCACATCTACACATTCCCATCCTATAGGGATCGGAACTCCACTGCTGCACCGGACAGCCAGGGCATGACAGCAATTTGAGTGAAGAAATTTTTCTTTATATCTAATATAAACCCCTCCTGGCACAAATTGAAGATTTTTTTTTTTTTTGTCCTATCCCTGTAAATAAGTGGTTTCCAGCCTGCACAAAGAAGAAAGGAAAATTACTGATTCACATCTTTCTCTTTTCACATATGTACATGCATCCCTCAAAATAAAAATAATAAAAAACCCCCCCAAACCTAAAAAAAAACCAAACCAAAAAAAAGCATACCAAAAAACAAACCCCCCCAAAAAACAAGAGCAAAACAACAACAACCAAACAAAATGATCGACTGTCCCCCCCAAAAAAATCCTAACCCCAGACCCACATCATATATAATTTTAGTCAGAGTCCCCTTCTAGTTCAGTTTTATGGGCATACTTACAAATTTTGGAGTTGGTGTCCTTTCTGGTTGTTTGGGTTTTCTTAAGAGCATTTTTCCTTTCCCTTAATTTTTTATTTTTTGGAATTCCATCTTAAAGGTCCAACAGCAAATTAGACTGACAGTGAAACAATATACCTCAATCTGTATAAAAATATGTCAAATATGTGAGGGGAGCAAACTGAAGAAATAGCTTTTTGCAGACATATTTTGCCCCTTGGGAGAAATCCATCACCCTTGCAGGTCTTTTAAGTGAGGCAGTGGTTCAATAAAGCTTTCTGTTATAGTAACATTTACCATGCACTGATATTTAGCACACTTTTTTTTTTCCCTACAGGCAAATTGCTATTAATATGACAACATTTAAATGCAAATTTTTATTAATATGACAGCATTCAAACATGCAAATACAAATAAAGAAGTCTTCGCCTTTTAAAATGTTTATTAATAAAAAAAATAGTAATTTGCACACATCCAATTCATAGCATAACCTAAAAACCATTTAACAGGTGAAAATTTTGGTAGGTAAGGTCCACTGAAATTCCTGTTTTATAAAAGTATAAATGTGCATAATATGTTAAGTTGGGAACATCAAATTATATCCTACATAACACTCGTAACTTAAACATACCTCAAAACATCCTGGTATTAGAAATAGATTGTGCTGAGGGTTAGCTCATTTCAATTTTTTTGTAAATAGTAATCTTTCTCCTTGCTGACATCTGCCACAAGAGGGAGAGATGAACACAAAATAGGCCATTAAATCAATTCTACAAATTTGAGGTCTCTAAAATAAATGTTGTGATAGATTTAATTATAGGACATGATACTGTTTTGAAAGACTGACATTTAAAAAAAAAAAGGAAAGAAATACAACATTTTGGCTCTGCAATGTAGTATTTAAACCAGCCCAGAATGAGGATGTCAAACATTATCTGAACTTGCTGTACCTCTCTAAAAAATAAAGTACTTTTTCTGAGGGCATGCTAATTGCTTTCTCACAGGGTGCAGGATTTAACTCAATGTCTTACCAGCACTGTTGTGGATTACACTGCAGGAAACACCAAGGCAAATAAATTTCTTCTCTCTCTTGCCCTGGAAAATAAAGAAGGGGTAGAAGAACATTTAAAGGGATGAAGCAAAATCTTAATTAGCTGCATCTTGGAATCACAGAATCACAGAATCACAGAATCACAGAATGTGTGGGTTGGAAGAGACCTTCAAGATCATTGAGTCCAACCCAGCCCTAACACCTCAACTAGGTCAGGGTGCCAAGTGCCACATCCAGTCTCTTTTTAAACACATCCAGGGATGGTGACTCCACTACCTCCCCAGGCAGGCTATTCCAGTATTTAATCACTCTTTCAGTGAAAAACTTCTTCCTGACATCCAACCTGTATTTCCCTTGACGCAGCCTAAGACTGTGTCCTCTTGTTCTGTCAGTTGCTCCCTGGAGAAAGAGACCAACCCCAGCTGTCTACAACCACCCTTCAGGAAGTTCTGTAGAGTGATAAGGTCACCTCCGAGTCGCCTTTTCTCCAGGCTAAACAACCCCAGCTCCCTCAGTCATTCTACATACAGCTTGTTTTCCAAGCCCTTCACCAGCTTTGTTGCCCTTCTCTGGACACGTTCAAGCATCTCAACGTCCTTCCTAAACTGAGGGGCCAGAACTGGACACAGCACTCAAGGTGTGGCCTCACCAGTGCTGAGTACAGGGGAAGAATGACAGAAGGGATTTTTTATTGCTTAAATATATGTACACTTAGAACACCAGGGACTGCCACTAGATAGAACTTGAAATAAAATACTCTGAACAATAGGGTTTCAAACTTTCTGAGTTAAAGGTCTGGATAATGTGAAAAAAGGTATTGCTTTTGCCCAAGGAGAATGAAAGAATAAAAACAGTGTGTGAGAAGGTACAGTCCTGTACTCCTGTACTCCCCCTCACAGACTCATTTCATATTCAGATTACTGCTGGGTAAGACCTTCTCTGGAGCTCCATGACTGAGAGTGGACAAAGTAAACTGCTCCAGAGAAGAGTAGTCTTTTAGAAAGAGTTCAAAATAACTCAAGATTGTGAAGAATTGTCTGAGAGACAACAGGAGAGTGTGATAGAGAGGTTTGCAGGGTAAGGCCATAGTTTATGACCAGGCTCACAATAGCTATTAAGCAATTTTATTCACATTTCCTCAGCTTTATCCTGGCATTATGATTCTCACTCTACCTGTCTGAACCAACGTTAATCTTTTCTTCAGCTTTAGAGGACACTGGACTCAGGACCAAAAGACGGATCCTAATTGTTATTCTTTGTTATTAATTCTGCATGGTAACAACACTCAAAAGACATTCCATTCCAGGCTAAGAACACTGCAAATAGAAAAAGGGAACACATTCCAGGTATTCTCCTGCAGGCTATCATTACTCGTAATTTGTCCAGAAATAATCCCGTGCCCTCTAATACTCACTTTTGACTCCAGTTATTGGTAAGCACTTTCCTAATGTGACAAATACTCCATTTGAAAACAAAACCAGCTTCAAGTACTCTCTTCCTAGAAAATTAATTCGTCCTGCTTTTCAGACACAGGGACATCGGGACTAATTTCTGTTACCGCCTCGAAACCCATGGTTTGTGAAGCAAGGCATGGCAGCATCAAGGATGTTATCCTGCTATACTGGTTCATCTATGACAGAGCAAAACTGGGACATGGACAAAAAAAAGTTGTGATTTAGCCTCTCCTTCATCAGACACCACCAAAAGTTCCATTTTAAGGGGAAAAAAACCCCACCAAACTACTTTTTTCTAGTTTCCTAATATCCCATTCCAATGAGGTATCCTTTCATACTTTCTAGTCACAACAGCTCTACTTTTTACAGACACTGATACTCCTTTAAAGGAACAGTCTTCCCAATTTTTGTGATTTTAAAATACATTTTAACTTTGTTATTTTGAAAGCAAACCTCACAAAAGTGTCAAATTCTTGTCTATTGCTCTCCGGCTCTATTTTTCATCATCTTCAAACACATATTCTGCCATTTTCAGATTTCCTCACATCCTTCTATACTGCCATGAGACAGAAATTTTGTTTCCCTTGGTATAATGTTTTCTTCTCTAGCAAGAAGTTTTCATGTTTGGCAACAGTAGTTCAATAGTCATCAACTAAGAGACTTTTTCTTCATTTTAAGTATTCTTCAGTTTGCTACAATTTTTTTTTTAATGAACAGATCAAACAATATTTAATGAGAATTGATATTCTTTTTAAAACGAGAATCACTTGGAACACCACTTTTTTTTTTGTCTATTCACAACAGTTTCAAAGTCAGTTTAAAACCTTCAGTCTCCTGATAATTTCCATTAATGACCTATCTTTAGATGTCTATGAGTTGTCCATATAAATATGCAAGAGTTTGGGTGAATTCTGGTGGAAAAGGATTCAAAAACTGATTAAATGCAGTGAATTATTTTTTTTTCCAAAGACCTACTGAGTTAATCAAATACATTGTCTACTAGGAGAGTATATAGGTCTTATCATAATAGGGGATCATAGAATCATAGAATATCTTGAGTTAGAAGAGATCCCTAGGGTTTTTTTCTTTTTTTTTTTTTCTGGTTTCACTACAGCTTACTTCTTATACTGAGCTTAAACCCCTTGTTTTGCAAAATGCAGTTTGGGAAAGCTCTCTGTTCTACTTTGTTTCAAATCAATATTTATTAGCAATATTTTGGCTCTGATGCAGACAATAAGAAGACATGCATGAAACAAGTGAAAAATTACCTAATACAGAATTTGGGATTAGAAGATCATAAAAAGATAAATATATTTTGTATTATTGTTTACCCATAGGATTAATCTAAGCAGATGAGAAATAAAACAGATTTTTTTTAATGAGAAAAATCTCTGTTTTATATGTGTATCTTTATGTTTACATTAAGCTACTATGAGGAATTTTGTAGACATAGAAAGATTTTTTAATAAATACCTAAAATTTTAAATGAAGAAAAAGGACAAATAAATATATTGCTAAAAATAAAGGCAAGAAAAAAACCCCTAAGACTGTTGTTTTGTTTGTTTGGGAGTATTTTTGGGTGGGATTTTTTTTTGGGGGGGGTGTTTTGGTTTTTTTGCGTTTTTTTCTGTGTGAAGGAAATCCAAGTTTAGAAAATTAATAATTTTAATTTGTTGCATCAAAATCAGCAGAAACTTGTCCTACAATGATGTAAAGACACAGAAATGGGAAAAGTAAGGTGGGCAATATCAAATGAACATAGAGTCCTGAAAATTTTCCCATAATAAAACAATTTGGCTTTTTTTTCATTGATGGTACTACAAGAGTTTAAAGTCTGCCCATGCCTGTGACTGAGCAGATTCTACTTTCCCTTGAAAGGCAGAAGCTGAAGGGCTGTGCCACACTGTGAGCTCACCACAAAGTTTGCTTATTGGTCCGATATCTCACAAAAAAACCTCTGTTAACTCAGACATCTAGACTTAGACTACCTAGAGACTCCCCTGAGCCACAAAAATAATATTAAAAATACACAAAAAGAGCATCAAGCTGTAAAACAGTCACTTTGAAGCAATGTATCTTATCTCTGCCAAATCTAAAGGTCTCACTTCAAAAAGGCAAAGCAGAGGTAAAGGGCAGCAGGGAGGGAGAAAATGTTTCCAGGGAAGAATAACAGTGCAGTGAAAGAAATTAAATGGATGATGGGATGTCATGAGGCAGTGTGGCCCTGGAGGAGAGCACAGATCGATGTTTCCAGATCTAAACCAGAAAGTTAGTTCCTAACATACGTGCATATCCAATTATAGTTTTGAAAATTATTCTTCTTTTCTTTATTTTAAGTATTTGAGCAACTGTGTGAGCAGGCTGCCATGCTTTGAAAAAACATCCCTATGTGAAGTAAATTTTTCACTGTGGTATTTGTGTAATGGCTGCTTTAAACATATTAATATGCCATAGAAGTCAAACTGTCAAGTGAGAGAAAATCTGGCATACAAGTGATATAAAAGAGTGAACAGAGTGAAGAGGGAAGATACTGAGATTTTCCCAACATATTAATATTTAATAAGCTACTTACATTGATTATGAATGAGCCGCAAAGTTTGCAATTTGCAAACTTACTTCTGTTTTCCAAATAAGCCAAAAAAAAAATTGAAGTTTTCATTGTGTGATGACACAATGACATGGAAGAAGAAGAAGCAGCTTAGTAAGGATAAAAACAATATCTATATCTTCAGCACACTAGTCTTCCACAAAATACTCAGATTCCTGTATTTTCTTTGTTATAGATTGTATGGAAATCTTCAGGAAATTCTTTTTCAAAGAGAAGTATGACTGTAATTACTGTATATGGGACTACGATGTTTGTTATAATAGCTTTAAAAGGCTCACATAATTCGTGTTTGTAAATCATTTTAGTGTAATCAGGATGCAATTACAGAATTGCAAAATCTATTATTACTATTATTATTATTATTACTATCACACCAACATCCATTAAATGCATACAAGATCACATCGTAATTTGTATTGCATGAATCTGTTTGACATATAAACAAACCAATTCAGCTTTTTCTCTTGCAATTGAGGATGAGGGCTGGGATGGACAATGAAAGGCCTGGTGTAATATTATGTTGTATATTTTGATGGAAACTTCTCACATATTGAGTGGAATAGTGGTTACAGTTAGTTCATGCACTCTGCTGATAGAGACAAAAAGGTGTTGTCTTAACAGTTTATGAAATAGAGCTCTTATCCACACCTATTTTAGAAGTCAAAAGCACAAGTACGATCTTATCGTCCTCCCATTATTTGTCTGCGTCCAATTTTGTAAGTTTGTAGTAGACTATTTAACTGTGGCATTCTTAAGAAGTTTGATGTAAGTGCCATATCACAAAAGTGAGGAAAAACAGCTTTCTTTACAACCTGGGCAAGGATTTTCCAATTCTTGATCCTGAAAAAAAGAGGTCTTTTTTAAAAGATTGTGTTCTTGGCCAGATTAAACTAACAGCAACAGCAATATTCCAGTACATCTTTGTTTGTGGTCATCAGCAGTAAAAGTCAACACAATGGGATATACATGCATCAGTGCTTGAGGCACAGAATTGATTGATATGATAGCTGTCCCCGAGGTATTCCCCTCCCTTAAGGCAAGATTGGCTATTTCTACATCATTTCTGATGGACGTCTGTCTAATTTGTTCTTAAAGGCACTTGATGTTGCAAAGTCCGTGTCCACTTTTTTATCCTGCAATCTATTCAGGATTCATGATCTACTTATGATGATCTCTCTGATTAGAAAAAAAGAAAAAAGTGGTTAATACTGGAGCAGAGTTATCTTTGCTGTAATTTTAGGCTGCTACTAGCTACTACTTCTCTCCACTAAGGCTCTTCTAAAATCTAGGGCATCATCTTGAGCTGCAGTTTTAGTCAATCAGGATCCATCTAGTGCACATGGTGTCTTCTTTCCACCAGTTTTTATTGAACAGCATGGTGGGATTTTGCATCCGTTTGGTAGCTGAATTCCATTATTCTCCTCTGACAGACTAACATTTTAACTCAGTGGGATCATAATTTTTATTCTGCAAAGTTTGTCAGATGCATCAAGCACTTAGGCTTTCTGCACCCAAAGGAACCTTGAAGAATTTCTCAGAAGTAACACATGTTTCTTGACTCACTTTTTTTTTGATAAATTCTTGATGGATGCTAATAATTTCCTTATTCCTTTATGGTTTTATATGTCACTGCTTAGGTGCTCCATCATTTTTCTTAGAACTTAAATTACAGTGACTGACAATGCCCAGTTTACCAATATAAGAAAAAAATACATTCTTAAATAAATAGGGGTATTTGTATTTACATTACCAGACTTAATGACAGAAAGATTTCTTACACACTGGCTTAAATATATTTGACTTGATTAAGTAGTTTAACTTTTTCTGTCCCTTGGATATTATTCCATTGATGCTCAAGAAATATTAGTGTTTCCTACATTTTAATCAAATAACTGAGACTTTTTTTCATAACAAGACAGAAAAACAGAATCATTAATGTTGCAAAAGAACTCCAAGATCATCGAGTCCAATCTGTGACTGACTACCACCTGGTCAACACGACCAAAGCACTAAGTGGCATGTTCAGTTGTTTGTTGAGCACCTCTAGAGATAGGGACTCCATCAGCTCCCTGGGCAACCCCTTTCTAACACTTAGCAACCACTTCTATGAAGAAATTCTTATTCTGTACAACCTGAACTTCCCCTGCTGCAGCTTAAGGCTGTTTCCCCTTGTCCTATTTCTAATTGCCTGGGACCAGAGACCAACCTCATCTGTTTGCACCCTCTTGTCAAGGGGTTGTGGAGAGGCAGAAGGAACCCCCTGAGCCTCCTTTTCTTCAGGCTGAGTCCTCCCATCTCCCTCAGCCTCTTGTATTACTTGGTCTCTAGATCCATCCCCAGCTACCCCCTCAATGTCTCCAATAGTGAGGGGCCCAGAACTGAGCACAAGATTTGGGACGTAGCCTCACCAGTGCCGACCACAGAGGTTCTATCACTGCCTTGGTCCTGATGGGCATGCTATTTTGGTAATGAGGAAATCATCAGCGTCTTGCCCATCTGGGCACTCCTGGGCTCCTGTCCAGCCACTGGGACCAGCACCCCCAGGGCCCTTCCCAAAGGGCCCTTTCCAGCCCTTCTGCCCTGCAGTGGTGTAAGATGTCTCCCTCTCTGGATCCCGGTCGCGTGCTGCCTGGCTAGCCCTGGCATCAGCTTCAGTGAGAGGTACAGTTCCATATCCTGGGATACGTGCCCGGTCCTGTGGGGTTTTGCCCCACAGAAGCGTGAACAGTGACGAGGAATAAAGGAAGGACTGCTATGGGGAAATTCTGCTGGAGTTTATTGAGGCCCACGCAGGACCACATGTCCACCAGAAATTCTGTCCACGAGAGCGCAGATCTCCCTCGTGTAACACCTTAAGTGTGGGGGGGGAGAAAGGGGGAAGGGCACAGTGGGGAACCAGCCCGGGGTATGGAGGGGGTGGCCCTGTGCATAAATGACAATCAGTAGAACAAATCAATAATGCAAGGGAGGGAACTCCTTGCATCCTGTCCCATCACTCGACGCCCTCACTAGAACTTTTCAGACACAGGGAGAGGCCCCAAAGTGACTGACAGGGCTCGGGGGTTCCTTAACTGATGATTGACACATAACTATAACTCAGGGGAAACCATGAAGGGTTTAACATGGGGGTACAAGGGACAAACCATTACAACTTATAAAAAACAGTATAAAGCAAAGAACAAATACGCACATAAAACTGATAAAACCAAAACCACACCACTATACTGCCCCAGTCTGGAGCTGCAGGGGTTGGTGAGACCCAGAGCGGGACCTGGCACTTCTCCTTGGTGCCCCTCACACCATTGCCCTCAGTCCATGGCCAGCCTGTCCAGGTCCCTCCTCAGAGCCTTCCTGCCCTCCAACAGATCCACACTCCCACCCAGCTCCGTGTCCTCCATGAATTTACTCTGGGTACACTTGATCCCCTCATCCAGATCATCAATAAGGACTTTAAACAGGGCCAGACCCATCACTGATCCCTGGGGACACCACAGTGACTGGCTCCCAGATGGATGCAGCACCATTCCCACCACTCGCTGGGCTGGGCCATCCACCAGTTCCAGAGGGGACTGGACATGTCCAGGCCCTGGGCTGCAGCTTTTCCAGGAGATGCCATGGCAGACAGTGTCAAAGGCTTTTCTGGGGTCCAGGCAGACACATCCACAGCCTGCCCCTCATCCACCAGGCAGGTGACCTGCTCATCAGAGACCAGGCTGGTCAGGCAGAACCTGCTTTTTCTAAACGCATGTGAAACTTTTTGGCGAACCTTTTTTCAAGAACGATATGATGCACCCTGCCTGTCTCCATCTATCATCCTCTCTGTTAGAAGACTTCTCCTTTTTATACTGTTTGTAGCTCAATGAGCAATTAATTTCTTTTGCTTTTATGTTTTCATTTGTATCCACACAGTCACGAAATACTTCCATATTTGTCTCACGTTTGTTTTCATTTTCTACATACTTTGTTTATTCTTATTGTTTAGATTACTGATGAGCCAAATGTAGTTTCAATTTTTTTAATTATACCTCAAATTTCATAATAATATGTGATTACCTTGACTTAACATTTTTGCCATTTTCTCTACCTCTCCATCACCCTATTTTCAAAGTTTAACAAAATCTCTCTTGGGGAAAAAAAAATCAGTTTCCTCTTATTTGTCTTTCCTATTCTACCTCAGGTACAAATGTTTTAAATCTTCTATTACCACAAAGTATTTGGATGTTCTTGCATTTACTTAAAAAAGAAATATGGATTGTTCTCTCTTTCTAATCAAATGGTGCTCAGCAAGAGGACACCTGTATTTCCTCTCTCCTTCAATCACTAGCAACAAACCTCAGCAGTCTGTCATTCTCTGTAGATGAAACTCAGGAAAAGACATCTGCTACCCAAAGATAAAGCACTACCTTTAATGACAGGGTGGAAATAAGTGGATCTGGAGGATCTGCTCTCTTAAAGAGGAGCATGACAAAAAGTTTAAAAACACTTCAATCTAAGTTCTAGTGTGATGGATCAGAAAGAAAATGTAGGAAAATTCCTATTGCAGAAGTCTCATAAATAAAATAAGGAAATCCTCAGCCTCCCTTTTATTGGACAGGTCATTTCCTGTCACTTTTATCCTCAGTTCACCTACTTGCAATGATATGCAGATTTGCCATGAATTTGAGTTTTTCTATACAATGTATTATTCTGTAGACACTGGTCCTTCTCACTCATGGATTGTCTTTACCCCACATGTTCTAGAAGATGATCCCAATGTGAAGAGTTTCTGTCTGCCCAACCTCAGCTGGTCTTAGGAAAAAAGAATTTTTTTCTCCTTTTAAAGAGATCAATTCGACCACAGGAAGCACCAGTGAAGGATAAGACAAACATTCACAGCCCTTCTAGCAAAAGAGGACAATGCCAAATGTCAAGACTGAACAATGACGCAAGACTGGAATTTTAGTGACAACAGAAGTTTAACTCCTGACTCTATTAGTCCCTCTTCTAGAGATTCATTGTCACTTTTGAGCTGTGCAATGCCATTTATAATATTGTCAACCAGTCACAGAAATGTTGATTTGATGACATCCCTCCTGATGTCATCCCAACCTCCCACCTGAATCAGGATTATCATTCAACAAGTTCTCTGGGAAACATATTTCAGTGACACACTGCCTACTGATAGTCAGTAAAATTTTCCACATATTCAGCTTGAGCTTACTAAGCCACGCTTTAATGCTGTTTGATATTGTTTTGCCATCCTTCCCAAAAGAGAAGAGTTTGGTTCCAATGTCTCTGTAACTGCTTATTGGCCATCTGCAAGTTCCTGTATATGTTGGTTGTGACTCTGGAACGTGTATCTTTTTTCTCTCTCATTGATACTGAATCCCTAAAGGCAACCAAAACAATATTGTGATTTTCATCTCAAATTCCTGCCTCCTTAAGGCTAGAACATTATCACTGGAACATTCCTAGACCATCTTCCTCTATGTATTGTGCTTCATTCCTTTACTGATGTCACTCATGACAGTCTGGACCAGGCCACTATGTGCTGCAGGAAGCAGGTAAGAGGGTCTAGCCATGGATATAAGACAGGTATTTACCTTGTTTTCATGGCAGACTAACAATTATGATTCATTCTATTTACTAGCATAAAGTCAAAAATGCCTGCTGAATCATCTTTGTGGAATATGCAAGCCATTGGGAATTTGACATGCATTAAACCACCTTGAATGAGAAAAATTATAGTGCCAGGCTAAATTTTCACAACTCAAATTTTTGTAATCTGAGCATGTTCTGAACAAGATGGTCCTGCCAATCATCTGGTATTTAAAATAAAACCTTAAAGCTTCATCAGTGTTAATTACAAAACTCTGGAAACATTAACTGCTACTACTCTTTGGATGTATATGCAGCAAATATTTAAGACATTTCCCGTGTTTGCTTGGGCAGACATACTAAAAATAGCTAGGCATCTTCCGTGAAATTCCTAATTATACACTAAGAGACAAAATTAATAATTGAACTATATGTATTGCTGATATGTGGTCACCCTTTCTCTTTATGGATGAAAGACTACACAAAAGTTGAATCCAGAGAAGGTGAGTAAAACTGGTGAAGTTTCTAGAGGGTAAATCCTGTGAGTAGATGAGGGAGCTGGGGTTGTTCAATCTGGAGAAAAGGAGCCTCGGGGGGGACCTTCTGGATTTCTGGATCTCCACAACTCCCTGAAAAAGGGTACAGCAAGGGGAAGTTGGGCTCTGCTCCCAGGGAACAAGGGACAGGATGAAAGGACACACACTCATTACACCAGGGGAGATTCAGGTTGGGCACCATGAGGTATTTCTTCACAGAAAGGGTTGATAAACACTGGAAGCAGCCCAGGAAGATGGACACGTCACCATCCCTGGAAGTTTCCAGGGAACGGCTGGATGAACCACTCAGTGCCCTGGTGTAGGTGACAAGGTGGGGATCAGTCACAGGTTGGAATCATTGATCTTGGAGGTCTTTTCCAACCTAAATGATTCTGTGATTCTGTGAAAAGTACAACTAAGCCACCACTAATTATCAAGTCACAAAATAACAGTGATGCTCATTTTATATGTGTACATCAAAGGTTCTTACAGCACTATTATCAGAAAGTCTGATTATTAGTAAGACAGACATACCTTCATGGTGAAATAATGAGCCCTCTTATAGGCAAAGTGATAATCTCTGTTAGCATTTATATCACTGAAATACGCTAATGACTAAGCATTTCAGACAAAATAGTATTTTATTTTCTCCTCTCCACAAAATCATGTTCCTATGAATTTAGCAAGGACAAAATTCAAAGACAATGATTATATTGCTGATACAGTCATATAGTCATTGATATAGATGCACACAATTGGGCAAGATAATTCAGAATGGAAAGAACAAATTGCTTATTACTTTCTGCATCAACTATAAAAACTGAGAAAAATAAATTAAGAGATGCCATCCACTAAACCTCCACAGTGTATGGTTCATAAAATCACCTGTTTCAATGCGAACGTATTTTTCTTACTTTTAAACATGAGAAAACAAAACAAATCAAAAAACTAAAATGGTAAGCTGTATAAGGAATGAGATTAAAAAAACCCCAAACCTAGCCTGAAATTTAAATACAGTAATTGTGTAAACTGACGGTTCATCAGTGGGAAAAATTGCATGTTAAACGCCAAAATCTATATGAAATATAAACATCTGAAAGGTCAGTATATGCCATTAGGACATTTTTAATGGACAGGGAACCATCATGTATAATACTAGCAAACTAGTATTACACACTACCCTGGAGTGTTGAATCTGTTTCCTTTAAAAATCAAATGTTTACCAAAAATGTTGATCTCTAAACCTAATTCAGGATGGTTTGTCAATGTTTTTAAGGTTATGTTTATCATATTCAAACCACTTTGTTCAACTGGAGATGGGCCCAAGAGATTTTCCTGGTGCAGTAGAGAAATACATTTGTAATTGCCACCAGGTTGCAAGAGTCACCTTCAGAGAACTTAATGGTTTAGAGAAGCATCAGGTTTGACCCAGCAGAAGCATGTTTTTACCTTCAGGAAACCTGGGTATATGTCTAAAATCCAGCTAAATGCCTCGAAATACAAGTTTGGTTCCTACCTCAGTCATCTCTTTGCAATACACTTAGCAAATTGAACTGCCAAACACCTTTTAGACAAAAGTATGTGTAAAATAGAGTAATAATTTTCTCAGTAGGGAACGTGAAGACAAATTATTTTTTTACTTGCAAGCTAATTAAAAATGTTTAAATGAAGTAATTATTGAAATAAAACTATCATGTTAAATAGAATGCTAAACTAATTTATTTATTCTTAATCAATTTTCCAGTGTTGTACATAAAAATACTAAATTAATGAAATTTTGTTTGCTTTTTTAACAAATTCATTAAATAAATAAAGGAGGAGAGGAGAATGATTTAACCTCAATAGATCTGGAGATTATGAAAAGACATGCAGAAATCAAATACATTGAGTTAATTTTTATATTAGGACTGTTAAATTGGCAGCAACCCATGTCCAGTTCTGCAGTTTAATTTAAAAGTAATTTATTTTGCTAATCTGTTTCTACTTTGAAAAGAGAAACAAATAAAAGCCTTGTTCTACCAAATGAATGGAAGAGTTTGAATCAATACAATTTCATTCGTTTGTAGAATCATTGAATCGTAAACTCATTTGGGTTGGAAGGGAACTCAAAGACCATCTCATTTCAACCTCTCCCAGCCATGGGCAGGGACATCTTCCACTATCCAGGTTGCTCAAAGCCCCATCCAGCCTGACCTTGGACCCTTCCAGGGATGGGGCAGTCACAGTTGCTCTGGGCAACCTGTGCCAGGATCTCACCATCTTCACCCCAGATTATACCTGGATTACATTAGAGCAGAGTTCTGGTATAAATGAGCACTTTTTATGTATTTGTGGTAGAGTGGGTTGTAGGCTGCAATAGTTTCTAGGGGTTGCTAGCAATCTAAACCACTACCACCCTCTCTTATTTCCAACAGAGTATGAAGGAACTTCTTTTCAGAGAACAGCACTAAGTCTACTAGTAGGCAAATAGCTTACATAAATATGCCCCAGTTCCATCAAAAGGCGTAACACAAACGAACCATATTTATTATTTAGCTGATAAATGCAGTATCTGAAGTAGAGATATAGTGCTTGAAGCACTCCAGTTGATTTTGAGGTACAGCACAGCTTCAGAATGTTTCCATTTTTTCTATATTTTCTAACAACTGTGATTTTTATTATAGGTAAGTGGACCTAATACTCATGAAATGTGTCAGATTTACAGCACTGGAAATGAGAAGCTTTCAGTTTAATGCAGAGAAGAGCTGGAGCGAGGGAAGAGGCAGAAAGAACATTTTGATTCCTGAGGGATATGTCTCTGCTCCTTACTCTGGTCTCTGGAGGGAGTGGCTCATCACTGGGGCAGCCCTCCCTCTACTGCTTCAGTGACCACAGCACATTGGATTTCATTGAATTTTACAACTATGAGAAGAACAGCTACATGTATTCAGTTTCTGGTCTCTCCTTAAATATTTTCTAAGCTAAAAAATGCATTAAACTGAGTATCTTCACTGAAGTTTGTCCAGACTCTTTTCATCAACACTGCTGGTTTATGTTCCAAGGGCTATTGACCAAATCAATATAATGACACTTTGTCCTTCCCATGAAAACTTGTCACCAGTTATATTCACCTGTCATAAAAAATTTGAAAGATAGAGAAGTATTTATGAAGAATACATGGAAGAAAAATGTAAAATAAGTAAGAGGAAACAGAAAGTACATCATAAGAAGTCTCACAACCTATTTTTAGTTCATTCTTCACTCACCATCTTAAATTACCATCTTTGTCTGAGGATACAATCATTCTAAGCTAAACTGGGAAGTGTCATTTAAGGGTTTTAAGCTTATACAAACTCTTATGTGGAGCATAGCCAATACTGGAAAGATAGAAGCAGTGTGACTCATAAAAAAAATTACTTTCAATATCTCATGATATTGGTAAGTATCTGAGTCAGACTGTACAGACTTTAGTCAGTTAATATCAGACTGATAGCCCACAAGGTGATACAATGCCACCTTTCTCATTTATTCAGATTGGTGGTTCAGTTTGTCTCAATAATATAACCAGTTATATCATCTCTGGAAGGTTAAATGTGGTTGTGAGAAACAGAACTGTGTCAAGAAATCAGCATAGGTATAAAAGTTTTAAACTTCTTTTTTTAATAATAATCTTAAGAATCTCTACTTTTCTTGTTTCATAGAAACTGTATTTCTGGAAACATCCATAGCGGGTAGCAGCAGCTAGGCTAACAACTGTGTTGGGAGCTAAAGTTTTGTAAAATCATCAAACAGTTTTGGGTGGAACTAACCTCAAAGATCATACAGTTCTAACTCCCCTATTGTGGTCAGTGACACCTTCCACTATCCCGGGGTGCTCAGAACCCCATCCTTGGGGGGGCCAAGTGTCCTTGGCCTTGGACATTTCCAGAGGTTGGGCTGCCACAGTTGCTCTGGACAACCTGTGCCAGGGCCTCCCCACCTTCACAGGGAAGATTTTTTTCCTAATATCCAATCTAAACCTTTCTCTTTCAGCTTGACCCCTTCTCCTGTCTCTGAATGCTTTTGTAAATAGTCTCTGTCCATCCTTCTTGTAGCCTCCCTTCAGGTATGTGAACGACTGTGTTCATAGAGTGTGGTGAAATTGTGATCCATTTTTTCAATTTTTTCCTCAGGTTTCTCTGTTTTTCTAAAGGAAACATATCATACTTGAAAGGCCAATCCCTCTCCACTATATGTATATATGTATGTATATATATATATATTTGAAAATTAGAAAGAGCACAATAATTACTGTTGAAGGGGAAAACAGAACAGTTTATGTGGTCTCCTGGCTCAGTGATCTTAGACATCTTTCCCAACACACATAGGTCTATGACTGTATGAAATATGGATAAATGGAGCCCTGGAGCCAGCAGAGTCCATGGACTCCTCAGGGGTGGAGTGCCAGGAAGTATCAGTGTTTCTGGTGTTGGGCAACCAAGCTTCCCCCCCTCTCATCCTCAAAACATTTACTGGAAAGACCCCCACCAAAATCAGCAAGACTGGTATTGATCTCTGTGGAATTGTAGTGTGGTTACTCCCCTTGAGTGCTGACTTCTTTTGGCCTTGTTGAGCAGTGACATCCCTGGTCTGACAGGACAGATGGATATTCTATTGAAGGTGGAGCTCTTGGAAATGTCTTGCTGGAAGAGAAACTTTCCATAGTGCCACGTGCACTGCAGGGCAAGCAGGATGGGAATGAAGTTATGAGGGGCTGCAAATCACCTGCGTTCTTTAGCATACAGACAGACTTTATTTCCAGAAGGTATTATATTGTCTCCCAGATTGCGTATTTACACCAGTAAATAGGACACCAACAAACCCCCTCTTTTTTATTTATCTGTCTGTGGAGAAAACATAGCAGGCAGAAGAGATCGAGAGAGAATTCTCAGTTGCTTTAAAATGAAAAAAAATCAATGTACAGCAATTGAATTTAAATAACTAAAACAAATCTGTTGTGATTAGTTCATATATTTGTGCACTTTAATCTGTCTACTGGAGTATTCCTTTTGTTTCTTTGTTGGTAATTTTTCCCCTCTGGTACTAAAATTGTACCTGAGTCTTTCTGCACTATAGCCTCAAAGCATAAATACAAGACCACAGCATCTTTGTTGTTCAGGGAAGTGTCAGTCACATCAATTTTGTCAGAAAGTAAGAAAAAGCAAAACCTTCATAGGAATTGTCCAAGGACTTCAAACAAATTAACTAAGCCCTTATTAAATTAATAATTGTTACTTATCACAGCAACAACTTCTTTTGAAGCATAAGTATTCTGAAACATAAGTTGCCCGATCATGGTGCCAGTAGAATTCTGCCACCTCCAAGATGTAAAAATTTTTCAATAAATTACCAGGAGTAATTTCACTAGACTGTAGCATCTTATATGAAGATCGAGTTACATATAATATAAAATTTATTTTTATATCCTTATATTTATTTATTTTTATATCCTTATATTTATTTATTTTTATGGATATAAAATGAAAAGTTTAAAAAAAGAATTAAACATTTGGACAAACTTTGTGGAGCTAAGGCTCTAAGCTGCTTGTTTTGGAACTAAACAGCAATACTCTTATTGTAGAAGTTAAACTAATTCTGACTACAATGCCTGTTCCTAACAATTCAAGTTATTTTTGATACTTTATTTTCTGTGTCATGCTTAAAATGAGATCTGAAAGAAAGTTGACAGGGAAGAGCCTTTAAGTAGCCATATGGAAATACTCAAGTACTGAGCTACAAACAGAGGTACAAAATGGTACAGTCTGGACCTCAGGAAAAAATAGGAGTCTAGGGATCAGAGCAGATCAAGTTTCTGATATCATTAAGCAGTCCTCTTTCTACACGTGCTGTTTGTATTCCTTACAGTGCAGCCATAGCTGAAATAGAATTGATCAAAACAGAGAGATTGTGATATCAGATTTGCTAGGAGCAGACAAACAGCAGCACAGCTCCATGGTAACAGACGGATACCTTTCCTATCTGTATGAGGGAATGGAAGGAGCTGGGTTAAGCGAAGGTTAGGCTGGACATCAGGGAATGGCTCTTCCCCCAGAGGGTGCTGAGCACTGCCCAGGCTCTGCAGGGAATGGGGAGCTCAAGGCTGCCAGAGCTCCAGGAGCATTTGGACAGGGCCCCCAGGGATTCACAGGGTGGGATTGTTGGGGTATCTCTGGGGCCAGCTGCTGGGCTCAGTGATCTCTGTGGTCCCTTCCAACTCAGGATGCTCTGTGATTCTATGAAATACAAAATGGCGATGCATTTTCACAGAATGCATCTCTTAATGGTGACTCCTTCCTGGTTGACCAAGTAGGTAAAAGACAAAGAAGGCACATCCTTAGTCTTTGTTTTCAACTCAGCCTTCTTTATTCTGGTTATTTACCACTCCATAGTTATTGCAGAGTTTTTTTCTGTACAGTGACATGTAATGATGCAACTCCACAGAGATGTGTCATGGAGTGCTAAAACCCATTATTTAAATCACTGTCCCTATAAGACCAACTTCCGAATGTAGTTATGAAGCAACCACTTCAATGTTAACTGGAGCAGCAGGAGACACAATCTCAGAAGTATTTTTAGCGTTTCTTCTCAGGGGGCTAAGGGACCTTGCTGTTCCAAGGGCCTGAGCATCATCTTTGTGTGCAGTGTGTGTCACAAGTCAATAAAGGTTACCTGTTTTCCAAACCCCACATAGCAACAAATAGACCAGATATGCAGCTGACACCATTCTCTGGAGTTCTTTCAATAAAAGACATTTCAGAAAAGTCACACCTCTTTTAAACTGAAGTTTAATCTGATTATATACTCTATAGAATGTACCCTCATTATTATCTAAATACATCCCTCACTAGAGATCAGAACAAAGTTTATTCACAACCTCTTTTGAGCTGCAGAGGCTATAATTTTAACTAAAGCTAAACACAAGGGTGATTTTTATCTCCCACATTCATTTAATTAAACATGGTTCATAAACTGCCATCATTAATATTAAATCACCATGAAAAATCTCTGTAACATTAAATTAACCTTTGATTCTACATTTTTCCTTTTATGTCATATTTGATAAATCTTGCAAGGGGATTTATGGATATTATTTAACTAGAGACAAACAGCTGTATGCAAAGTACAACAGGAAGTACAATTTCTTGCTGTATGAGTCAGAAAATATAATTACAAATAAAATGCAGCTGCAGGCAAGAAGACGATTGTAAGATGTATATTGAGCTTCTTATAGCATGCTATTTTGTGATGCTTAGATAAAGGAATGCTATGACAAATCCTAGCTCAAATTAAGTAAACCCCTCAATGTTTAACTATGGATCATTTCATCTGACTTTCTGTTTATCTCTGACCTATTCATTCTATGTCAACCATGTTGTCCTTCATCATTGATCGTTAATGATCACTTATCATTGTCACCCTTCAAGATGGAAATTAGTTTCAGTTTTTGGAGTGATATTCACCCTTTTTTTTTCCCTAGTCAGTATTTCTTGTTATGGTTCTGACAAAGCAGAGCCATAACAAACCTGTTATGCACCATTGTCTCTGGACTAACCTACAAATTGCAGATGTCACAATCAACCTTATTTTAATAAAGGAATTCACCTAGACTCTTACAGGTTCCACTCTAAGGTGTATTTGATAGATGGCAAAGCAGTTTGTTCCTTATTTGTTTCATCACCAGTTTGTAAGTTTCTCTGTAAGGCATGAACAAATGAGCCCCATCAAATATTCCATTTCCTGTTCCACTACTGCCACACCCAGTCCTAAAAATTCCACTTATCTACTTACTGCTTATCTTCATTATTGTCAGAAATCTTTGCCACAAGCTGGCAAATAAAATGAGAGACAGAATTGTCCTTTTGTCTACTCCTCTTAGTACCTGATGCAAGTGCAGCTCACTAATTAACCGACTCTAAATAGTCTGGTGGATAACCTGGCCCCTATTATAGAATAGTAGAATCATAGAATTATAGACTTTTTAGGTTGGAGAAGAAATTTTAGATCATATAGTCCAACCATTAAATCAGAGCTGATAATTCCATCCCTAAACCACATCCCTAGGTTTGAGATTTACATGTCTTTTAAATATTTCCATGCATGGTGACCCAACCTATGGTCTGGGCAGCCTGTTTCAATTCCTAGACACCCCACAGGTAAAGAAATTTTCTCTATTATCCAATCTACCCCCTCCTTCACACAATTTGAAGCCATTTCCCCTCATTCTATCTTTCAATATCTGGAAGAAGGAATCCAACCCCACCTCACTGCAACCTCCAGCAAGGAGTTGTGGAGAGCCAGAAGGCCTTCCCTCTTGGTATGTACCATACCATCTTTTCTAAGAGTTTTTCTTTTTCCTGTAGCAATTGCTTTTTCAAGCAGTGAACAGGAAATAGGTCCATTGATTGTTAGTGTATCCAGTGATTATTTTCCATTAGCAAACACTTAAAAGTTTTTGATTAGCAAGTTCAGAACCCATTTAATATGAAACCTGTAGGTACTTGTAATTTTTTAAAGCACTTCTTCATCAGATGCAAGTCAAATGCCACACTAAAATGTACATGAATTACATGTAAGGAGCTAACCTTTATCAACCACATTTGTAGTCTTATCAAATAATGAAATCTGAACTATTTGACAAAACCTATTTTCCATAAAACCACATTGACTGGCATGAATTAGAGTCCCTCTCTCTGATTCTCTATTAATAGAAAACCATATTGACTTTTTCATTATATTGTCTGAGTTTTCTGTCTCGGTAACTGGCTTATAATTACTAAGACTTTTTAGCTCATCCTTTTTGAATATCAGCACCACAACAACACATTTTCAGAAAACCAGGTTTACCTAAAACTAATTTTTTTCTGGAGTGACTATTCCCTGTTTTTTGGTGTTTTTTTTAGTGGTCCATTCAAATGTTCCTGGATGCAATTAATTGATTAATTGCACTATGCAGAGTTTACATAGTTTACATGTTTTTATTTTGGATAGATTATGAACCTAGTAATCAGCCTGTCATGATATAGACATGTCGTTCTCTTCAGTGATGATGCTGAGAAAATATTTTTGATTGTTTATTTTTGTTGGGTTTTTTTCATGGTTTTGAGTTCTGTATCGACCATCACTAAAACAGGATGGCTCTGTAAATGAGCATTAACATTTTTCTTTATAGGGAAGTTCACATTTTCAATAAATGTCATTTTAAATAATATTTTTATTTCTATATCTTTTCTTGTCATCAATTTCATATGCAACCCTCCCATTCATGTATGTCCATTCAATGCTAAATAAGATAATAATTACAAAATTTTGATTGTTGGGTGGAAAATTCTGAATTCTGGATGTTCTTGTCAACCGTTGCAAATGATAAACTGGGAACTGATATTTTTGTGATCATCTTGGGGACGCTGGTTTTAATTTCATCATTGGTCTTCAAGGAGAAAAAAATTGTTCATAGGATGAATCAGGAAATAGAAGTAAACATCCTGATGAAATTAGACAGAGCAAGGGCGTGCCATATGACTTGCAACTGTGCTGCCCATTACTGCATAATTTTATTCAGGGAATTTATTTAAATTGTGGTGTGGAAATACAAATGTAGAACTTCTACACATTAGATCTCATCTAAACTCAGTGCAAATGCACAGTTCATCTCTGAAAGGTGTAGTAATTGTCTCTTCCTTTTCTTGAAAGAAGAATAATTTATCTCATGTTTGTTAAATGGAAACACTGCATAAGTATGCAGTTACTATAACAACAACTGCATCATGATTTCATACCCTGTTTTACCCTAGCAAGGTGCTTAATAGCCACATTTTGTTACAGCAGTCTGAAGATTACGACTGAATTTTCTGATGCCCGGAATGTGTGTATTCCCAGACCATGCATGGGGCTATGCAGGACGCTGTACCTACATTTTAAAGGAAGTATGTTTGAGACTTTTTCTCCACTCTTCTTCACTGCTTCCTGCAAAGAGAGCTTCCTGCTTCACCATCTGCCCTTTTCCATACCACAAATCCCTTGCCGTGTCAGAATCCATTGACAAAGTTGTGCTCACCACCATGTTTGACAGCTAATTTGTCCCACACATATACCATTTGCTTTATTTTTCTGCATGGACCACTCACAGCATTCCTGTGCTTCTTCCTCACCTGCACAGCTGGGCTGCAGGGCTTTATTTTTTTCCAGACCATTCTGACCACACCCTTGTACTTCACGGTCTGTTGCCTCCCTGTTGCTGCTATCTCCATTTTCCCCTCTCACACTTGCTTTCTCCTTGACCTGCTTCTCCATCACCCTGAGTCTTGGCAGTTTGTGCAAGAGAAAGGAACACTGTCTACTTCAGAGTTCTCCTGGCGAGGACATGGCTTTAAACAGAGTATTTGTCAATATTTGCCACAAAATATCCTACCTCATGCACTCGGGTTTTTAGGAGTAGAAACTCTGGTCTTTCTTTTCCTATGTCACCCTGTCCTAGATGCATGTCAGCTTTGTGGGATGGGAGGTCAGGCTCAGCACCTGCATCTGATACACGGAGTGGGTCCACAGGCAGGGGAACCAAGTCCTTGAGACAAGGCTTCTTGTGAGGCAACCTGGGGTGGGAATGGGAGGTAAGCATGGGAATATTTATTGCATTTATTTCAACATGGTTTAATCTTCTCTCCCCAGACAGATATTTTTGGAAGCTCTTATTTTTGAAGATTCAAGTTTAGCTGCCAAATTATATGAATACAGGGGGAAAAGTTTAGTCTTATTATTTCAAAAAGATCTTAGGTCAGCAGGGTAGTAGATACAGTAACTGAGATACTGTAGGGAGCAGTGCTGTTCACTCTTGATTCAAGCATGCTGAGCAGAGAAGAGTACGTGGTCCAGAAAGCCCTGCCAAATTCAGTTTTCACTCAGTCTGTCATGCACACCCAAATGCCATTCACAGGGCCCAACCTTGTTTGTCACTTCCTTGTATTTATCCTCCCCCCACACAGTATGATGCTCCTTCCCCTCTGGCACAGAGTTTGTCCCTTCCCAGTCCACCCTCTCATTTTCTGCTGTTCAGTCGCCCACCCCTCTCTCAGAAATTGTATAATTTCTTTCCCTGTTTTAACACTCCACTTGTGCTGATTGCCTGGTGTGCTCAGAGTACAGCTCCCCAAAACAGGAATCCTCTTCCACTGGCAGAGGTGAATTGTAGTATGTCACAATCAAGTGACACAACATTACAAGAGCCATGGATGACCTGGCTTCAGCTGTGCACTGAGAGCCAAGAGGAGACACCCAAACCTTCTCCTATCTGGCTTGAAAAGAAACTCACAGCCTCAGAATGTCTTTGCCTACACACTCTTTGTTTGGATCCAATTCCTTACTTTTAGTTTCACTTCCCCCTAAGGATAGGAAATATCACATGACAAGAATAGTAATAGTGAGGATAACTCCTTGAAGTATGAATTTTGGGCAGTACAAGGATTTGAAGTGCAAATCAGATCTGGGCAAGGAGAAATAGTTTGTCAACTTTTTAAAACATTCTTTCAAGGAGAGAATAAAATCTTGGAGTATTAGAAGATTAGGAGTATTATCCATACTCATTTTCTCTTTCTGCAAAACTCAAACAGTTATTTTGATTTTGATGTTTTTCATGTAAAATTGTTCTCAGTCTCCACTTCAGTTAAAGGTGGAAGCTGAATTTACTTAAGATCACTAGTCATGTTACAACCACAAATATTGAGGGCAGGAATTATTTCAGCACAGGCCAAAAAGCGAAAAAATACCTGATATTTTTAAAAATTCTGAAGTTGCTATAATATGGATTAGATCACAGGCCAAATCTCACCTGGTATTCTAATGCTGCAGAGTGTTTATAATCAGCATTGTAAATTTCCCCCTAATCATTGGTTTCAGGCTGCTATAAATGATTAATTGTTCAACTCGTACTGCAATTGTAGTATCTTACATATGAATATGTCCAAAGTTTCTCAGCTGTGCCAGTTGTCAGTTCAGTCAGAGGACAAGTTTGAATTGAGAGAGGGTAAGATTGTCCCCCACAATCCTTTCTACTAGTATTGCCCCTTGTTTTGAAGTCCTTGCTAATTAACTCTGTCAATTTTGGGGGGGAAAAAAGAACTTGATGAAGGCACACTGATTTAATTTATGTGGATAAACTCCCTATCCAGCTGCCCTATGCCTATGCCCAAATCGTTGAGGATAACTTCTGAGAAAAATCCGTATCCCTTTCTCTTTTGTAAACTGCTTGAACACAGGCTGTAAATGTGCAAACGTGCACAGATTAAAACCATGCTGGTGGCAATTTTTAGTTTATATCCCTGAAGCAGAAACACAGGGATTTTCACATGTAGATCCATGGGTAAAGAACCATTAATTTGGAAAAAAAATGGCATTCATGTGATTTTACTGGAAAAATTACCAGTTATTTCATCTGTCAGTCAAGTCCCAGTTGGGGTCATTGACCTTACTTGGTATCAGTGGGCTCCGTGGTTTTTAAAGTTGCTTAGGAATTTCAAGTGTTGTTAATTAGACATGGGTGAACCCCTCATCCCCCTTTTCCCCACTCCTAACAGTATTAATCCTGAGATTTACACATTTAAATGCCCTTTATCTTATGTAGAGGGTACTTTTCTCTCTCCCTGTTTAATTTGAGCACCCTTGAAAGATAATTTGAAAAATTTCTTAAATACCCTCAGGGTTGTGGAGAGTTCATGTTTTCCTGTTTTCTTAAGCACCTGAACTCCATCAAATCCCATAGTTTTGGTTACTTATCCATTTTTCTTAGCCTGCTTTTACATTTCCATATCCTTTCATATTGCCATGATTTGACAATAGGCAATTATTTTATTTGCTTTGCATGCATATTAACCTGCAGGCAGCAGCTTTGCATGTAATAAATGATTCTGTCAAAGAGAGACTTGGGCAAAATGCAGTTTTCTGGTAATATTCATTTCATCTAAAAATGAATTACACAGCAAACAGACATTTATTCCAGATCCAACTGCCTATTCATGCAGTTCAGCGGACTGTCAGATTAACTGTAATGGTACCTTCTGGTGACTGAATAATACAACAGTCTGTGCCCTCTCAGTGTTTCTTGCCTATTTTTTCTTTTTTAAGTGGTTACAAGATGTGTGTCTATGTTCTGTTTTGGAATTGAGGGGTTACAGGATTGACCTGGTTACAAGTTGAAGTTTCTCCCTCCCGAATTGTCTTTTAATTGGCTATAAAATATGAAGCAATAAGGGCTTTATTAGGACCTAAAAATTATCAATACCTTTTCCCAAGTGGAGTCTGTTCTGTCTGTGGTGGTAAGTGGTAAACAGTCCCCCTGCCTTCATAAGATGTTTTGCCAATGAGTCTGGGTAGTTGGGCAAAGTCTGGTTTGGCTTTGAGGGGTATTGTCAGAAAGAATCATCTCTCCTGTAACTTAGTGACTTTGACACAGCTGAACTGGCCAACTTTATTTAATCTGAAAAAGGGACACAGTCTCCTCATCTTTTCCCCCTCCAACACAGTGAGCAGCTGGGTGAGCAGCGGTGTTAAGACATAACTCTTGAAAACAAAGTGATTTCTTTTCCTTGATGCAGAGAAGGGATTTTAGTTCAAAGTACAGAAAAAGCAAACAAAGGAGTAACTTGTTTAAAGATACATATAATTGTGCAAACTGTGCATGCATTTGAATGACACATATAGATTTTATACATGATGCTTTTTTAATTGCAAGAAAATTTACCTTATAATTTTTCGACAAAAGAGAAACTTAGGTCTGTCATTAAATGATTTAAAAGTAAAGGTAACAATTAAGACATACAAAAAACAATTTCCATATAACCCTTTACTGAATCAAAGAATAATGAAATTAAAAAAAAAATTATTATGGTTGGAAAAGACAATTCAGATTATCAAGTCCCACCTTCAACCCATAACCAGCACCATGTTCATCACTAAATCCTGTCTCCACATGTCATACTCAAATATTTTTTGAACACTTCCACAGTTGGTGGCTACACCCCTTCCCTGGGCAGTCTGTTCCAATGATGTACAACCCTTTCCATGAAGAAATTTTCCCTAATATCAAACCTGAACTTCCCCTGGCACAACTCAAGGCCATTCCTTCTCCTCCTGTCTCTGTTCCCTGGGAGCAGGGCCCAACTCCCTCCCGGCTGTCCCCTCCTGTCAGGGAGTTGTGCAGAGCCACAAGGTTCCCCCTGAGCCTCCTTTTCTCCAGGCTGAGCCCCTTTCCCAGCTCCCTCAGCCACTCCTGGGGCTCCAGCCCCTTCCCCAGCTCTGTTCCCTTCCCTGGACACCCTCCAGACTCTCAATGTGTTTCCTGTATTGCATAGGAGGAATGAAAAAGCAAAGTGAACAACAAATCTGACTAGCCCAAGTGCCCCCTGGTCTGTACCACTGTGAGCAAGTTCCTCTTCAACTTCTAATAATTCTTCTAATAATTACTTTCTGTGTAATTTGTCATTTGTCATTTTTTCGTCAGCTGAAAGGCAGGGAAAGCCAATGCAAAAGTCTGTGCACCACACAGTCCCTGAGAGTAAGTGGTTAACAGTGCTGGAGAAATCTTACCTTCAGTCCATAATAAAAATAAAAACACATTATTAGGTTGAGAGGAAACAAGTTTCAGAAGAAGACAAACAACTGAGGAGTGGAAGTTCCTATAGGATTACAGGAGATTTAATTTCTAAGTTGTATCTTGTTTATCTCTTAAAACATGTCCTAACCTATACATTCTGATTAACTGAAGCAATTTGTGAATTCAAGAAAATCTCAGCTAACTGAATCATAAAAGATGAAATGAAAGAATATTTCTCTACTGCTATTTCTAAATGGAAACAGTAAGGTTTTTTTTCAGCTCAAAAGTACCTTTTTATTAATAAAGTAACTCAGAATAAAAAAATTCTCACATCTTGTCACGTTAGTTTTTCCAAAACCTTTCTTATGGTGTATGCTTGGCTTTGTACCTTTACATTCTCTTTCTGACTGTGGATTGCAGAGAAATTGGATTTTGATTACAAAACCTTTTTTCTGTGTCTTTTATTTCCTTTTCACACTACTTATATGAACCATAAACATTAACACAAATGCCATTTTAATTTTATCTAAACCAAAAGGTGATACAATTTTCTGGTTTTAATCATACTGCACTTTTTATTTTCTCGTAGTGCTCAATTATAAAGAGACAGTTCAAATAAAAATTAGATATAATTTATTTTGAAATTAAATTTTTTTTAACATTTATTTTAGATATGTAAATCAACAATGTCCTATTGAAATCAGAAGAGTTACCGCTGGTTTTAGCAGAACAATTCTGATTAAACTGTTAAAATGGCTCCAGCCTTTGGTTTCCAAATCCAAGAGTGATAGGTATTCATAGGAAAAGACAGTTTCCCAGCCTACCTCAGATATGGAGTCTTATACATACATAAAACATAGAAACAAACATCAGCATGCCAACAGATTTTTAATTATTTATCACACTCAGAACACAGAGTGTGATAATATTTCTGAAGTCACTTTTTCATTTTTTATAGCTGGTTTCCTTAATGAATGTTCAGCATTTGTTTGCAAAGCATGAATGCAAAATGAACAAAATAAGATCCTTGTCAAAGACCATTTAAATGGTAATGCCAGTATTGCAAAAGGTGATAGTCTCTGTCCTTTCTATAGGATTTATTTCTACTACCCCTGCATCGTCTGCTTGCAAAGCTGACTGATTTACCACCCCGTGATTGGGACTGACTGAGATTTTTCTAAATGTCTGTATATTTTAAGAGGTACATTTATTAAAGGTGGGAGGGGGTCTTTTATTATTTAGGAGCTGCATAGTATTTTCTTATTTTCAGAGAAGATGACATCAGTAATTTCACTTTTATTTATATCTGTAGTACAGGACTATTCAAACACAAGATATGTCAAAAGTGACACTCAGTAGAATACTTCTTTTTGACACTATCTGTGCAATCACCCAAAGTTACAAGTCTTTTCTGGAAATAAGTTACATAAAATTTTCTTGTTCAACTGATACAATATTATATCAAAAATTCATGTATGTTTATTGCCTGATTAGACTACAGAAGTACATCTGCACAGGAGTTAATATTTAACATACAATTTACGTGTCTGAATGTAAAAATCACCTTATTAAGCACACATTTGGTTGAAATCCCAGACCGCTTAAGGGGAATCACTTTCCCAATTCCCTTAAGCTATTGAACACAGATGCACCAACTGCAATGGCTATTGGAGAGTTTGTATCAACTGTGTCTTTGAAATTATCAGGGAGAAAAAAAAAATTTTTTTTTCTTAGGGATTTGTGATACACAAAAAATCCTTTAATATCAATGATTGTCACTAAATAAGCAAGCTTATGATGAAACATCTTGATTAACTTTTTTTTTTGGGGGGATAAAACTCGGGGACCATTGAGACTTCAAATGTTGCATGCAGAATTTTTTCCTGGTAATGATAATGTTTTTTATGTGTGGTTAATTTAATTTTAGATGTTAGAGGAGGTGTTTAGTGTAAATTAGTCATTATTTGAGTTCCTGGTACAACAGACAGATAAAATTATTCTCTTAGAGAGGGCAAATAGCTCCTTTCAAGGGTGTCTGACCAACAGTATGCTACAACTTTCAGAAAAGTTCCTTATCAGACTAGAGAGAAATCTTACACTTATTTTAGATTTCAAAGTGAGATGAAATGATCCATTAACTCAAGTGCCTTTTTTATACTCTAGAGCCTTTCTGTATCAAAAGGTACCAACATCCAAGTCCATAATCACCTTTAACTAAAAAAAAGTCTGCTTTTCAAATCAGTTGTCTCAAGCTCATTCTTCTTGGTCAGAAACTTTTTCATTATATCTAGTTAATAGTTTGTCCTCTGGCCTTTTGCTGCTTTTGAGAGTTCTTCCCACACTTCCATACTTGTCAGCTGCATAGCTCAATATTCATTTTATATAGTTTTGAGCCTGTTCCTGTGTGTATAAGGTGCAATACAGAGCTTGCAGTCAGAACTCACAACCAAATGTTTTCAAGAAAAAAGTGTTCAAAAGGGTCACAGAAAAGAATGCTCTCATTACAAGAAGAATGGTTCTCTAATCCGCAATAAAACTTCTCCTGTACAGATCCACCTATCCTAGAACACTTTTGTTTTTATTATGCACACATTTGGTTGAAATCCCAGACCGCTTAAGGGGAATCACTTTCCCAATGCCCCTGAGTGATATAATAAAACTTCTCCTGTACAGATCCACCTATCCTAGAACACTTTTGTTTTTATTATGGATAAAGTATATCTGCATTCTGAGTTCCATTTTGGGATAATGCTGGTTCTTAGTTTAGTTACTGCTTTTTTTCCTTTGCAATTGACCTTTAACTCCTGACTTTCAGTAAATTCTTCACTGAATACACTGAGACTATTTTAGATCTGTATTTCCAAACCAATGTCAAAGTTATGCCTGGCTCAAGTACAAACAAGGTGATTGAATCCACTATCTAATCACAAGGTGATTAGAATCACTGCAGTTTATTGTTTATTGTAGCTGCTTCTCATTAGCTTTGTTTTCAAGGTAAGTCCACTCTTACATTCAGCTTCCTCTCCACATTCTTCACAAAGCATGTTCTGTTCTGTTTGAATGCTAAAAAATCCACAAATACTTCTCTCTGTTGCTGAGGATATTCTGGTTCTCTCTGTATCAAATGGAAAAGCTCAGCAGTAATAGTGTACCCTGAGGTGCAGGAATGTCACTCTTAGAGAAAGAAGATAAAATGGGAGTTTTGGAATAGCTCAGCATCTCCTAAATTTTGCCATTCTAATGTTGCTGCTTGACAGGCAACTGAGGCTAGCAACATAACTCATGTGGATGGGAAAGGGATATTGATACCATGGAGCACATAGAAGTTTCTGAGTAACTGAAGGCTTTCTTCTGTACAGGGAGCACATGGAGAATGTCTGGATCTACCAAGATCATGGTGCAACTATCACCCCTTCACATTTCTGGTAGCTGCCTGTAGAACACTCTTTTTTCACTTTTTCCAGGACATCAGTAGCAGTGCGTGCAGCAGCCATTCCCAAATTGCTCATTTTTACCTTCTCACCACATTTTTGAGTAATGACTTTATTCTTTCTCCTACCTTGTAGCTTTAAATTGTGAAATGTATAAACTGGACACATTTTAAGAATCCACTTACTTTCGGCTTTAATGAAGCCTTTCCCTTTATTGTAATGTTTGCTTTTCCATCTTTGCTGTATAAACTTAAAGAAGAGAAGGAACAAAATTTATAATCAATTTCATCAATTTTGCACCAGCAAGATTATATGTCCTGTTTCTTTCTGTGTAATCGATTTCCAAAGGTCTCTAGTAAGGAAGGTATCTCTCACTTCAAGCTAATCTTTGCCAAGATTTAAGAAATGTTGCCTTATAGGAACTCTGACACTCTGAATAAATAATTTCTTTCATTTTTGAAGGAGTCTATGTAGTTGAAAATTGTTATCAGCTCACTCTGCTGTTACTCCCCCAGCAAAGCATTTGCAAGCTGTTCAATCTCTTAGCAAATGTTTTCTGAAACTTTGCTTTCTTTCCTCTTGACTCCTTTCAGCTGTTCAACATTTTGTTAGAAATTCAGGGGCTCAAAAGGGATGTACTTGCCTTCCCTTCTTAATTTCCCTGGATATCTCCTAAAAAGACATGGTGCTGAAGTAAACTAACCCTGTTTGGGGTGAAGTTGAAAATCTGGTTTTAAATGTAATCTCTTCTCTGATCTTTAATATAAAAAATACTTCCCCTACACTTCCAAAAGTTTGTTTTCCTTAACATTGGTAAAGGATGGCTTCTGCTTCAGATTTTTTGTTACTTGTGCAAGAAGTTCCTGAGATAGCTTTTCCCTTTATGAATTATGAATTAAGAAGCATTTTTTCTTATTTTAGAAAATGGTAAGAATTTTTGTCTAATTACCTTGGAGCTTAAAGTAATGATCTCATTGTTTTCCATACTCAATTTTTAACCAAACCAAAGTGAAAACAATTATTCATTTCTGGAGGGAATCTTGAAAATACTGTTCAGAAGAAAAACAAGTGGTTTTTTGATATGTTTTCTCAGATATTCAATATACTGTACAGAATGAAGTTCCCCAAAGTAGATTTTCTGGCTAAAAGTCAGTTCAAATTTGAGATTTCTGGAATAAAGATACAAGGATTATTCCTGTATGGTCATGGGTGATGATTTCAATGTCTTCTTCCAACATAAATGTTAGAAGAATAACTTATTTGTGACTGAATCTGGATAGCATGTATGTGTGATGGGAATATATTAGGAGTACTGCAGGTTATTCTTCAGAAATTCAGCATATTGCTATGGAAGTGTTCTGGATGAGCAGGAGCATAAGAGAAGTACTTGGGACAACAGAAAGAATTTAGAGTCTCAGATTGGAAGAAAGTGAAGGGATAGGAAAAGGAAAAAGAGAAAAACTTTGATGGTGAGGTCTAAATTAGGCATATTAGGCATCAGTATGTCACCATACGCACAATTATTGATAATTTTAACTCTTGTATGAAGAAGGAATTCTTCTGTTTCTGAAGGTTTCTAATTTCCCTATTTTCTGCACTGCCTCATAATACCAAATTCCAAATGGCTTTGGAGAAGCTTTTCCCTCTGAAAGGGGTCTGATTGTTCCTGTTCTTTCCCAGAGGCAGAGGAGAAAACTCACTTCTTTGGACTGAAACTTACTCCATGAAGGATCTCAAATTCAGACAGGGTCAGAGTGAGGAGAGCAAATGCAATGTGCACATCCTTGGAACAGTAGCATTGATTCTTCTGAGGCAGCAATAATGGAACCAGCTCTGGTGACTGAAGCGGTTCAAACATTTAAAAGCTGCTGCTTCAGACTGGATTCATCTCCATGCTGTTTTTTCATTCAGCTGGGAACATTTCATGGAGACGAATTGGTCACTTCACACTTCTGTGAACCTCCTAAACTACAGATGGATGTGGAGAGCCCTTCTCGTTCATCCTTCTTTTTAAAAGTTACTTTTTCAATACTGGCAATGTCACTATGAAAAAAGCAGTGTTTTTGATTAATTTTACATCATAGTACAGTGGACTTCCTAAAGTTAGGCTGAACAATTTCTGTCTTCTGGGAACTTTGGAAGTATTTTACAGTCTGGGTGACTGGCAGGATTGTTCGAAGCTTGTTTCCTTTGGTAATGATGCAAGAAAAATTTAGATTTTAGGGTAAAGGTTTCTGAAGCAAAGTCCTCCCAGAAGTCAAAGATACATACTCTATTATTACTTTGAGTGGGGTGAAGTTCTCATTAGTGAGTTTTGCTGTGTTCCACATAATGTAGTAAGATGTCGTTTGTCATTTACTGCAGGCAGGCAGCACAACTCTGCACTTTTCACACATCTTTAAGGAAAGACAAAAAAATAGTATCAGAGAAAAACTATTCGTGAATGGCTAAAATCCATTCTGGATTTTACTCCTGGAAAATGCAAGAAGGTAGAAATGTGGGAAAGAAAGCAAAATGTGAAAAATTGTGTAGAAAAATTGTGGAAAAGATTGATTTGACAGGGTGGAAGAGAAGGAAGATTACAGCAATGCATTTATTGTTTATAGGAATTACGCTAAGCAGAAATGTATGTGAAGGAAGAGAAGGTGTAAAGGTGCCAAGTGGAATAAGTTGGACAAGTTAGTCTTGGAAGAGAGATAATAGATTATGGATCATAGAATGTGAGGGAGGCTTCCCAGCAGCACTTCCTTTTCACTTTTTAGGATCTGCAGCAATGTAATGAGGAAGTAAAGCTAGACAGGGAGAGTATCTAGAACTTCACAAGGAAATTCCAAAAGTCCAAAGGCACTTCACACTTTATCTCTCTTGCCAGTGGAGACCCAGAGCTTGGGCCAAGGGTGATTTTCAAGCAGGGTTGAAAATCCCTAGAAATACATCTATTGACTTTCAAGTGGGGTTGAAGATTCCCAAAAATACCTCTAATACAGGCAGAGGAAATATCTTCTTCCTGAACTCAAAAAATGAAGCAAAAATATTTTAGTGAACAAACTGACTATCTTCAATGTCACAGCTCAAGGCAAAAAAATCAGGCATGATGATACAGATGCTGGTTGGCTGGGAAGTTTTTTAGCTGAAGATACATTATTTGTTTATAATCTAATACCAGAAGGAGCTGGTTTTGATTACTTAGAGCAGTGTAAATTTACCACAGTGAAAATTTAATGAAAAACAGAAAGAATATTAAAGTAACAATTCAAAAAAGTCTCTTGTAGTATGCGGTGGTCGCGGTGTCTCAGGAGTCTCGTCCCACTTTTCCTGGCTAGCCCTGACACCGGCCACAGAGAAGGTACAGCTCAGTAGACGGATCTACCTCGCTGATCCTGTGAGCTGATCCTTTTTACCGCAAGCGTGTTCCACGACTGAGGAATGAAGGGAGGACGCTGTCAAGGTGTCTAACACTTAGAATTTATTGGTGCCCCACAAGGGACCACCCCAACTCCAAGGAGACTGCCTCGGCAGAGCACGGACTGCGCCAGTACAACAGCTTAAATACAGGGGAGGAAAAAAGGCAGGAATCGAGCAAGCGAACCAGTCAGGTAAATTTAGGGAGTGGCTCTGCATATGAAAGACGGACTGGGGAACCAATCAAGGAGAGGAAGGAGGGAACAGCCAGGATCCTGCCCAACCACTTGGCGACCTCGCTAGAACTTTCTAGTCCCAGGGTGGGACCTCAAAGTGATAGTCAGAACCCGGGGGTCACATGACATAAGACTGACAGTTAACCAAGACAAAGAGCAAACCATATAGGGAAAGACCATTGGGGGGGTAAAAGGAACAAACCATTAACAGACACATAACAATATAAGAATAAACCTTAAATACATGCATTAACTGATAAAACTAAAAACACACCACTGCATCAGTAAGTATGGCAATCATTTTATTGTGGGCTATTTCTGAAAGGTAAATTTTCCAAATAATAGCATTTAGCAATATTCAGAAAATATATATTTTAAAGAGAGAGTTCAAAGAAAATCTTTCTGCATGGAAGCAGCATGAGTATGGATTCAATTTTTATTTAATTGCTTAAAAAATAAGTAAGTGTTTTTCATGGAATGTACATAAAAGACATGAGACCCATGAAAAATGTGCCACATGAGTGGCACATTCATGCCACTCCAGGAAATAGCACAATATGAATATGATATACTGCAAGAAAGAACTTGAAATTCTACTAATATGTTAATGAAGATTAACAGATTAATTATAATCTGTTAGGTTTTGCTTACTTTTTTTTAATTTTTTTTTTATTAAGGGATTTTTCATTCTTCGATACATTTCTTTTAAAAATGGTATAATCTCTAAAATGTGCAGAATACTGGAAATCACTTTTCTTACTTGTTGATTTCCCAGAGTGCATTTCTCAAGCTGTCATAAGTGGTCACTATGACTTTTTTCTTTTTCTCTACTCAACACAGAAACTTCAGCATTTTTTTTGCTGCATCTAACTAAGCTATTATAATATGAAATAACCTTTCTTTTCGTCCTTCAGCCATCACAGACAGAGAAAGCAATGTAAAGCACAGGATTGCTCACTGAGCGAATTGTCTTACATTTTAGGGCAGCATTGTTTGGTAGTTTTAAGTTTACGGAACGCAGGTTTTTGCTACTAAATATTGAAAAAAAAAAGAGTGTTTTCTAAAATCACCTGACTATCACTTTAATTTCTTTCAAAAGATACCCATTTATGCATTTATCTGAACTACATCTTCATCTAACACAGTACTGCTTACCACCCAGATCAACAAAGCTGTACCTCCTTTATCTTGATGGAGGAACGTTCTTTTCCTTTCTCTCCTCCTCCTGTGAGTCATTGAAATATTTGACAAATTTTGGTTTTGTTTAAACCCTATACAGAGTCTCAGGACACCTCAGTTTTCTGGTGGTGACTTAATGCACAGTGACACTGAGAATTATCTCCCCTCTACAGGGAGAAGAAGCCCACTGCTGATGTGTTTGCCACCACATAAATGGGTCCTTTAGACTGTGTGATGATTTTTCTTCTAATGATGTTGTAAGGATAACTTCATCTTCTCTCTCCATTTCTCTCCCCATAAGAGACAAAAACAATGCTTTCAGAATGAGAGTAGTTTCATTTATATTTCTTCTGGCACAGTAGAGCAACCTTGGTTTCAACAGGAACAATACATATTTTATAGAATCATAAAATTGTTGGGGTTAAAAGAGACCATATGGAACAACCAGTTCCACCTTCTACCATGAGCAGGGACACCTTCCACTATCCCAGGTTGCTCCAAGCTCCATCCGAATTGGCCTTGGACACTTCCAGAGATGGGACAGTCACAGCTTCTCTGAGCAACCTGTGCCAGGGCCTCACCACTCTCACAGGGAAGAAGTTCTTAGTTTTTAATCTCAACACAATCTCTGTCCGTTTAAAGTCATTACCCCTTATTCTACGACCATATACCCTTGCGAAAAGACCCTCCCCATCTTTTTTGTAGCTGCTTTAGATACTGGAAGCGCACCAGAACATTTCCCCGGATAATCCTCTCCTCCTGGAACCCTCTCAGTCTTTCAGAATAAGAGAGCTGATCCAGACTTCTGATCACCTTTTTGATGTCACACTAATATTTTTATTTTTTGAATCAGACTAATAATTTTTCCTAGCTCTGACTAAAAGGCAGTGCCAGTCCATGAGTCACGATTCTTTACCTCTTTCCATCTTGTTTACTGGAAAAAAGAATTCTGTGCTGTTCTTGCTCTCTGTGCAGTCTTACTGAAAATAATAAGTGTCTGTTTTTCCTTTCTACCTGCTTGCCTACAAAGGATTGTAACACAGAATAACAGCTTCTCAAAGCCTGACCTCTGAACCATTGTTCAGGGAGATTAAGCAAAATGATTAGTAAAACCAGCACAAGTGACAGTATGTCTCAGCATGTATGAGGGAGGAGAAACATTCTGGTATAAGCCCTAATCCTGGGTTTTGATTAATTTTAACAACCACTCCAAAACCTTGCCTAGACTTTCAAGGTAACTCCTGTGTGATGAAAATTCTTACATGATGAGCATTTCTGTATAATGCAGACTCATTATGGTGGGTAGCTAGACTCCTTGAAAGACACAGCAGATATTTGTCAGGTTATTTCCCTGGTGGTTCGATCCTGGATGGACCCCAGGTTCCCAACCAGCCGCTCCACCACTCCCTTCGTCATCCAGACAGAGAGGAGAAAAATACATTGGAAAAAAAAAATGTGTCAAGATAAAGCCAGTTTAATAAAACAGCAGCTACATGTGAAAGCAAAGGAAGACAAAAGATTTATTCTCTTCTTCCTGTCAGCAGGGAATGTCCAGCCACTTCCCAGGATTCAGCATGTAGGCAACTGCTCCAGAAGACAAATGCTGTAATAAGGGATGCATTCTTACTCTCTTTTAAGAGAAAAAACTTTTACTGCTGAGCTGACACCAAAGGGTCTGTTGGGTCAGCATTCCTGGCTGTACCTTCCCCCAGGACCTTGCCACCTCCAGCCTAGTGGTAGAGGGGGGATGCTGGAGAGATGTCACTGGGGCTGAGCCAGCACTGCTCAGAGTAGCCAAAGCAATGGTGTGTCATTAATACCTTTCCAGTTACCAACGAACAACACAGCACTGGGAGGGCTGCTATCAGGGAAATTAAGTTCATCTCAGACCAAAAGCAGCTTTTTGGAAAAACATGTGATTTATTTTCTTGATTTGAGTGGGGTATCTTGGCCTGTTGTCCATGAACACTCAAGGTACCTTTCTAAGTGCTGCCCAAAAGAAGGAAAGAACAGAAGTTTTTGTTCATTCTCAAGGGGTCTGTGCCACCCTGAGAATATTTGAGGATTGACGAATCTTCATAAAAATTTGATGTCCACTTCTTTAATTTATTAGATTCTAGCCAATGTAGATGAATTATTTCTGTACTTAATGATTTGACACTTTCCAATTTCATGACTTTTTTAAAAAAGTGTGGCATTTTTTCAGTTTCTTCATAGTTGATAGGCAACGTAACCCTGTGAATAAAAGGAAATTTAGCTATGATGCAAGTTCTTTATTTAAGAGGTTTCCTCAGGTTTCACTATATACAGAATCAATTTTATTTCTCTTAATATAATTTGTGACTTTGCAGTATTTGGCAATTTGCTCTTAAAAATTCACATTTAGCATTTACCAGAATGGCTTTGCACTTTAGTTCCCTAAATCTGAGACTCAAATTCCTATACATAATTAAAGTTTTAGCATTCACAAGACTAACTAGATTTAGCATGAGTGAAAACAGAGAAGTAGTTAGGTGTAATTTTCTGATTCTGATCACATTAAGAAACCTGACCAACTGTACCTTCTGTGTCACATCTGTTCCACACATAGATGTATAAACCTATCAGGACTTCTAAAATGAGAGACAGGTTCCAAAGGGTTGTTTAGAAACCACAGTATGAATTCATAGGTTGCAAGAATAAATCTGCAATGCATTTACTTTGGTTCCAAATGAGACTTGGGATACGGGCTAGGCTGTGAAATTATTCCTGTCACCAGATGCTGTTTGTCTGCTTCTGTGCTCTAATTGCTATCAATAATTAAACACAGGTCTCTGATTCATATGTACAGAGGCAGAGATTCTTAAATTAAACATTTTAAAGTCATTATAGTACATTTTATATGTTCAGCTAAACACTGCACTCAGGCTGATTATGATTAAATACACTGATACCAAATTACATATTGATTCCATAAATATCAACGGATACCCAGAACAAATAAGATTCCTAGTAAATAGAAGGAACATTTTCATTTCAGATGACTAACAGAAAGTGGCTTATAGTCATTTATATATGATATGTTCTGTTGCACATTGAGCAAAAAGATGGTATCTCCCAGATGACCTGCAGAAAACACAGAATAATTTCCATCCATCTGGAAAACATCAAATGAAAACAATGGGGTACACCTAAGTTTGTGTGACAGCCTCTTGAAAATCCAAGTCTGAATGCAAGTGAAGCTTACACTTGTTAATCAGTCTGTGGCAGGCAAGATCTTTTCTAAAACTGTGTTCCCAAGGTTGTTCTCACTCTCTTGAAATAGAATACAGTCTTCAGTAAGACTGACAGAAAAAAAAAAAATGCTCATTGAAGCTCTGTTTACCCTTTGGCAGGCTGTACAAGGTGATGACATACTTTCTTATGATGATTACTATTAGTCATGCTACCGTTCTGCACAAGGTTTTGGCATGCTTTCAGAGTTATGATGATGATCATCATCATGAGCCATCTCTGGTGATTCACTCTTTCCACTCCAGCCACTGTGGTCACTGTAGTATGACCACAAATATCATGTTTCCATAGTGCAATACCTCTGCTGCCCCTGTTCAGACATTATTCATCTGCTTGTTCCAGACCTTTGGGACTGCTGTCCTCTGTTTCCAGAACCCCATGAGCTTGTTTCTGTGACTACTGGTTAACATGAGAGGATTTCAAACCAAATATCCCTTGGCTAGAGTTTGTTTCATTGGCAAATCCAAGCTAGGTTGGTTTTTGTAATTTTCATTTAGAAGTGAGTCATTTTCAAATTTATATTACCTTTCTTTTTTTTTTTTTTTGNTTTTTTTTTTTTTTTTTTTGCTTTGATAAGCTGTGACTGAATATTTCTGAGAAGGCACAAATCAGGAAGACAGTCTTGTAAGACAGAGGTTACTGAAAAACAATGAGTTCCAGTAGACTTTGGAAGGCCCCATTCTGTTTACAGAACAGCTCTTAAAACTAGTTTGTCTGTTGCTAATAGAGTCCCAGAAGTGTTAAAGCTAGGGAAGTAGATGGAAAAATATTGTGTCTCAAGTATAGTGTGTATCACGAAAATTTATAGAGGCTTCACCACTGTACACTGTGGAAATCAGATGATTTTCAGCCTGACACATTGGCAAAAAAAATCATTATAAAAATTACATCATTTAAAGTTCTTTTACTCAACTCACACTTCCAATCATGTAGGCTCTCTTCCATAGGTTTTATTATCAAAACAGAAAATGTAATCTTTTGAAAAATCAGTTCAGCTGCTAAGATGAACAGTGGAAAACAGCAGTTGTTTCTACTGCATTTCAACAGAAAGGAGCTGTTGTTGCTCAGGATACAAAATAATTTAACTTTATTGCTTGACACAATATGGGTACTTAAACATAATTGTCAAATTGTTATTTGTAATTTTAGATGTACTAGGGGTTTATACAACTATGCCTCCAAATTCACTTCAAAAAAGCAGAGGTCTCTCCTAAGTGCTGTGTCATGCACATCTCAGATTTCTAGGATGTTGAAAATGACATTTATGTTGAAGCAAGCTGACTCATTGGCACATCTTTATGCGTTGCTTATAGAGTCTCACAGGGGTTAATGTTCATGAAGTACTTGGAAAAGGAGTGCCCAAAGTGTAGCACGTATCATCACACAGTTAATAAAACTAGAAATCTTCAATTAGCTATTGTTTGCTGCTAGCTTGAATTTCTGTATTGCTTTGCAATAGCTCTACTATACAAACAAACAAACAAATTCACCAGAAGAAATTTGCCAAATTAATTGCCACGTTTTCTAATAAGCTGATATTATTATCCAGAACAGCTTATTAACCTGCTAAAAAGTTCAATTGACATTACTTAAGACCTTGTTTACAGCTGCTCACAACTTTACAAGCCAATAACTCTGTGGACTAAAATACTTTATGTACTTTATGTCCGTGCTTTATGCATGGATTATACACATAACTAGATCACACAAAATATTGTTGAAATTTTTAGCCAAAACAGCTCAAATAGCTGTTATTATAAGCAAGCTAGAGAGAAAATATTCTGTTCTGTTCCCAGAAAGCTCACAGTTAAAGACATAATAATGCAATAATTTTCTTTTCACAGCTGTGTGTTGTGATACAGGCTGTGCATTTGGCAGGGATGTGGTCTTAGTAAACTGACTGAGCCACTTTAATTCAGTCTCTCCCTGGGAATTACTTAATGGTGGAATTATGTACATGGGATCCCTATCTGTTCTAGAAAACTAATGTATCCTAGTGATCAGGCTCATGGAAGAATGCAGACTACTGTTAGTAGGATTCCACCTCAAAAGCTGAAAGGTGAATAGCAAGCAAAATTGTAGACTGGGAAGGAAAAAATACAATCTGATAACTTAATGAAGTCTTGTTTGCAATGGATGAATGGGCTGATGACTATTGAGCTTGTAAACAGAATTATTGAAGGTTGTAAAGTGAACTCACACATTTGTAGACCTATAGACATTTGTAGATCCTGTTAAGAAAAACAGGAGGAAAAAATACCATTTAAGATTTAAAGAACAGATTTCAAGCATATTGGACATACTCTTAGTGGTTAAAAATCCACCTGGGGACAAATCCTTTTCCTAATGTGCAATGAAGCACAAAATCTGTTCCCTTCCTCCTCCTGTTCTTAGGACATCTCTAGTGACAGCAGACAGGTGAATTTTGTGATTTCTGAAAATGGGTGAGTTTATCATCCAGTTTTTTCCTCACTGAGATCTTCTGCCTGTCCTATTAACTCTCTCTAGCCACTCATTCTAGAGTTCCATTCTTATGAATTAAAAGATATGACATGCTAATAAAGATTTCTCCTTCACAATGCCAGGCAGAACTTTTGTCTCCTCCTTCACAAAACCTTAATCATTTCTTCCCCATGCATCTTACTTGCCAAAGACCATCTACTTCCTTCCCAAACCCTTCCCTAGAATTTTCCATGTTCCTGTTTCTTTTTGGCCTGTCTGTTGGACAAAAGGCACTACAGATAGTGCAGTGAATGGGGTGATTGGTCATTTGCCTCCCAAACACTGAGTTGTTCAGGCAGAATGTGACATTTTTCAGCAGGCACATGTAATCCTTAGGCTGTATTTTTGTACATCTCAGTTGCAAGTACTTTAATATATTTAAGATTTCTGCTCCTCTGTCTAGTTGGGTTGATATTAGCCAGAGGGATCCAGAGTTATTATAAGAAAGAGGACGGACAGAAAGAATCAGTCACAGAGACAGAAGTGATGGCATCACATCAGATTTGCCCCCTTAGGAAATCAGACTAAAATGTTGGACACTTTTAGTATTAAGAAACTTGATTGCTGCCCCAGAGAATTTCCTCACTGAATCTGCCACAGCTTTCTTATATGATGGTGGACACATCACTTCAATCATCTAAGTATGATTTCAAACAGAAAACGCATTGGAGCTGCGCTCTGGCAACCAGGCTAAAGTAAATAGGGCTTGTGCTTTAAAAACACAAAAACTACAAGATAGTACTATGAAGTCTGAAAACATGAGCCCTCTGGGACTGGTGTGGGACATTGAATTAGGGCAGACTCATGGCCTGAATTTTTCCTGCAGGCATTTAAGAAATCATTTGAGTGCTTGAAGTGACATTTGGGTGAAATTTAAAAGCAGAGAGAAGGAAGACAGTTCTGAAAATCATGTTTACTTTTAACTGCTTACTACCTTGGTGAAATGGGGTCCTTAGGAAGATAAAAAGAATCATCAGATTCTGATCACATGCTTTGCTTTTTAGTTTGCAGTGATCTCTCAATAGAAAGTACTCAACTGGTCTACAAAGAAAACCGTGTAATAGTTTGGTGGTGGGATGGAAATGGTGTCAGTAGTATCACAATAGCCACAATAGTACCAGCTGGAGGTTGTGGCTATCTGCTGGTATGAAACCCACAACTTTATTCTTTCTGTTCTTACCACATCCTACAGCCAAGTTCCAAGCACAGCTTCACTCCTCTGTCTTCCTCATGCTCCTTGTCATTATTTTCACTCCTGTGACCGCCATAAAGTTAATTCTGACCTGCTAATATTTTTTTAATCTTGGAGTAACAATCCATGGTCACTTGCTTGCATTTAAATTATTCTCAAAATACTTTTCGTTTCAAGTTTCCTGTGGATGCTCAAGCACTACATGCTGCTGTCACATCCATCTCTGTAAACAGATTTTACATTAGACAATTGTGCTGTCATTTTTCATTTATTTAATTTGATTGCCAATGGAAAGAGGAGATCGCTGAGGGAAAGACTTCCATTATGAGCAACAGGAAGTACATATTTTGTGTCATGTTGTTTTCCAGATAGACAGAGACAACCCAGTTTCTATTGAATTTCCTTAGGGAAACCATGCCAAGCTAAATTCATGTACATATGGCCAATTAGGCAGAGAACATGCTTCCATTACTTTAATTGGAAAGTGAAGCTTTCCAAGAAAGACCCAAGTAAGTAAGGTGAGGCTGGAGGGCCAAGGTTGATCTGTACTGATGTGTAATCCTCAATATGTGTCATATACTTAATTACAGCTTTTGATCGTTGTGTTGTGTATCATCATATTTTGTGCTTGTAATCAAAATGTCTGTTGTGTTTTCTCAGCTATGTTATTCCTTAGTCTTTTCTTAAAGTGTCAGTTTGTGGGACATCTTGCAACACCCATCAGAATGAGCTGAAGTTCCTGTGGGTTGATGTAATCTCAAAAAGTATTTTGAAGGGTACAAACATTCACAAGACAAGAAAATCCAGTACACAGATAATCTGGACTCCAGCATGCCTGAATATTTAGTACAGTAATGAGCAAGATTTGCTCAGGGACTTTTGTGTACCTACTTGTTAAACTCCAAGACAAGTATTAATTTTCCTCACTAAAGTCAGTTAATATAGGATCTCCTTGCAATAACACTATTGGAAAGAATTCATGGAAACTGGGTAGGCCTATGAATATCCCAATTTTCACAATCTAATGTGAAAATTCAAGAATATTATTTAAACTCTTATCTTTAATATTGCAAAATTTAGGAGAGTTTTAATCTATCTCTATTTGGGATGTTAGTAACTCTCAGAAATGTAGATAATCCACTGAAACACTGGGCATCATTTGAAAGCATAACAGTGAAAGGTATTTTCTATCTGCTGCCTATGAAATAACAAACAACAAAAAATGAATACTTATTTTCTGCCACTGCTTATTGAATTAAATGAAAGTTATTGTCCCTTTTGTCTAACCAAATATCTTTGCATCTGAGATAATTACCATTTTAACCCAAAATCTTGTGAGAAAATATGGAAAATAACTTTAATTTTTATCTTCAGCACTTACTGTATTTCAAACACCATCTAGATTTCAACATAAAATGTGTGGAGCGTTGCTTTCCCTATTTTGTCTGTCTTCCTTTTTTTTTTTTTCTTTTTTTTTAATATTACAGCAGTTGGCTCCTTTAAACTTATCTGCATGACGTGAAAGCTGTATCAAGCACTCTTCATGTTCTCAAGAATGCCTAACAAAAGCAGCTCTAGAGATGTGATGCATACCATATTAAGCAGAAATTCAGTGGAGCAGAATTGTAGTTATAGATTTTTCTCTTGGCTTGTCAGCTGCTTGCATCACTACATTATTAATTTTTTCATCCTTGCTGTCCTACAGAGCTGAACAACCTTTTTTCTTCCCTTCTTTCCTTCTCCCTCCCTCCTTGTTTACTGCTTTTGAATTAGTTTGCAAATTTGTCCAAATTTAGGCTTCATATTTTATCATAATCACATTTTAAAGAATTCTGCAGACATATTGAAGAGTAAATCTTCATTTCTATCTGTAACTGGTTAATATTTGAATTATTTGGACCCACCAGTGTACAGGATGTATAGTGGGAAGAAAAAGAGACATAAGGGAGGAAGGTACTCACTTTCTTCCAACAATGAAGAATTGAACCCTTCACCATTTGGAAGATTCATATGGGTTAAAAACAAAGAGCTCCAAGATGATCACTTAAGCTCATATACTTCAATCTTCATAGCACTGATGTAGAAATAATTTGGCTCAGAAATCCTAATACTATATTTAGTTAAATGAAAATACTTCTCATCAATGCATTTATCTGGAGGGTGCACTTGGTTTTCATCTACAATTTTCACTTATTTCTGTAGTGGCTCCAAACACCCCTCCCCATCTTAAAAATTTTAGATTTTAATGACACTGTTTTTCAATTTTTTTACTTGATATGTTTCTCTTCCCCAAAGAGCACACACTGTTGGGGGAAGATCACTTGAAATAGAGAGGAATATGTAACAGTACGGTATCAGATTTTCAATGAATTTTGAGAGTACTTGATCTTTAAAGCTAAGCTCCACACATTGTAATATTAATTTGTATGCTTAAATTGAGGTATGTTAGCCTTAAGAACTTCAGTCAAAACTTTCACATCTGATGAAGACACACACTACGTGCAGAATATTTGGGAGCAAATATTTACTTGTGGATATGGATTTTTACAGGGTTTTTAAAGATAAAAACCCTCTTTATCCTCCCCTTCTCTTTTTGCTGTGACTCCAGTTTCCTCTGTCTTATGAGTATTTCATCTGTGCAGAATAGTTAGTATTGCAACATTTCTACCATTAGACTCTGTAAATGTTAACAGTAGTGCATACCTTTGCTGAATTGTACCATGTAATCCTTGAAGTTGAGACAAAGAGCAGTCTTAAGAATGAAAGTGGTATATATTGCATTAGTTGCCCTTGCCAAATCTCCTCTGTAGTGCAGAGCCTTTAGTCTGAGTTTCAGAGAATTTCTCTAAAGTTTGAGGCTTTAAACATTGAACCTCCTGCCAGGGAGAAGCATCTGCACATGTAATATTCAGCTGCCATTGGTGTTATGATAGGGAACTGCTTGGAATGAAGATGAGAAAAGGAATCTCCATCCTTAGAGGATTGATCTAAGCCCTATGTTCATGCTGCATATTTATTTTCTGACCCAGTACATTATTACAATAAATTATCATTAGGTATATTTCTAATTTTAAAGAATATTGTTCAGGATATTTCCACAAGAAATAGGAGCAGAGGAAAGATTTGAACTTGGTTATGAACCTCCTGGTGGAAGGCTCTAATCTCTGGTGTCCTAGAAGGAAATAAGGCTCTCCAGTTGTTTTTGTCTGGTTCGTGTTCCACCACGCATGTCTGAGGAATGGATACAAAGCAGGCACTAAGAAAGGAACTAATTACCTCACTTCTTCACATACCAGGTCAAGCATTCTTGAGCATGGAAAAGAAAGCGTCTTACAGGAAGTCCTTCTTGTTGTTCTAAGGTTTCTCTAGAGGTTCAAAGTCTTAATCATAACTCCATCAGGGACTTGAAGGTTTGAAATTTATATTAAAGTTCATAAAACTGGAGTTAGGTGAAATTTAGGCCTTAAGCCCCCAAGTTTGCATGGGTTTCAGTCCTCATATTTATTAATTAAATTAAAACATAAAAGGCCTGTTTGTTAATTAAGATTTCTAAAGAAATCTGAATTAAGTAGGTAAGAACTTAAAATTAATTGGAACCTTCTAACACAATAATACTTCTCCAAAATCTCAGTCTGTCCTTCTCTAATGAAACCTTATTTCTTTATTTGAGTTACACTTCAACTGCTAAGTAACAGGCAAAAGAGATCCATGACAAAAATAAGATTCTGACTCTGCCTCCTATTCTCAGCATTGTTGTTATCAAAATCTTTACTTGAAGAGGAAATGGAATTTTCTTTTCCTCTACAGGCAGAGGTTACTAATATGAAAGCGTATTCTATCTCCTGAGGTATTTATAGGCCTGGCTGAAAGTGTAAGAGTTTTCTGACTCACCTAGACTGCAAAACCTATAAAATAGATACAGGCACAGTAATTTTACCAGCTCACACATGAACCTTAACACATTTAAACCTGCAGAATCTAGCTTTTAACAAAGTTAAAGTGTCAATTGACATGATATATTGCCTGGAAAAATTTATCTTAAAAAAAAAAAAAAGTCATAGGAATTATTAGTAGCTTCTGCCTCCAAAACCAAGGTCTATTTCTTGACAGTGTGTAACACAAATGTGCCAGTAACCCCCAGACACTTGATTTTCAGGCACCTTGGAAAAACTGTGAGTTCCAGTATGTATGGATTGAAATCAAGCTGAAAAAAAATTAATGGCAACAATGAGAGCTTTTCTTTTTCCCTTTCATCATCCACCACGTAGAAATGCAAAAATATCTTAAAATAAAAAAAAGGAAAACAAAATGAACTTCATTGTATGCTCAGCAAAATGTTATGCAAGCTGTCCCAATTCTGAAGGCATGGAAATACTGCTTATCCTTGGAAAAACCTTGTCAACAATCAAACAACCAATGTAGCTTCCTCAAGATAAAAATCACTGCTAAATGATTGAAATTATATCCTTCACTCAGTCTTACATTCCTATCAAGACACTGGTCTACACAGTGCCATTATGGAGAAGAAAAATACTTGGTTTGTTTTTTTTCTAATGATAAAATGCAAACGCAACTGAAGACTCCTCCCATAGCCTTAGGAATGGTGGTCAGACCTAAAACTACCATATCAAACTTCATCCAGCCTGGCATTGAAGACTTCCAGGTTTGGGGTATCCACAACTTCTCTGGGCAACCTGTTGCATGGATCACTGGGGCATGACTCAACTTCATGTTGAAAGCATTAATGTACACTTCTACATATCTGTAGATGAGCTAGAGGATTTCCTCATCTGCTTAAATGACACAGTATAATGAAATTTAAGGCAGGTTTCCTAGACCAACCACTGTAGCAGGCACCTCTACCCCACCCTCTTCTTATGTGCCAGGTCTGTACAGGTGTCCTGTTCATCCTTGTATTCACTAGTTCTGTGTGAAAGTTTAGGGCTTTTAGGTGACTCTAGACACATTTTCAGAAGCAATTCAACCAAGTCCCAGAGAGGGAAAAGTTCACCTCTAGATTTGCAGGCCTGAAATACAGTGGATGTTCTAGAGAATGATTCAGTTACCAAAATCCATACCTCTTTTGCCATTTTAGAAGCTCTGTGGTAGCAGGTGTAGCCATATGGGACTGGTAAATACACTCCAGAAAATGTACACCATTCTGCAGCAGAAACTGGAAGCCATGTTGAAGTATTTCACCATAGCACTGAACAATAAAATACATAAAGATGAATTCAGTAACAGCCTAGGAAAATCCGTCATGAGGCAAAATAGACAGCAAGGTGATGAGTCCAGGGTTGTGTGTGTGTGTGGCACTCTAAAAGCTGTCTCTAGGCATTTAAGAAGTGACAAAGGCTGAGAGATGAGACAGGGAGGGCTGCTGGCCCCTTTCTACTGTCTAATTGTGGATCTAACTGAAGTGGAAAATAAGCAGAGTATGAATACCTGAATCCTTTGTAGATCCCTTTGAAGTTGTTTGACTTTCAGAGTGATGAATGCTCTTCACTTCCTAAAACCAGGGACGGATATCAGTGTTCTTGCTGGGGTTTTATTTTGTAAGCATGGCTGGAGGGCTCAATTTTCATAGGTGCTGAATATTATTAATTAACGTCTGTAGTTTTGCACCTGGCAACTGTAGAACTCAAAATTATATGCTATTTTTGAAAATGTGAAACTGTCTTTAAGCTCCAGGGAAACATTCTACAGAGATGGAAAAAAGGCTATTTTCCCAGCTTCACCTCATACATATAAATATCTGAGTTTTATTTTTAAGTGTTGCCTGACTTTTGGGGGCGTGGGGTGCTGAGGGGACACTTGTTTGAAATAACTTTATTTGTTTTCTTTCTTAAATGGAAAAGATTACATTTTCTTCACACATAGGCATGGGGATCTGAAAAACAGCAACCATCTATTTGCTGTTTTTCAGAAAAGCTGGGGCCACTTTTTCCAGCCCTATATGTGTATTTGAGGACTATATGCTTTGGGAAGTGTACAGTCTCTGTCACTTAGCAACCACTCTCCCTCTTCTTGGAGTAGCAGGAAGATGCTCTGCGCATGCATGTGCACCAGTAATCTGGTTTTCAGACCACAGAAGGTCTTCTTGTGATACAGTCAGCCAGATCACATACTGTGATATTTTCCAGATGATCAATCCATTTTGATTCAGTGCCGGCAAAATCTCAGCCAGCTCCTTTTAATGTTCTGTCTCTAAGCTTAAAGTGTTTGAGATCATAGTTTGCTAGCAAAAGGAAGGGACCATTACGTGGGCAGTGAGTTCCTAGCTCGAGTCTGTACTTATGAGCCTGTTGCAAACTGTGTGAAGGGAACTATACACAATGCTTCCTTAGAACAGAGAGAAATGTGAAGAATTACAGCTGCAGAAATGAAGAGTCATTACTGTTTTGTAGGACTGAAAAGCCATCATTTAATTGGTAAAGAAGCAAACAGGGTTCACTCAATTTTCTCTGTGGACACTTGTCAGAAGTGCAATGAATCAGCAGTGAGCTGGTTATGTATCCTTGTGCTTGTAGTACCTACAGGGGTGCACGTTCGTCATCCAGTGCTGACGGGTCTGAGATGTACACTAGATGGTGCTTGCACAACACAAGGCAGCAAATGTGTGTCTGTCTCGAGATGTGTCAGCAGCTCAGTGTTCCACCTCCTCCTCAAGTGTTTTCCGTGATGAGCACTCTGCTCCATTAAGTGGAGTCCTGTATTAAATACAGAAAGTTCATGTGTGATGTAAAAAAAAAAGTTTATTTGCTATTTCACTGACCAGAGAAATAAAGAGATAAAATTATGTATTTTCATATCTACAGATATGTTTACACATGCTTCTGTATATACAGTCTTAGCAATTCCAAGTTTCTACAGACAGAGTCTTTCTGTCGTGAAACCTTTTTTACATTACCTTTACTAGGTGATACACATGCACAGAACTGAGATGAAAGGAAGGGCTCTCTACTCTATGCTTGTACCGCACACAATAGTACTAAAGTCTTAACTGGAATCTAAAATCTACCATGAACTATCATGAAATTCTGAAAAGGAGAAAAAAAAGAAAGAAAAGGATGTGTATCTTCCCCATTTCATCAGCATTGTCCCAGAAAAGAAAAGAGGAAAAATTGAATGGTGAAGGAAATGATCCCTGTGAATTATAAAAATAAAGTACATATTGTATAAAATCTTTTTATATATCCCTGGGACATATGAGCAACTAAACAGAAGAAAAACAGAATTAATAAATTTTATAATTCCACGCGGTCTCTAAATGATGTATATTTTGACAGACAGTCTTGGGGTTTACTCAAAAATAAAAATAAAAATATTCAAAAATTGCTGACAATAATTCAAAAGTCAGTATAATATATATGCTCACCCTATCCCAGCTGAAGTAGGATAAATGCACTACCCAGATATATCATATATTGATTCTCAGTCCTTTGTTTTTAAAGTCCAGACATGGTAATTTACAATAATCTAATAATTCAGTTATACATGTTTAACTTGATTTTTTTTTTTTAGGATTTTGTTTATTTCAGTCAGTCTGCAGGTTCATATACCTGGAATATAGTTTAAAATCAAATGTGATTACTTTCAATGTCTGCACATTTTGAGCAATGCTGGACTTTGGACAGGGAAAGAGAAGGGCATAGCAGGGATAGAGAAATGAGAAATGCCAGAAGAATAAAGAAACTGAGCCCGGTTTGCTTGAATTTGTGCCAACATGTGAATCCCAAGATTCTAAATCAAATTGTGCTGCCAAAACACCAAAAAAAAGAGCCCTACAACACTTTCTTCAGTCTTCTTATACCCAAATTCATTATACTCCAAGTGTTTGTAAGAGGAACAGTGGTGGCAAGTTGTACTCTGCACTTTACTAAAAGGAATGGAATGTAATGATGGTTAGGGTAGCGGGTAGGGCTATTCCTGCAAGAGTTTTGGAGCTGTACACTGAGGCCCAGTTGCTGAAGGTATAACAGAAGCAGATAAACAAAAACAATGGATTCTCAAGTCCCAGAATATGCCAGGCACTCAATTCAGCTGAGGTTTTACTCCAGCTTGCCATGTTGAGTCAAAAAAAGGTTAAGTTTGCCAATGATACTAAGTTGGGAGTCAATTCTCTCAAGGGCAGAGAGGCCCTGAAGAGAGACATTGACAAATGACCGAGATGGGAAATCACCAACTGTATGAAGTTCAACAGGGAAATGTGCCAGATGTGCACCTGGGCTGGGGCAATCCTGGCTGTATGGACAGGCTGGAGGATGAGATGCTGGAAAGCAGTGCCAGGGAAAGGGACCTGGGGGTCCTGGTCAGTAGCAAGTTGAACGTGAGCCAGCAGTGCCCTGGCAGCCAGGAGGGACATGCCTGTCCTGGGGGCATCAGGCCCAGCACGGCCAGCTGGGCAAGGGAGGGGATTGTCCTGCTCTGCTCTGAGCTGGGGCAGCCTCACCTCCAGTGCTGGGGACAGTCTTGGGTGCCAGAGTATAGGAAAGAGATGCAGGTCTTACAAGGTGTCCAAAGGGGGGCTGTGAGGATGGTGAAGGATACAGAGGTGAAACAGAATGAGAAGTGGTTGAGGGCACTTGGTTTGTTCAGCTGGAGAAGAGGAGGCTGAGGGGGGGCATCATCACAGTACACAACCATATATATATTCTGCATATTTCTCATGAGAAGTAGCAGAGAGGCAGCCACTGACCTCTACTCTGTGGTGACCAGTGACAGGACATGAGGCCTGAAGGTCAGTCATGAAGGTTTCAGCCTGAAGGTTTATACTGGATCTTAGGAAAAAGGTCTTCTCCCAAAGAGTGGTTGGACCCTGGAACAGGCTCCTCAGGGCAGTGGTCACAGAACCAAACTTGATGGATTTCAAGAAGCATTTTGACAATGCTGTCAGGCACACAGTGGGACTCTTGGTTTGTTCTGCTCTGGGACAGGAATTGGACTTTGGACTTTGACGTTCCTTGCAGGTCCCTTTGAACACAAGGTATTCTATGATTCCGTGATCATTCTACTTTAATTTTTCATTCTACTTTAATTTTTAAAAAATACCAAAAATACCAAAATACAAAAATACAAAAATACCAAAAAATACCAAAAATGCCTTCACTGAGAAGGAAGAATGTGCTTTTAAATGGGGCAAGATATACTAGCTTCTAAGTGGCTAACCATGGAGTAAGGTCATGGCAATCTATGTCTGCGTCTGGATTTTGTTATTTGGAGAAGCAACAACACCTGTTTCCCATTTATGCAGAAGAATTAGCTCCAAACCTGGCTGGTATACTGTCATTTGAATCCAGGAGGAGTCAGATGCCAGGTGCTGGATTTTGCAGCTATGTTTCACAAGGAGTTATCTTGGTTTATTATACACTGTAGACTTTCTAGCTACAGGCAGCCCCACTTTCTTGTCCTGTTCCCCTCACGTTCCTCCTGTCTGCCAGACTCTCCCTGTCTTCCCACCATATTCTCGATTCACACTGGAAGACAAGATGTCTAAAATCTAGAAGTATCTAGGTAAAGTCATCTCTTTCCCAGACCTGCAAGAACATTTCCAAACTGAGGGGGCTGAATGTTTATGTAGGGGTAGATGTTGGGAGGAAGCAGGGAAGAGGCACAGGGACAAGTCACATCCGGAGTTTTTGTGACTCAAATTCAGTAAATGTATCGTGTCAGTAGTAAGAAAAACGTGTGCCCTGCAGCTGGAGCTGAGGTGTCTGGACTGTCTCAGGCTGGCAACTCTTTCACATTGTTGTTGTAAGCTGTACAGCTGATAGTTAATTAAGGAAATGAATAGATCTTACCCTGGCAAAAGAGGCACACCCATGTTTTTCAGAGGGTGCACTGAATCACAGACATTGCCATTTCACTGTTTGTGTCCGGTGGAGGGGTGTGTGGGGGAGCTCATAACCTGCAGCAAGGCAGTTAAAATAATCGATGAGTGCGTGTTCAATCCCAAGACAGGGACCGGGGGCGGGGGGAGGAGGACGGTGTGGGAAGGGAGAGAGACAGAGACAGAGAAGAAGGGAGGGAGGGTGTGGTGGCTAGGGAGAGGGGGAGGGAGGCGGGAAAGGTGCTGATTTCAGCCCTGTAGCGTCAGGATTGCGTCAATTTGGGTTTCAACCACGTACTCAGTCTCAGAGCGGAGCTACTCAGAAGAGCCAAAACAGGAAGGGGGTTGCAAATCAGTGTGCAAAGGGGAGGACCGAAGGTTCCCCTCCCCCCTCTCCTCCAGTCCCCTCGCAGCCTCCTCCTCCACTGTCCCCACTGCTCGTGTCTCCGGGTTTTGGGTGTTTTTTGTTGATGTTTCCTTTTTTCTTCTCTTTTTAATTTTTTNCCCCCCCACCTTCCCAGTTCTCTTCAGGTCTCAGAAGTTGTTTGAATTTGCTTTCTTTCCCTAATGTCCCTTCCTTCCTCCCTCCCCGTTCCTCCTCCTGTTAAAGTACCGAAAGAGATAAAGAGATTTTTGTAAGTGCGGTTTTGGATGAGAGAGGTTTAGGGTTGTTTTCTGTGTCTCTGTTAAAGTAACATTCATCAAGAGTTAGATGATGTAAATGCATCTTCTGCCACAGTAAAAATCTTTGTTCAAGTCATTCTTGGAATAATTGTCATTCCTTTTATCCTTATTGTAGGTCACCTGCTATCACCTGCTAGTTAAAGTGAAAGGACATTGCTAAGAAGATGAAAATACAGGATTTCAGTGTTTTTAGCTGAACAGCTGCATCTTAACCAGCCGGGTTTCATTGAGAATAACAAAGATGACAATGAACTTTTCAGTTCTGTCATTTCTATGCACTGCACGTAGTGTGGTACCAGAAGTTTCAGAAACAGTCATGTATGTGCACTTATAAAATGCACACATACATAAATTGCTTTAGTTAGAAAAGCAGTAAGAGGGAATGTTTCTGAACTCTGCTTTACAAATATTGACTCTAGCCTACATTATGCTTGCTTTAGCAGTGGTTTGATTCAAGGATCATTCCAATGACTTAGTGAAGAGACTCCAGATTTATATCACATAACTGGAATAATAACTTCTCCCAGAACCAGGAGATATTTTCTACTAATGCACTGCCTTGAATGTTAACCTATTGATTATGACAATGGCAAAAATTCATGTTTTGACGCAATTTGTTGTAAATATAAAACCATTTTAGTTACCATTTCATCTTCTTTCCTATTCCACCCACCTGAGGTTTCTAACCACACTTGTGACATCATGCTTGTCTAATTACTTATTTAAGAAAGATAATTAATATTTTAAACATCAAATTGATTCTACCACTACTTTCAGTAGCTGTCAAATTAAAGTAGAACATAATATTCATTCCTATAAAAAGTCTATTATCTCATGAGAAAGTATTGTAAATATACAAACCATTCTTAAAAGATAATAAAGTATTCTGATTAGTTTTCAATTACTTTTAGCTTTCTATTTTTATATCATATATATTAAAATTTCTGCAGCCCAGGAGATTCTTGAAACTCAAAACCACGTGCTTAAGTTAGGAAAAATACTTTTTGGTTATGTATATGATTTTCAGTCATTTCATTAAGTTCTTGCTATTAAGTATGTAGACTTGTACAGCTTGTAGGCATCAGGAAAGTGTTGTCATAAAAAATTAATAGCAAGGCCTGATCCTTTCAGTGCTGGAACATTATGTCCTACTTTGCTCTGATAGTACTGATGTGGATTTTTTTTTTTTTCTGAATCATCCCACTATAAGCAAAGGTGTATTGGCAGCACATTTATCTGCCCAGCTCTTGTCTGGATGAATCTGATTTAGTAATACAGGGGATAGTTTTCTTTTACTCATCCAGAACGACCAGGGAGAAACAGAACTATTACATAATTGTCTTTATGCATAAACAATGTCACGACATTAATATTCTATTGGACATCCGGGGTTGCTGGGAATAAAGATTAAGCTCTGATTGTTACATTGTGGGAGGTTTAAACTCACTTAGTAATGTTACTTATGGGCAAAATTGGATTTCTAATTAGTTGTGCTCGTTTACCCTTTGATGCATGCTTTGAAGGGCTAATAATACTCCGTATGTAAATAATATATCTGCGTGACAATGGAGGTTGTAACATTTGCTCAGGTTTCTCTTTACTCGGTGTAAGCATATGATTTATATAAAAATTGTAAAGAATTATGATTAAACATATTTTTTTATATACTCCTAAGAAGTACTGACCTTTTCTGTAAACTCCCCATAAGCTTTGCTTAAATGTAAAGTTTAGTGGTTATCGATGATAAACTTAACGTGATTTTTTCTGCTTTGAACTCACATGTGCTACCTAATGTCACATCCATCTGAAACAGACACTTGCTATTTAATTATTCTAAATTTTTTGATTGACTTCCTCCTGCAAAGTACTGAAAATCCCAGTGAAACTCTTGAGTGCTATAACCTCCAATTAAACTCACTTTTTTCAAGAGATACCTCCAGGAAATTACGGATCAGACCATAAAAAAATAGCTTGTTGAGTGTACAAAGTATTCTATGAAACACTATGGAAAGTAGATGATGTATCTACATGTAATGTATATTTCAGAGTGTGTTTTAGCTAGCCAACAAGCCTCTGTAAACCCGAACCTGAAACCAGCTGAGAGTTGGTATTATTCACGGACATATAAGCTCAGAAACTACACACAGAGGATTGAGATAGTAGAGAAATTACAAACAGTGATTATTATTAGGATGGGAATAATATTTTCCTCCCTAACTCTCCGTGTATGAAAAAACACTAGCATAACAAGCATGCCTTAGAGTGGGACGGCACACTGGTGCCTGCAGGTGGCGAGCAATATATACAATGCAGAGCACTTCCAGTCTGTCAATCCTGCAGATATCACCATCTCATGTCGGTTTGTTTTATTGACTTATTGCTTGATTAAATATCATGCAGAATTCAAGGTACTGCTGCTTATGTGCTTCTCACTATTTATTTGATTTGCAGATGAAATTCCTACAGTGGTTGGGATCTTTAGTGCATTTGGCCTTGTCTTCTCTGTCTCCCTCTTTGCTTGGATCTGCTGCCAGCGCAAATCTTCCAAGTCCAATAAGACCCCTCCATACAAGTTTGTCCATGTTCTGAAGGGGGTTGATATTTATCCTGAGAATCTCAACAGCAAGAAGAAGTTTGGAGCAGATGATAAAAGTGAAACAAAGAACAAATCAGCAATGCCAAAGAATTCTCTGCATCTTGACCTGGAAAAGAGAGATCTAAATGGCAATTTCCCCAAAACAACCACAAAAATGCAAGGCTTTCCAGATCTTGAAAATTCATCTCCTAAGCACTTTGCAGAAAGGAAGAAAGACTCAGTATCCCCTGATAGCTTAAAATCCATCGCTTCACTGTCATCTGAAGAAAAACAAGACAAGCTAGGAACTCTTTTTTTCTCCTTAGAGTACAACTTTGAGAAAAANTCATTGGAGAAGTCCTCATCCCCCTCGCTGGAATTGAACTCTCGGAAGGAAGGCTGCTAATGGACAGAGAGATCATCAAAAGAAATGTTAGGGTAACATCTTTTTTATTCAAAGTTTGAAAATGCTGTGATAGGGTTATAATTCTTACGTAATGCTGCTGCTGTCTTGGAAAGAAAAGCCAACACCCTCACCATTCAATTCCTAAGATACTTCCCTATGGCAGAAAAGGCAGTGTGAGGAAGCCATTACACATATGCAATTAGAAAAAAAAAATACCGCAAGCATGCTGAAAAAAATTGCTAATGCCCCAAGCTCTAATTTCTGATTCAACTGGTCCAGCAGGTTTGAGTGGACCCATTCCAGTTAGCTCAAGCAGACTCAACCCCCACTGATTTGTTTTTAATTGCTTTTAAATTAAAGAATAAAAATATTTATGTATTATTTCCTTTCTCCACCATCCCCTTTTATATTTGACATCATTCTTTCTTAAATCTTACTGAAATCAGTGGAAATGTCAGCTGCATGGGTTGTGTAGCACATTCTTATGGAATGTAGTTAAGTGTTTAGTTAGGGAAGGGGAACCCGCTAGATACCATGTTGTTGATGTTGTAGCATGTTCTTGCGTGTTGGTGCTGTCACCACCTTGTCTCTCATGAATTGTGATACAGGCTGTAGCTTTACTAAAGGTAATAAAGGTGTACCCATAGACCTGCTGGAGTTACTAGCAAAACTTCCTGACTTTACCAGCAAAAAAACTTTCATGCTGTGTTGTTTTAGTTCAGAATATGAGGGTCATTTACACCCCAGCTGAACCACAGAAATGCACAGGCATTGCACACACATCTCTTAAATGTCTGCTAAAGAAGCGGAATGTGTATTGATGTTCAACATGATTGGTTTCAAATGACAAGCATATTGCCAAATAAAATAAATGTCTATTAGGCAACATAACCTATAGCTAATGCTATTATTTTGCAATTCTATCACTATATGACAACAAATATAAGTATATCACTGATCTTTTTTTGATAACTTATTGGATTTTCTGGTATATAAGGTACTATCTTCTCTTGTTTCCCTTGCCTTCATTCTCCCTTTGAAATAAACTATTCTTGCAAATTCAAATTAAAATCAAACAATCATAGAGAAGATCTTTGATCTCACCTTTATTTCATTCATATTATACTGCTTCAGAGAATGTCAGGGGATAAGATTTGACTGAGAGTTTGAATCCTTCCTGTTTAAAATAATTTCCCAAATATTTTTTTCTTTGCTTGTACTAGATCTTTCCTCCCCAATGTATTTTTATGGAATTTTGCTTAAGATAATTTTCTCTTTTAAATGAGATTTTTTTTTCCCTCAGGATTTCATTTCTACTCTGCAAAGATAGTGATGTCATGTCAACATATACTGTCCATTTATTTTTTTATTTTCATTCAGTCTGATAACCAATCATAGGAAAAGTTATATAACTAATACAGAGAAAACATATTTGCTATGTAAATCAGAATAACTTCCTATATTATGTCCTTTTACACAGTTTCAGAGCGTGCATTTCTGAGCTACTTCATAAACCTTTTTAAATCTGGTTTAAAGCTTGGTCTATATAACTGCTTATAAGTAGTTTTATTCCATTTTTTTTTTCTTAATTTCCTCAGAAATCATCTGGTCGTGGAGAATTACTGGTCTCTCTCTGTTATCAATCTACAACAAACACACTCACTGTCGTTGTTCTAAAAGCCAGGCATCTACCTAAATCTGATGTGTCAGGATTATCAGGTAATGCTTTTAATAATAAATATGCCCTAAGAATATAAAGCAGAATGCAAAAGACAGCTGAAATGCGGCATCTCAAAGGCTAAGAATTCTCCATAAATGCAGAAATGATGTTTCTATTATTTACAGCCTATTCGTTTTATTCATATCTAGGTCAATGCTTTATTTCCAGGGTACGTATTTTACAAATTTGTTCTTCAATCACATCAAAAAAAGGTGACATCTGTTAGCAGTGGAAACCAATGAGTTTTATGATTGTCTTGAACAGAACCCATCTGCCATAAGCGTGGGATGTTGTTTGCAGATACCAAAAGCTTTTATTTATGACAAAAAATGAGTTTATTTGTAGAAGATCAGTATTGAGTGAGATCATCATATGATTTATCTCAAAAGAAAAGCAGCTTCTTACCTATGAGGTGAATTTGGCCCACTGAGCACTAACATTTTTTTGGCAAGGTTAAAAGGTGAGTTGTGCCAGTGCTGGGAGAAGCCATGACACACATGCTTTACTGTGAGCCAAACTTGGGGTGCACTGAGAGGGTTCAGGCTTTATCCTCTCTTTTCCTTGTCTGCTGCCATTTCTCATTCAGTGGAACCTTCTCTGAAGCCAGTAGAATTCTAGAATTGCACATAGAAGACACATTAAGACTCTATAACATACTATATAAAATAATAACAGTATAAAATTTAATGTCCTATATATAAGGCAGCCACACAAAAACAACAGTGCACAAAAAAGGGCTGTAGCCCCACATTTGCTGCTGCTTCTTTATACAATTTATTTCATTTCACTCAGTATTATGAAAGAAGCAGCAGAGGAAGTAGTTTTGGGAAACAGTGAATAATTATCATTGCAGCCCATAATACAGTTTTTGTATTTCTCATACTGCAATTTACCTGGAAAGTGAGACCATCCTGAATCCAATGCAACAAAGCTATAGGTAGCTCTCACCAAGTTCCATTTAAATCTTCTTTTTGATCTAAATTTTGTTCACATATCAGAAGGAGAAAGGATATATATGGAGCCCAACAATTTACTTGACTAAGAGAGAGGATATATATTTTTAAAAATCAGCCCCGAAGTCACAGAAGATAGTGGTTTCATGAAGACAGCATGACAGCCAGCTGATCTCAATAAACCTGCTTGATGTTTACCCAGGTGTGAAAATAACTTGATAAAAAAAGGCCTCCTAGTCACAGCATCAACCTGGAACCTACGTAACATCCATTGTTTACTGCACCTCTTACAAGTAAAACTATATATATTTTTTTTTTCTTGCATCCTCCAGGAGAGCCTTGCTAACTATAACAGGAATGGCATCCCAGTATTTCTGCAGGCAGCCATGTTGCACCTGAACATTGACTTCATTTAAACAGACTTTCATTATTTTGTGGTTGTCAATAAGGCCATGTACAGTAGACATTTGGGTGTCAGTAGCATACTGCAGTCAGTGCAGTCATAATTTCCTCTGTGATTTTCCCCTCATTCCAACATTAATTTTGGAAAAAGAGGAGAGTGAAGTGGTGCTTCTATGGGATAAAATGAACAATTCCACAATTCAACCTCCTTGAGAAGATGGAAGATTTTTTTATACTCAGAAGCTCTTCCATTTTCACAAACTCCTTGATTTCCTTGGTCACTGATGCTGAGTGACCTTTATTAGTCTAATAAAACCAAGTGGAACTCTCTAGCCTTATCCAGTAACTAGTCAAAGGTAACAGAAAATTTCCTTTAAAAGAAATTGAAACCAGTATGAATCCACTGATTGATATTGATTTTGGTATTTCTAATGTTGATATGATATACAATAATTTCAAAGCCAGTGAGCGTTTTCATTAAGCTCTGTTTTTGAAATGTTCATTATGATAATAGAATATGAAAGTGAAGAGGTACTCTATTTCACTTCCACTTCTGGTAGACTATTTTGAGTTCAAGGAAAAACACAGCTTTTACTCCTCCAACCATTTCAGTGTGGTAACTGTGACATAAAATGTACTGTTCAGTTTTGTATTATATTTTTTAAAAAGTATTCAGGTTTCTTGATGATTAACTTGGCTGATTGTTTGCATAAACTATCATGTTTGACTGGGTTCAGTAGAGAAGATTTTGTACTACATCACTGCACTATGAGAACCTGGAAACAGGCCCACAAATTCACTGAATAAATGCCAAGGTAATTGAAAGTGTTGATTTATAAAATGTCTCTTCTGAAAGAATAAGTATGGCCATTATTGAAGACAATAGCAAGCAAACTTCACAACAATTAAATAATTATGATGGATGCAAAAACTCAAAGTTGGTTGGCAGCAAAGAAATAGACATTTTCCCTTCCTATATTCAACAGTAGTACAACACAGATGTAAAGACAGATACACATTCTAACAGTAAACATGCCCTTACATTTAAAACTTAGTGTCAAATTTGTTCAATAGCAATTGGTGGCCGCAATTCAACCAGCTTAATTGTCTTCAGCAGAACTCCAGCAGAACTATTACATCCATTCTCTCAGCCCAAGTTTATTCACTCCTTTCTGAAGGTTTTCTTTTCATGAGTTAGATTAGTGATGATGATTATGCCCTAGTAGATTGTGTGAAAAGCAAATTTCTGACTCATATAAATATGTAATGATACATATTTTTCAGAGACATTCAGAATTTTGTGCATTTTCACACCATTTTTGAATGTGGTAGAGGTGTTGCTGGTTTAACGGACTGCAGGACAGGATTTACCTCATGAAAGAAATACCTGCATTTGAGCACAGTCTAAACTTCACTGCTGCCTTGAACACAGCTTTGGTGACCATAAAGGAGCTAATTCCCATGTAAAGAAGAAATTAAAAAATAGGATTAGATTATTCGTTTTTAATAACTTGAAACAACTACCCAGTGTGATGTAATTACATTGGATAATTATGGAATTTACCATAAACTAGATCAAGAAACTTCTAAACACTGTTCAATAGCTGATCTGTGCTCTTTCTTTTCATTGCAGACCCTTATGTCAAAGTGAATCTGTACCACGCCAAGAAGAGAATTTCTAAAAAGAAAACCCATGTGAAGAAGTGCACCCCCAATGCAGTGTTCANCTTTGACATTCCTTGTGAGGGCCTTGATGACATAAGCATTGAATTTCTGGTTTTAGATTCAGATAGGGGGTCACGGAATGAGGTGATTGGCCGGTTAACCTTGGGATCTTCAGCAGAAGGAACAGGTGGAGAGCATTGGAAAGAAATCTGTGAATATCCTAGGAGACAAATTGCCAAATGGCATATGTTATGTGATGGTTAGCAGCTTAGAGAGGGGTTGGATCTTAAATAACTATATATATTTCCATAGGCAAGGAGCAGTGGTTTTTTTTTTTTCCTTTGCTATGTATTATTACAAGCTTTTATCTACAAAACTTATTTTTTTTCCAAAGGGGCAGAGGCTTTGAAATAAAATTGGATTGAATTATCAGAACAGAAGGTACCTTAATTTTCACAGTAAATAATGGAATTTCTATTTCTTTAAACTTTAACATAATTAGGTCAGATTAATACTCTTCCAGAGTTCAAATGGCCTGTAAATTCTAAAGCATTGTAAACCTCAAGAAGAGCAAACTCTGTTTTGAAAGAGTCACTTATTAGTGACTCATATATGGAAGAAGATAACAGTTATTACAATATATCCAAAAAAGACCCAACCTGTGGCTTATTAGAGAAGGGGATGGATCTGTAAAAGCCATGGGGATTGAGGCTGAGTGGGGGGGGAATTTCTTCTGCCCCTTCAACAAAAAAACCTTCTTTTATGAACATTTAATCACTATTTGTAAGTTTTGGTTATTTATACTTTGATCATCCCAAAAAATGAACACATTTTCAACATTCTGCTTTACATATCACATTGTGCAAAACTATTTTTTTAAGTGTTGAAATATTATATAATTACTTACACTTGGATTTTTTTAGTAAGTTTATATATATAATTTGTTTTATTACAGTGACCAAAATAGATACATACTTCAAACTAATGATTAAGTTAACATTAATTTTTTTTGTTAAAAGGGCTCCTTTACGGGTGACTGTACGTGTTACAGTATAGCTAGAATTTGGGGTTAGATATGGCTTGCATTTTTTTCTTGTAGGTAGGATTACACTTTAAACATTTCAAGCCATACAAAAGAATTTCTGTTCAGATGAGGTAACATACAGGATGTTACAATCAATTACTTTTCACCAATTATATTTTAACAATTCACTAGTACTAAAAAAGTTGATTTTGATAGCTTCATTAAAGATTAAACAAAATAGTGAGACAAAGAAGAAAAACCTTATTCTGCTGTTGAACTTCCTGTGTTTAACCTCCTGGACTGTAACAAATGCCATTACAGTCAGTACCAATATACAAACTGCAGTGCATTTTTAAAAATTTGCAAGAGAAGAAACCAAACTCACTTTATAATTTCTCCAATATTATGTAGAAAAAGTACTTGGAAAGTACTTTGATTATATGAATTAATGTACATTACTGACTGTACTGAAAATGGTGATGGTAAGGGAAAATAACATCCTGATTTCATGTCAGTGTGACACATGTCTATTTAAACTTAAATTGTGTCAGGCTGAGGAAATATCAAGTGTAACAATAACAAGTGTATAAATAAAGCATTTAGACCTGTGCAATTTTGTGTTGGTCACACCAGATAAGTTTTTAGGCTGTCAGAACTATAGCACAACTATAAGCAGATTATTTCCTAAAGTTTGTGCACTAACTTCTGATACAGAATTGTTTGCAAGTATTAGTCCTACTTCATTTTCAAGTACAATATATATAAAGAAGAAGATAGTGATGTTAGTTGTTGATATAAGAAGGGTTAAAAAAGTGGAAAACCATTTTCAGTATTTTTGCATACGTCATTTGTCACGTGTAATCCCATTGAAGCGAACGAGACTACTTGGGAATCAAGGTACTGCTCATCGTGGGTAAAGGTAGCAAAATGGGCATGCCAGGTTAGAACAAACCAAACATACATTGAATGTCAATCTACTTTCATTAAACAACAGACCTAAGTCCTACTTAAAACTGTTGGGGATTTGTTGTCTACTTTACCTGTTCTCATATGGCCAAATTATGTTTGCAGGAAAGGACACTGAAATATGAAATATGCAAGTAGACAAATAGTACTGGAAGAATTCCATTGAGGCTCTTCCAGGTTTTGTGTCAGTATTTTCTCCAGTTTTTGAGAATGTGTTTGATACAACAGTGTTTATAGATTTCTGTAAAAATACATTTTCAAAATAACATAAACATGCTTTTTATGATAATGCTAAATGTAAAAAATTTGCGTATTGTATGTATAAAGGAGAGGAATCTTTTTTGATTATTTCTTTAGAAACCTGATTAACTGCTTAAGGGCTAGAGTTTGCCAGCCACACTCAAGCAGAGCTAATCCAAAGCCACCAAGTGAAAGAAAAGATGCCCACAGGCTTCAGTGGGGTTTGAAGTGCAATCACAGAGCAAAACTCTTCTGAGTCAACCTAGAAATGTCACTGGGACCATGGATATGGGGAAACATTGTTTTATCCAATCGAGATTTGGAGAGTTTAGGTTGAATACAACAAAATCAGAGTAGTTACAATTTCTGAAAAGGAAAGAACTGAGCTGGAAATGATTGCACCAAAGAGAGTGGAGCATCTCTCAATTATAAAAGATGGAGGGTTTTGTACGCTGGCCCATAAGTAGTTCATTATCTCTAAAAATCAGATGACAGGCATCATCTGTCTCCAATGAACACAAAATATGACATTAGGGGATAACNTTTTTTTTTTTTTTTTTTTTTTAGTTTTTATAGAAGCTTGAGGGCCAATATTTCTACTAGCTAAATGGCAGTTTTTGTTGGGGGTAGGGGGTTGGAATGGGAAAGGGAAGCAAAGACATTTTTATTAAATCTAAAAACCCTGTAAATAGATGGGTTTTTTTTTCATTTAAAGCAATCCTTAGTTTGGAAAGTTGAGTAGAGACGACTTGTAACACATTTTAAACAAGAAAGAGGCAGGAGAGCGAATGTAGGCCTGTACTGAGGTGAGAAATTCTGCTGTTTTATAAAGTATTCAATTCTCATTGTGAATATCTTGAACTCTGTTAAGGATACTGTACTGTATTAAACATGTAAAAAAAAAGATGTTTGTCTAAGTAGCTTACAAAAATATTAACTCCTTGAATGGGAGACTATCCATGTCTGGAGATCTGTCGTAACTAAATACCTGATTCGTTATGGTGTTGTAACTTAATAGAAGCTATTCAAGAGGAAGCATGGTGTATGAGATTTTGTAAGTTATTTGTGCTGGTTCTGTATGTTGTGCCATGTGTGTAAGACAAGAATAAACTGCTGCTTTTGTTCATCTCATCCCAAAATAATAATCCCACCTATGTATCTTTTTTAACCCCCCACCTCAGCAATGATTTCTGCTATTTTTTGTGTTCATGGTCTACTCTCTCATGCTTTATTGGAAAGCGTTTGGCTTGCAGTCTTCCTCTTCTCACAGAGGTGGATTAGATTTGTTTTGCCAAATACTGGCCAGGCACATCACATGTTCTTTAGTCCCAGCTGCTTGCTGAATTCAGCTGATCAGCTGAATCCTGAATTGTAATCTGCAGTCAGGCTACAGCTTGGAACATGGCCCATGACAGAAGATATGAGTCTTCTCAGATATACAGATATACAGATGCAAACAAGAATAAATTCTAATATATTAGGTAAGAGGAGCAAAATCAAAGTCAAATTATCCTACTGTCATTTTAGTTGTTTTCCAGAAGGAAAATATTTATCCTGGCCAATCATATTGTACCACTTCCTCATAGACATGGAAATCATGTCAGGCTCCAGCTTGTCTGTGAGTTTGAAAGCTGAGGTAGAGAAAACATCCATTCAAGTGCTATACAAATATAAACTTTGCTGTTCTGCTCTCTAAGAATGTAGAAGTATTTACTAGCACAGAAATGAAAGCCAGGGAAGGAAGAAGGCAGCTGCAGCTGGGATATACTCTGCCATTTAATGACTCCCATTGTGAGTTCCAACACCTGGAAAGGATCCCTGATCCTTGTCACAGAAATCAATTACAGGATTCACTAGCCAGATGTATAAAATAGAACATCTTTCACAATTATAAGCTGGTATATTGTCTCTGACAAATCTCCTGTCCCCAGTAGACAGGTATCAAGTGAAAGACTGCTCTACTCCATCCCATGCAGGCACTTCTTTTCTCTTCCTTGTATGGTATAACTTTACTAAAATAGTGGTGATTCACGTGGTTCACATTCTAGACCCACTACTTCAGGACAGAGATCAAGAATGTCTTTATGTTTTGATCAAGAATGTCTTTATGTTTTCCAAATACAATGCAGGTGAGCCTCAGGGAGAATCTCAAAGCTAATGTTCTGATTGCTATTTGTACCTCAAATTGCTGCAACAGACCATTGAGAGAGCCCCTGCAGATATCCTCCTCAAATCCCCAAGGTCTAACACCATTCTGTAAGGCCATTGTATTTTATGGCATCATGGATAAAAACATGCTTAACACATGGTAAAAATACATAACCACAGATGGCCATATGCAACACTTCTTTTTTTTTTTTTTTCCTAAAACAAGATTCAAATATGGTCTGTGTTAGCTGCTACCTTTTTATCTGTTCTCTCTTTCATGATGTCTCATGGAGGTGATGAACAACTCAAAGCACTCTTGCGGCTGCTATAACTGGCACTGCCACTTATTTGCTTTGCTGATGATGACTCCTGAGCAATTACCTTAATTCAAAACCCAGTTTTGCAGGATTTCTTGCCATGAATTTTTCTGACAGCATCATGCTCTTAGGTCAGTAAAGAACAGGTTGGGTCTGACTGGAAAATGCTCAGCCTCCTCTCATCCTGGTGAAGGAAATTTAACTCATTACTGAATGCTTTTCTTCCTCTTTGGACAGTCTCTCAATAAGGTTTTTTATAGGTGACTGGGCTGTAAGAAGATGTGGTTTTGCATTTTTTTATTAAGTGGATATTATGGTATGGAATTTGGGTTTAAGTTAAACATACAGGAATGTTGGGTCCCTCTGGGTGACAGGTAAGTGCTGTGCTACTGAAAGCAGCTTCACTGGGGCTGTGGTCACACACAGGGCTGAGGTAGAAGTCATGTGCAGGAGTTCTGAATCAAAGCATTTTGCATTGCGACTTAAATGAGAATAGATTGTTTGCAATATAAGTTAATGTTCCAAAAATTCCCCTGTCTTTTTTCCACGTAAGAAATACTGTGTTATATAAAATTCTACTTCTAAAACAAACAAACAAACAAACAAACAAAAAAAGCAAAAAACCCAAGAAGTATAAAATCCAAGATGCAAAAGTTCAAAATGCACAATGAAACAGAAATAGAAATTGCAGGTGAAAAAATAAAATTGTAAAACAATATCATGGCTGTTACAATTCTTTTTTCTAACCAGCTAAGGACACTGTATGGTGACTGATATTTAATTTAGTCTTGAAGACAACCTCAGGGATAACCACGAATTTTCTCTGAAGATGCTGTAAATATTTTACATGACTCAGAAAACACAAATGTTTTTATGGGAACAAGTAAGAAGTATTTCACAGTATCACTTGCCATATTGATTGCATCTTCATAATACCCTCTCAATGAAATAGCCTTTAGGATTGTGTGAATGAAGGTTTCTAGTTGAAGCGGGAAACCTCTGCATACCTACATCGGAAGTGGCTCTGTACATTGATTTGTGGGGAAAATAAACAGTATTCTAGCCTCAATTTTCCTTTCAGTATGATGGGATAAAGCTTAACAACATCAACAGCAGATACTAACTTCATGACTTTTGCTATGAATTATTACTTTTGCTGTTCTCCAGGGTTGTAATGCTGATCTAGGGACAGCATTTTCTTCAGATAAATCCCTTGGAGCTGTACGCTGCAATGGATATATATGGAGAAGAAAGTAGACCTGAATTACAGAAAAGCATGTAAAAATAGAGAATTATCCCAGGCTGAAATCAGAAGTTATGTTAAATAGCAATAAAAGGTACAGATAAGTAAATCAGTTTGAAGTGCAGATGAGTAAAATGTTGTCAGCAGACAAAAGAAGGTAGAAATCTGATACTTTTACAGAACAAGCAAAACCAAGGTGCAGTTGGCCCCTGATTACACATGTATAAGCCTTGTGAGGAGCAGCTGAGGGAGCTGGGGAAGGGGCTCAGCCTGGAGAAAAGGAGGCTCAGGGGGGACCTTGTGGCTCTGCACAACTCCCTGACAGGAGGGGACAGCTGGGGGGGGGTTCGGGCTCTGCTCCCAGGGAACAGGGACAGGAGGAGAGGAAATGGCCTCAAGCTGTGAGAGGGGAAGTTCTGATTGGACATCAGGAGGAATCTCCTCACAGAGAAGTTTGTTAAGCATTTGAAGTGGCTGCCCAGGGTAGTAGTGGAGTCACCACCCCTTCCTTGGACATCTTCAAGAAAAAGAGTGGAAGTGGCACTCAGAGCTCTGGTCTGGGTGAAAAAGGGGGACCAGTCACAGGTTGGACACAATGGTCTTAGAGATTTTTCCCAACCTAAACCATTCTGTAATTTTATGATTCTATGATTCTGTGATCTGTGTTGATTGTTTTTTTTGCCGTATTCACTCAATGAAAGCAGCATATCCTTATTTTAGCCTGCTTTGATTCACACTATATTCACCATGTGTGATTGGTATTGCCTTTCCTTTGAACTAAGGCTGCAAGGGTTGAATATTGCACATCTTTATTTGTACAAAAATTTCCTGAGGGACTGTCAAGGTATCATTGTGAGGAAGTGCAGGGCCAAGGCTGATGCTGTCAGATCTGGGCTGATATAGTGATAAGGAAGCTCTGTCTGTCTCAGGTATTCCTCTAGTGTCCAGGAAAAGTCTTTTGCTTTCATTCTTTGTAAGGAGACTCAAAGAGGGAAATTTTGACCAGGGGTATGTTCAGAACAAAAGGTTTGGTTTACTGTTCTGCTCCAGGCTTTTTGAATCACTGCATTACTTTCTGCTTTTTTTGTAGCTATTAATACTACCTAAGATTTGGTGCCCTGATATATCCTTTTCATAGGTGTGGACTGATTAGGAGACACCCTGCCAATAAAGATTTGGGAAGCTGGTGGATGAGAGGCTGGACCTGCCCTGGCCATGCACAGTCACAGTCTAGAAAATCCAGTCCAGGCTGCATCCAGAGCATCATGAGCAACAGGCCAAGTGAGGTGATTTTGTCTCTCTGCTTTCATGAGACCCCCACCTTGAATGCTGCATCCAGCCCTGGGGTTTTCAGCACAAAAAAGACATAGACCTGTTGGATTGAATCCAGAGAAAATCAGAGAGATGGAGCAAGCGCCTTTACTATGAGGAAAGGCTGAGAAAAATGGGATTGTTCAGGCTGGAGGAAACAAGACTTCGGGGTGACCTAATTGCAGCCTTCCAGTACCTGAAGGGAGCCTAAAAGGAAGTTGGAGAGAGACTATTTACAGAGTAATGCAGCGAAAGGACAAGAGGAAATGGTTTTAAACTGAAACAGTGCAGGTTTAAACTAGATATTAGGAAAAAATTCTTTACTGTGAGGGTGGTGTGGTGAAGCCCTGGCACGGGTTGTCCAGAGAAGCTGTGGCTGCACCACACCTGGAAGTGTTCAAGGACAGGCTGGATGAAGCTCTGAGCAATCTAGTATAGTGGAAGTTGTCCCTGCCCATGACAGTGGAGTTGGAATGCGATGATCTATAAAGTTCCTTCTAACCCATATATTGTGTTATTCACCCAAGCAGACAACCTATATTTATTACTGCCCCTGCATCCATTTCAGACAGTAATGGTTCTGCTACATCTATAGCCAAATTTTGAATTTCTGATGCAGTTACCTAGGTAACCACATCCTCATACACTTTCACTGAGACCTTTTCTTGGACATGGCTGGCACTGCCAAACTTCACTCCCACAAAAGTCTCCAGTGCTTCTCTGTGAAAGTATGCCTTTTCTGATTATGACTGTCCCTTAATAATTTGTGACTTCCCCCCCATCCCCCCCCAATGCTTTCTGGGACTTTTTTGCATCTTACATTACAGTTGGTCACGCTGAGCAATTTCTTACATGTGGTTCAGTAGTTTTCTTTTCAAGTTGGCTAAACCTCAGGCTGATGCCTATTCACTGGTTATTTGTCTGGGGTCTAACATCAACTGCCATGTTCCTCACGTGTTCCTATGCTTTTGTGGGATAGAAACTAAGCCTCAAGAATTAGGCTTGGATTGTGGATGTCCACTATATCTGTGTTAAAAAAGTGGTTAATTCGTTTTGCCTTTGTACCACTGGATGATATTTAATTCTGGCCTAAATCATTAGGGTTTGGAACACTGTGATACCTCTTAACACTTAATTTAGGTGGGTCAAACTGTGCCTGTCTTAAATCTTTCTTAAGACTTTCCTTGTTGAATCATGTGTGTTCCATTATTGTTAATTTGGATGAATTCTGTTGTCTCACAGTTAATACACAGGTTCTGAAAAAAATACATCTTTTGCTGTAATACAGTCAACAGAAAACTTCTATTTTCCCCCTCTCTCCCTACAGCCAACATTACAAAGCCAGAGATTGAGATAGAAATGATCCTTCAATACTCCATGGAAAATCCTGATGCACAGAGCTGGGGCAGCTCTGAGGTTTCACAAACTGAAGTTTATCCATCTCTGAGAAAGATTAAAAAATATGCAATTAAGGTGAAAGTAAATTTGTGCCTAATGTCAGAGTCAGGTAGCTTGAAGTGACCCCAGAATAATAATATAAGACTGCTCTTCATGGAGAGGCAATACCTTGCCCATCAGTTTTGTTACGGATTTAATGTTTCAACTGATAATTTTTCATTATTCACATTTATGCAGGACACAAGGATCTTGTCACACATTATGCCTCCCTGCTGGACCTGCCTCTCTCACAAGAGGTTGTGTTCTTTGCCCATGGAGGCAAGCTTCACACAGCATTTTACTGGAGGCTATCTTCTGAGTGGAAATTGTTACCAAACCTACATGGAGCTCAGAAACTATATTCCAGGGACATAAATTTTATTATGACTGGTGTTTTTTCCTGTTTATAAGATCAGTATAGATTTTGGAAAGGAAACAGTTTTCACAGATCTTTCATGTTCTATAACAGATAGTTATTTAGAAGCAAATTGAAGCTGGAAAGTTAGTATTTTAATAACTGTTACATTAATTGAATCATTAATGCATTTATGACTTGAAGAATGCTGATTCATGTTGTTACTCTGCCTCAGTTTCAGGTAAATATTCTACCTCTGAGATCACTGGGTACTTAGACAGGCATCTCTTTCCATCATTCCCTTTTTAATCCTAATTATAATGAATAAGAATTAGAGGCAGGCATAGATATGACTCTTAGGAAGAATGTTTAGTCATGGAAGTGGCTTTCCTGGGGTAAAGGTTGGACCTGATGATCTTAAAGGCCTTTTCCAAGCTAAATGGTCCTATGATTCTGAAATGAATGTTCTGGTGAAGAAAATAATTGTTGCTGTGAGCTAAGAAAGCAGTAAATTTACAGCCAGAAAAAAAAA